>CAMZMU010000040.1:72096494-72578918 GCA_947311845.1 Poa pratensis | reverse complement strand
CCAAATGTTTTCTTGCATGAGCTATGGAACCCTCCGTCAAAATAGAAGCGGAAGAAGATCTGGGATGCCCGGATCAAGTTTTAGATTTAGTTGCACACGTGCATGAAAGACCAAGTGGACTGAGCCATACATCGCTTATCTCTACGGGTGAGTTACCAGTGCAAGAAGTCATAGCCGGCAAATTGTGCGCCGGGCCAAGTCATATGTGGTCATTGGCACATAGCTGTTTAAGAGAAGTCCTTCAGGAGTGTTCCAACGTTGCGTTTCCCCCGAGGAGGGACAGAAGATTCTCAGAGAAAGAAACATGAGGAGACTGCGGTCATCACGCTTCGACCCGGTCTTGGTAGCAAAGCTTTCAGACACGGATTTTTCTGGTTAACTGCCCTGGCAGACGCGGAATATTTGGTCCAGAGATGTGATGGATGTCAAAGATATGCCAGGCAAGCTCATGTGCCGGCTCAGGAGTTGAGAACAATACCAATTACATGGCCTTTTGCAGTATGGGTGTCTTGATATGGTGGTCCCTTTCAGATGTCTCCATGTAAGAAAAACACACCTCCTAGTCGCATAGATAAATTCACCAAGTGGGTTGAGGTTATGCCAGTTACAAATTGCGAGGCAATCACTGTGGTGAAATTCTTGGAGCAGATCATCTACCGCTTTGGCTACCCACATAGTATCCAACACAGATATGGGACAAACATGTCCCTTGGCGAGACAGAGATATTTTGTGCTGAGAAGGGCATAAGCTGAATGTTGCGTCAGTTTCTCACCCACAAGCCAATGGTCAAGTAGAGAGCAAACCAAGAATTGCTCGTGGTTTAAAGACAAGACTCGCGGTTCCATGCAAGAGAGCAGCAGGAGCTTGGGTAGAAAGTTGCCATCAGTTGTGTGGGGTATCAATACCACACCCAACAGATCAACCAAGCAAACACCGTTTTTTTTCTGGTCTATGGAGCAGAAGCCGTTGTACCAAGTGATATCATACATGACTCGCCACGCGTAGCGGCTTACGTTGAAGTTTAGAACGAGCAAACCCGGCAAGATGCAGTGATCTGTTTAGAAGAAGAAAGGGAACGAGTCTTAGAGAGGTCAGCAATTTATCAGCAAGATTGCGGCGCTATCACGCTCGCTGGGTCAGAACGAGAACTTTTCAAGAGAGTGGACCTAGTATTGCGATTGACACATCACAGGCTGGGATGCACAAGCTGTCATCTCCATGGGAAGGACCTTTTATTATAAGCCGGAAATTACACAACGGTCATATTACTGGTTGATGCTAGAGAGAAAAGTGACTGGGTGAACGATACTGATCACAGCACCAGGGCATTGGAGGAAAGGAACAGGCCGTGGAACATAGCCAGCTTCGTCCTTACTACACTTAGCTACACTAGAATTGAGAGTTCACAAAGATGTAACACATGTAAAAAGACAGCAGGTTTCAGACGCACTCTTTTCCTTACCAGGGTACCTAAGGGGACTGGAAGGTTTTTAATGTGGGCGGTTGCTGATCTAATATATGAATAAAGATATATGTGCCCAAAGAATCACCTCTTTTATGCATTTACTTTACAGTTTTTATTTATCTCTGTTCAAAGTTCATCATATTCATAACAATGAGCCAGAAACTCCCTGAAAGAGGAGACCCGCCATTGTATTAACATACGATGAGCCGAAAACTCCTGAAAGAGGAGACCCGCCATTGTATTATCCTACTAAGAACAATGAGCCGGAAACTCTAAAGAAAAAGAGACCCGCCATTGTATATTTTGGTCTTAGGGGCTGCTTGCTGCTTCTTGAAAGCACAGCTTCAAACCTAATGACCCGGCCATGATGCCACTTTGGTTATGGGGGCTGATTATCTTTAAGGTACAGCTGCAATCCCATAACCTGGCTAATTTTTAAGCCATTATTTTCTTGTCTATCTTACTTAAGCTTGATGTGACTCGCGATTATATGGCCTGTTTGTTCTCCTGTAATTTCAATCAGTTATGATGCCCATGGGGACTTAACTGACACTGTTTTACAGAGTGAGATGCAACAGTGAGAATCCATGCGAAAGCCGCTTATAGTTAAAGATAAACAAAAGGGTCATCTAAACCATTGAATTTTGCAGAGCTAACACATAAGAATTTTTTGTTACATCTCATGCAAATTCACAAGGTGTACAGGCACACCGTCAAAAGAATATTGTATCAGGCATAAGTTATTACAGCAAAACGCCACAAAGGGCCAAATAAGACATTGTTTTTTCGCAGAAATCAAATCTGCAGGAGCAAAGTTCATTGTTCAGTTGGTGTAGTAGCAGGAGCCTTTGCCGGGTCGTCAGTTGTTGGCTCTGTGGAAGGGTAGCGGCCGGCTCTGGCTCAGGACAGAGCTTGTGGTCTCTTCTGGTAGCATCGCCGGGTTTTCCTTTAGAAGCCTCTGCTGGGTCAGTCACCACTTGAGTAGATTCCTGAGTCTTGGGGGCTTCCTTTGATTTGGCCTTGCTAGAACCTTCCCAGTACTTGCAATACTTGGCTTGGACTGCCAGCAAATTGCGCTAGTTTATACCAACAATGTCAGTATCATCTACACTTGGACGGCTGGGAGGGGGCATAGCTGGTGTCCCTGACCAGGCAACAGTAGAAGCAGTTCCATGCTCAGATATTTTGGGAGGTACCACAATTGCTGGTTCCGGGTCTGGGGATGCGACCTGCCGGGCCTTCTTGTCGCAAAGCCGGGTTGAAAAAATGTCTAATCTGATACCTTCAGCAATTGTTGTGGTAGGATACCGGATCATCTTGTCAATTTGGGCAAAGGACTTATCATCAAAGCGTGAGCCATCCAAGTTGAACTCTGGGAATCCTTTGGCAAGTTTAGCCGGGTCAATATCTGGGTAATGAGATTTGGCCAACGCAAGAGTGCGCATGGCACCCTTGCGACAGCAAGATATCTTCCAGCGAGCAAACCATTCAGGAATGGTAGAGAGATGGCTCAGAAAATTCTTCAATGACTTGGGCGGCTCATCTATTTCACGGGCTGCAGCAATTGCTCGCCCGGCTCCATAATACAGCTGCCACACCAAGGCCATCACACTCTGTATTTGAGTTTCAGGGCTTGCCAAGTTCAGATGATTCCGGGTCCCTGCAAAATAATTAACATGGTTATTCATGAGTATGATATAAAAGTATAGAGATTCAGGCAGAGAAAAGATTAAAAAACATACCCCAGATTGCCTTGACAAGATTACCCAGTAGGTCAGTGCAAGACTTGAGGGCTGTCTCTGCTTCAGATAATTTTTTCTCGGCACATTCCAGCCGGGTCTTCCAAGATTCTTCAAGCTTCTCCACTTCCTTCTTCAGAGATAAATTTTCTTCTGTTGAGTTGGATAGGGAGGCTTCCAGTTCTTGGAGCTTTTTCTCCATTTCAGATTTTAGCCGGGTCTCACTGGCAAGTTGCTGTAGCGGACCTGCACTTAAAAATTGGCAAGATCCCTGTGTATAGTGCAAACCCCTGGATCGATTCATTTGCACACACTGTCTAAGATGAATATCATGCAAATGCGTCAAGTTTTATTACATCGCATGATCCAGACTTACAATTTTCATTACAAATTGCATAGCTCAAGGCTAGCATTTTACAAAGTTCAGCACAGCGGAATAAAAGTAGCAGTGAGTCTGTGAGGACCCCTCGTACCGAAGTCCGAGATGTCCACGTTATGTAAAATAGATCACGATCCCAATGATCAGTGCATCGCGATCACATAACCAACATGGTATCAAGAGTTACATCATTCAAGTCGTACGAATAAAAGTCTTACAACACAAAGTGGTCACATGACCAAGTCTGCAAATCATCGTCGCGCGGGACGGAATTAACTACGATACAGCGGAATCTCGTGGTTCGCGTCGACCCTCGTCACAACCGGACGCATTCCCACAGAGCAGTTGACCGGTGACACTTAGTTGGCGTAGTCATCGTCGTACTCCTCCTCCTCGTCGTAGACCTCCTCGTTGTAATTTGGACGTTTGATTATCCAGGGACACAGCCATATGAGTACATTTACGTACTCGCAATACCACCTCAAGGCTTAAGTTTTCAAGGTAATGCAATAAAACGTTTTCGAAAACTGGAATATCTACTATATATTGCTATAGGCTTAGTTTTCGCAAACGATGCTTTTAGACATAGAGATTACAACATCTCTATATCTTTGTTGAAAAAGGCATTTGGAGATATAATTCTCCTTCTTTTAGAAATGGCAGAAACCATTTCCACGTTTGAAAACACTTTTGTAAAACTTTTTCAAAAACACTAGGATAGGGATGCCCCTTTTTCCTTTCCGGGTTCCGACTGGTTGACTCCCCGAGACCAACCATCTTCTCCCAAAATCCGTACCTCCCAGGTACCTCCTTGGTGCCTCCTTTTTCTTTGCCGAAAACAGTTTCTTTTTAAAACATAAAAGTGCCCATACGCCTAGATCGGTGGCCTTTCCAACCGTCCATGACCGAGGACTCGGCTATTCGAATAGATTTACACTCTGCAGAGGTGGTGCACTTTCACCACACCAAACAGTCATTCCGCCGTGATCAGCCACGGTCCTCATACGACAGTATGCGGGGGTTCGGATAACATGATCAAAGCTTTCCACTATGTCGACCCTAGTACAGAGCCTCCTCTTCAGTGGGTCTGAATCTCCCCGGCACCCAGTGGAGATGGCCATCGTATCAATCCGGTCCCTCCAAGCAACACTGCGCCATTACAGGAGGCCAACTATTTGCAACCAGCAGCGATCCAGACTCGAACTGGATCCCGCATTTAGATAACTTGGTTCAGAGAGCCCCGCTCTCCTAAGCAATTTGAGGCGCTTCATACTAAGATAAACAAGTTTCCGGCTAAGCCCTACCCATCTCAGGTAATGTGGTTGCACGGGTTAATTGTTCGGGCGGCCGCTAGGGCAGTACTTTGTTTTCATAAACATCTCCGCCTCCGACTGCTCCAGCAGCTCGGGTTTTCATAAACATCTCCGATTGCTCCCAGCAACTCGGGTTTTCATAAACTTCTCCGATTGCTCCCAGCAACTCGGGTTTTACAAAACACTTTCTCGCCGATTGCTCCCAGCAACTCGGGTGTTTCCTTTGAAAACTTTTTAACAAAACCAGGCTTCCATCCTATAATTTTGAGGTAAGAATATAAGGATATACTACTACAAAATATATTTTTTCTTGATAGCGCCTTCAGTAGAAGGCTTCTCAAGTGAAGACCTATTTTTATAAAACCTATTATATACTAGTAGATATCATTGGCCAAACAATATTTTCAAAAATAGTTTTTGGGTGGCAAAATGCCACAGAAGAAATATAACATGCATTATTTTATTTTGAAAACAAAACATGCTTGTAAAAATAATAGGATTTCAGTAAGGTGGTGAGGTGGCTTGCCTGGCTTGGTAATATGTCCTTGGTCTTGATCTTGATGTTCCTCAGGTTCACTCCTCACTTCCGGTTCCTTCCCGATCGTATCTAACGTCGTAAACAGGAAAAGGAACAACACTCAGAATACAAGACAATGCCACCAGGACATAACAAACAACAAGCATTGCACAAATCACTAAGCTAACAATCAACAACAATCAATTCACTTAGTTAAACAGCAACAAACAACATGTCCATAAGGCTAAGACAAACAACAAACGCACCTACGAAAATATACACAACAACTCTAATTGTTAAAGAGGTAGTTTTAACTAAACACTAAAGTAAAACACCTCTTAAGGTTATTAGATCCTTTATCAGTGGTTTCTATATTAGTTCAGGAAATACTTCAGACAAAAGTATCTTAATAGTCCAGGAGATACTTCAAACAAAAGTATCTTAATATGCACGCATTAACACTAGCACTTAGCACGCTCACATGTAACCATGTTACTATCTCAAGAAACACCTACTATCAAGTAACTAAGCAACCAACAATGGTAACACCACTGTTCACACAAGTTTATGACTAAGAGCTAAAAAGGTGCAGTTGGCTTATTTAATAAAACACAACAAAGGCGCGTGTTGACAACAATATAAAGTATTAAAATCATACAGCAAGCATTACAAAACCCAAGCAATTACTGGGTAATATCAAACACCAAACAACATTCACATGCATGGCATTCAAATAAAATTAGTGCAACACCTAGGGAACAAGATGAATTATGTTAGATTCAAAAGTGAGTTGCACCACAATACTTTTAGGAGGTTGAACCAGGTTATTTAAAGGTTAACTTAAGGTTCTGGTCTTATGATTGATTAAACACATAAACCCACATTAATTTAAATAAAATAGGGAATAAAATTAATACAAAATTTTAGTTGTAAAAGTCCTGTTTTGGGAGTTTAATTACCACACTCAGAATATAGTTCCTAAAAACAAACCCTTATACCACAGTACACCTAGTAACCATATGAATCTATGGGAATTGGATTTGCATCAAAATCTACTGTCATTTAGGAATTAAAAATACTCCAAGTTCTACTGGTCCTAAAACCAAATTGGATAGAACTTCTGTTTTATGAAACTCCTACATGCAAAGCTGATAGTTCTGGGTAGGTATTGATTTAAGCTATCTGTAGAAATTTAGTTTGCTTAATTTGGATACTCCTAGCTCTGGCTATTTCAGTTTTAGTGGAAAGGCTACTATTTACTAGATATTTCGCACTGCACAAAATATAAAACATAATGACCTCAAATCAGTGCTGCATGTTTCAGAAAACACATAAGCACTCTACACAAATATTCCTAAGCTATTTTCATAGACAGATCTAGCACAAACAATTAAGACTAGACACATACAATTAACAGAAAATAAAACTATCATTTTTCAAGTGTAATAACCCACTGTTTTCGAAAATAATTCACTCTGTGCAAAAATATAAGTTGGAAACATCTACCAAGCTAGGACATGATAGATACTACTCAAATCTACCACATGCAATTGGATTTACTCCAAAAGGTATTTCTAATAAAGAACTAAAAACCATCAAAATGCTACTGGTGTCAATCTTACATTTAATAGAACTTTAGTTTCACAAAACTCCTGCATGCATGGCTTATAGATCTAGGTAGGTATGCTCTCTAGCTTTCCAGAGAACTAAAGTTTGCAAGTTTTGGATCTATAACACTCAAGTTATTAAATAAATGGTGAACAATATACTTTTTACTAGATTAATTCTAGCACAGACTTAAAAAGATATTTTTGCAAACGGCCAGTGCCACATGGTTAAGAAAATTCCTAGGTATCCTACAAAATTTACCTCGAACCATTTGCATGTCTAGGTCTACAAGAAATGAATTAAAGCTACACAGCACGAATAACAGGAATTTAAACAGGAAAATGGATCTGGGAAAAAGAAAAGCGGGCCAGATCCGGAGCTGGGCTGAGTCGCCCGAGCTGGGCCGGCCCAGAGACGCTGCGCGCGCGGCCAAGAGGCACGCGGCCGTGGATCTGAGATCCGGCGGACAGGATTAGAAGGTGCAGGATTCAAACACAAGCGTTGATCTGGAATCCGACGGCCACCGGTCGTCTTCTTCCTCCAGACCCGTGTGCAGAGGGAGAAAACCCTAGAAGAAGAGAGAGGGCTCACGCAGCTCACCAAGAGCGCTCATAGACGACGACGGAGGGTACAGGTGGACGCGGAGGGGAGAGGCAACCGAGGGGTGGCCGAGGATCCCGTCGGAGGGCTCCCAGCAGAAGGCTCGGTCAATGGTGTCCGCGTCGGGCACGGCGAGGCAGCGGCGGCTCCTGGGTTCCTGCGCACAAAATAGGATGTCTCAGGGGTAGGTCAAGGTGAGGGGAGCGAGAGACGAAGAAGGAGGGCAGAGAGGGACAGAAACGGAGGCGAGCTTGCACGCAAGAGCTCGGGACCGAGCGGTGGTTTTTGGGTGTTCCTGGACGAGAGCGAGTGAGAGCTTGGTCGAGGGTGCTCAGGGTGGCGAAGGGGAGCGAGGAGAGTGAGAATGACAAGGTTGGGGAAGGAATGGGAGCCTCGGCTGGTTAAACAAGGAGGGTGGCCTATCCAAGGCTGGCTCGGGCAGGGGAGAGAGAGGGCAGGGGCTAGGGGATTGGCTCAGGGAGGCGGTGTGCAATGATGCCAAGCGCTGCTGCACATATTTGGACACAAGCAAAAGGATTGTAGTCGTTGGAGGGAGGGGTTTAATGGAGAGGGGGTCTCCTGCCTGCTGAGTGCTCGACAGAATGTCCAAGAGGAAAGGACAAAAGAGATGCAGTGCTAGGGTTGAACCAGGTCGTGGCTAAGGTTTTTTCTAGAGGGGTGGAGGTGTAGAGTACACCCCAAACCACAGGTTGGACAAGGGGAGAGGGGTAGGTTTAGTTTAAGAGGTTTTATGGGCTGAATAGAGTAGGTCACTTTGTAACACAAAATTAGTCAACCTTTGGCTAGAAAATTAAAGAACAAGCTGGGTTGGGTAGTGGGGATATAGATTAAGCATTTAGTTAAAGGGTTTCAGGTCAAAGGGTCCAATCTACACTACATATAAAAATGGCAATTGGCTATATTATAACCCTATATGGTCACCTTATAACGAAGCACACAAAATAAGCAAGGATTAGTGATTAAACATTTTTTAAAATTTCAAACGAGGTTATTGCTGGATAGAAGAGATGTTGTAGAAGGGCTAGATAAGTTGTATGTCCAAAATAATCAAAAGAAACACAAATGCTAAGTCTCTAGAAAAGCTAAAAGTTAACAGGAGTGAAGATATATTTTCTATCTATATAAAATAGAAATTTTGTAAATATCAACACAAAACAATTCTACAAGAGGTAATACATTCCACTCAAGCAAGACAAGCAAAACAAACATTTAGATACCAAATCAAATCATGTTCAACAAATGTTGCTGCAATCAATCACCACATGAACACTCATAAAATAACACACTCAAGTCAAGCAATTCAAACACAACCCCAATAGGGAAAACCACAAGCATTTAGATAAACCCCCAATTTCCAAAAGTGTATTGCAAAGTCGGCGAGGGGGTGATCAATATGGGCATGAAAAGTTTTAAGGATAATTGGATAAATCCATCCTTGGTAATCTTTTCAAAAGAAGTTTAAATTAAGAGGTTTTAAATAAGGGTTGCTAACACTAGCAACATATTAAACTCAAAATATTTTAGGACTCACTATATGGTCCTTTATAGTTTTGCAAACATAATAATTTTTGGAAATAATTTTGTTTTCTCAAATAATAGGACTTTGGGTATTTGCTAAATCAAAGCATCATTTTAGGAACATGAGAAGTTTGTCCAAAAGAAGATTGTAGGAGAGATAAGAATTATTTTGTTGTGATGACAAGGTCACAAGGCTATGTTAAGACTTGGTTGGTTTTTAATAGGGGATTATTTTGAGGTCAACAACACAAATAACAAACCACAACAAGTCAAACAGTGCAAAAATGAGTGAAACACATCCATAAACAAGACAATTCAAAAAGTTTTTGTTGTTTCTAAATTTTGGCTCTCTGACAACTATGTTTTTCTTGCTTCCAAAATTTGGGACGTTACAGAGTCTCCATCATCTTCATGTGCCACAGGCGAAAACATGTTGGTTGTAGACTCGAAACCTTATACGAAACCTCACTCATCGTCTGAACATCCTGCAACAGGAAAAATGTTGCAACAAGATGGGTCAGAACCATATAAAATGGATCTGGCAAGTGACACTCTGTGGACACTTAGTGGAAAAACTCTAATAACCTATATGCATATTTGGCTGGTGGAGTTCAAAGCTATTTTGCATAAAGCCAATTTTTCCTAACTCTTTGAAAACAGTTTTCTTCTAATCGAGACATCCATGGCATGAAAACCATAGTCTCATCTACCCTTGTTCACCCATTCAGTTTTACTTCAGAAGTTGGAATGTTGGGATCCTCTGTTGACGTCCTTGATCAGCTGCTCAGAATTGTCCGTAACCGGGGACACGGCTAAGTACTTAGTTTTGACACTCTCAAGAGGTTGTGCACGTTCACCAATTGACTCAATCAGCCCAAACTATCCTCTACACTCCATTAGTGATAAGGAAAAGGAGAAGATTAAGACGAGACTTTTGGGAAACAGTCCCCTGTTCCTCTGGGCAGACCCATACAAGACATTCATCCGCTGCGAATTGCCGGAATCAGGTTCCTAGAACTTACTTAGTCAAGGCAAAGCCATAGTACCAAGTGGCTGCACTAGAAGCAATCTTCACTTGGAGTAACTTCAAATCCCTTTGTCCCTGGGTGGCAATCCACAAGTGCACATACTCAGGTAAAACCATAGAAATGGCCCTGAGTAGCCACTCAACTCCGACCTCCTCTTATCAAAACCAATCCACCCAGGTGTTTCATTTTACTTAGTAGAATTTAGATTTTATCAAAACAATCTTTTGCATAGCATCAATATTTCTACTAAGTTATTATATAGGTACCTAGACACATAGGAATAGGGAAATTCTAAACATGTCTTGCATAGCAATACTAATAACACCTACACATGCTTAAGGAAAATAAACTAAGTCATGCATAGACAAAAATACTTAGGAAATTTATAAATGTGCCACTTGCCTTAGCAGTAGGAGGAGTAGGATCAACAGTTGATAAAATTTCCGGGTCTCTCCGAGAGGTCTAACAAATAAAACAAGCCACACATAAACATACAACAAAAATAGCAATACAATAAAATATGCTATGCATGAAATGCAATTAACATCACAAGAAAATTAATACACTAACTTTTCTGGTTTATGAAAACATGCATGAAGTCAAAATGCAATTAAAACAATTTTAATAAAACCACTAAACAAAACAATTCCCAAAAAGGGAATAAACACAAAATAAATACTACTGTTAAACTAAATAATATACAAAAATATGGGAGGGTCTCTCTGGACAGAGGGCATCTAAATAAAACTATTGCAATTAAATGACTTTAAACATTTTTAAAACACCTAAAAAGGCTTTAAACAACAAACACAAATTTATGTCATTAAAGCATTTAAAAATTACATCTTTGGATCCTCTGGACTGATGGTTTCAAATACACGCTACTGGAAATTTATTGTCTCAAAAATAATTTACTGAACATATTTTATACCCAAATAAGGTTTAAACGATTCTGCAAAATAAATTATTCTGCACGATTCAAAACGTCAATTTTATTGGTTCAATATATTCTCCTCATTTTTCTGAATCCGTGGATATAAAGTTTGTTAAATTTGGCCAAACGGTTAAAAATATATGAATTTTGGAAGTTTTATGTCTAAACTAGACAGAAAAGCGAAAATTCATAAATAGGTGACACATGGCGAGATTCTACTGGCTGATACCCCTTCATCAAGTGATCTAATCTGATACGTTGGATCAAGATCTAATGGTTGACACGAAAAAGGTGCTGGGAACATTGGTGCTCTCACCGTGAACGTGAATCGGAGAAGAGGACGATGGTGCCAGCTCGGATGCGGACGGCGGTGACGTTCTGCTGCTCCCCGGGCTCGTAGACGACTGCAAATGGCGGAGTTGATCACTGCTAACTCGATGGCGTCCTCGGCGACAGCTTCCGAAGCTTCGAACGACGGCGGCGTTGACTTCCCTAGGTGGTTCTCCGGTGAAACTCCGGCAACGTCTTCCGTCGATCTAGCGTGCAAAATATTCACAGAAAAATCACACGGGTGCTTAAGGATGTAACAAAGGAGATGGGAAAGGAGAGAGAGCTTGGGGTGGTCGACGTCCACCGGAAATGGAGAAATTCGCCGGCGGCCGTCGCGGTGCTTCGAGCTCGATTGAGAGCAGCCTGGGGGCTCTCGGGTTGTGGTATTTGGGGCAAAAGAGAGAGGGGGACGTGGGGATTATGTAGGAGCAAACGTGGAAGGAAACGATTGAAGACGATGACGTCAGCGATGACGTCATCAATTTTTCTTTTTCTATTTTCTGGTTTTTCTTAATTATTTCATATCTTTTGTTTTAAAAGTCCAAATCAACTCAAACAAATTTCTAAAAATTTGTAAAATCAAAACCTTTCTTTTGAAACTTTCAAACACTCTTTTTCAAAATATTTCATATTTGAAAATTCAAATATTGCATAAAGGATTATTTAAACCTTTATGTTCATTTTATAAATAGGATTTTAAATAAAAACATTTGTGGTTTATTAAAATCAAATCAATTACCACAAATGTAATTTTTGGAAAATAGTTATTTTTAGTTTTCATATAAATATAATCCAAACTCAACCAAGATTCAAAATAGAACAAATAAAGACATAGCAAAATAGAAATATTATATGGAGCATAATATGCCCTTCTTAAAATTTTCTCAAATAGTTTTCAAGTGGAATTAAAGTTCCAACTTTTGAACATTCAAATGCAAACAAGACAAGATGAAAAGATGAATGCATGCATGATTTCTACTTTTCAATTCAAAGTATATATAGTTTTCAAAAGTTTTTGATTTTTCAGATTTTCAAAATTTTGAAAAACTTGGGATGTTACAGTTGCTCAGTGAGCCGGCTAATTTCCTCAGCAACGTGAGAGACGTTTTGCTGTTACAGACATGAATAATAAAGTTCTTAGTACCTCAAGTTACTGATATAGATGCAATCTAGAACTTGGAGGCTCCAAATACTAAAGAGGTCACAGTGGAAGAGAATTTTAGTCTTGAGTTGCTGCAGGCATACAACCCGGCACTTAGGGGCTACTCAGTTGACGATTTTTTGCTAAGTGAAAATTTAAAGCACAAGGTGATATTTTTAGTCCCAGGTTGCTGCAGGCATACAACCTGGCACTTAGGGGCTACTCAGTGGAAATTTTACAGTCTACAAATACAAAGTGAAAATTTAGTCCCAGGTTGCTGCAGGCTTGCAACCCGGCACTTGAGGGCTACAGTTTGAAGTTTAACAAAGCTACAGTTTGAAGTTATATACAATGTGTTGTGAAATATTTTTTGGCTATGTTATTTTAGAACAAGCACCAAGCTCATCAACAAGTGATAAACTTAGAGCTTGGGGCTACTGCATAAATATATTTAAAGAAGTAAGGGAAATTACCTCATGGCGTTTTTGGATGGTGGAGATGAAGCTGTCCTCAATACCCCGGTGTTGTGAAACCCGGGAAAAGTACTCAGAAAGCAGAGCAGGAAGTTCCAGGCTATCCAAAGCCGGCATTCCAGAATAAATAACCGGGTCTTTGCCACGGTTTCCAGCTTCAGTCTTCACCTCTGGCTCCACAATCTTGGCAATGGTGGTGGAGGGCCCATCTTGGACAACCTTTCGTGATCCCAACACTTGCACTTCCTTAGTATCTTTGGTGACAGTGTTGGGGGAGTTGGTAGCAGACTTGGCCGGCGATGCCGGGTTATTGGTTCCGATAGCAGGGCTTGGAGGAGTTGGTACCTGTGGCTCCATTTCCATTGCTGCCGGCTCAGATACAATTGGACCTTGAGCCGTAGCCTCTTGAACAACAGGCTCGCTCAAGGCCGGGTCAGAAGAGGGAGGCGGCTCCAGAAGCGTCGCCCTGGCACTATACAAAGCAAATTTATGAGAAAAGTGATTCAAGAACAAATAGTAAAAGGTATTTGTACAAGAAGAGAAAACAGCATACCCAATGTTGATCTGGATGTCATCAGGCAGGTGCACCACGCTCTCATCTGAAGAAGCTGACCGAGATTGGGACTTAGAGACCCAGATTTTGCCAGCAAAACTAGACGAGGATTTGGAGGCACCAATCGTGGAGATAGCTTTATGAAGTGAAGTGTTGTAGGGGCTACCTCCACTAAGGGAATCACAGGTTGAGGTAGACCGGGTCTTCCTCTTCTTGTTGGCCTCTTCCTCTTGTTCCTGTGGTTGCTCCTCAGGTTGAGATTTGTTCATCACATAATTATAGAAGCGAGAGTGTGGCACCTTTGCAATTGCGGCACGAGTTCTTTTGGAACTCGGAGGTTGAGCAGCTTTTTGACCCGGCATTTCAACAGCATCCGGGTCATCTTGTCCTGAGAGAGAAGTTGGCGAGTTATCAGTATAAAGGTTCGTTTGAACCGGGTCATTGTCAATCAGTTCAATAAAGAACCGGCCTATAGAGTCTAGCTCACCATCATCTTCATTGTCTTTGTCCGTCTCTGTTTCCTCCTCGTCAATAATATCACGAGGAGATCACGGAGTCCAAAGGGGAGTCGGAGCAGACCCACCAGGGGGCCACGCCACACTAGGGCGCGGCCCAGGGTGGGCCCGCGCCCCCTATGGCGTGGTGGCCCCCCTCGGCCACCGACGCCGCCTCTTCGCCTATATATTCTCCGCGACGCGAAAACCCTATTACGGTCGATCATATTCCACGAAAAGTTCCGTCGCGGCCGTCATCGTCAATCTCAGATCGGAGGAGTTCTGAAGCTCTTCCCGGCACCCTGCCGGAGGGGAGATCATCACCGGAGGGCTCTACATCACCATGCCTGCCTCCGGAGTGATGCGTGAGTAGTCCACCCCTGGACTACGGGTCCATAGCAGTAGCTAGATGGTTGTCTCTCTACCTTGTGCCTCCATGTTTAGATCTTGTGAGCTGCCTAACATGATCAAGATCATCTTATTGTAATGCTAGATGTTGTGTTTGCTGGGATCCGATGAATATTGATACCATGTTTATTCAAGTTGTTTATCTATGTGCTCTTGATCTTGCATGCTCTCCGTTGCTAGTAGATGCTTTGGCCAAGTAGATGCTTGTGACTCCAAGAGGGGGTATTTATGCTCGATAGTGGGTTCAGTCTCTAGATATCTGGATCAGTGACAGAAAGGTCTAAGATGGTAGATGTGCTGTTGCTACTAGGGATAAAACATTGGTGCAGTGTCCAAGGGCACTTGTATTGATTACATTACACACTTTACTTCATGCAATAATCTGTTGTTAGCAACTTAATACTGAATGGATGCGGATGCTGCCTTGAAGGTGGATTATTTAGGCATAGATGCGGTTGGAATAACGGTCTATGTACTTTGTTGTAATGCCCAACTAGATTTCATAGTAGACATCTTGGCATGTATTGCATTGTTATGCCCTCTCTATTTGTCAATTGCCCAGCTGTAATTTGTTTACCCAACATGCTAGTTATCTGTTCTGAGAGAGACACCACTAGTGAACTGTGGACCCTGGTCCAATTTCCTCATACTGTTTACACAACCTGCTGCAATCATCTGTTTCCTGTTACTTGCTGTTTTTCCTGCTGTTTTCCACACCATACGTTTAACTCTTTGTTTCTGCAAGACCGGAGAGATTGACAACCTCTCTGTTTCGTGTTGGGCAAAGTTCTGGTTTGTGTCTGTGCAGATTCCACGTTGGTGCAAGCTCCCTAGCGCCAGGGGGAGTCAACATCAACAACCTTCCGATAGATCGTCAAGTCCTACTGGATTGATAACCTTGGGTAGATTTTCAAGGGAAAACTTCTGCTGTCTACATCATAACCTTCCTCTTGGGGTTCACCAACACGTAGCCATCAAGCTGTTTTCTGGCGCCGTTGCCGGGGAAGTACTCATCATCACCATCATCATCATCCTCAAATACTCTCCCGTCAACCAGGCACCAGCTGTTTTCTGGCGCCGTTGCCGGGGACTTGGAGGCTATTGGAAAGGGGAGTCTCTCAGTTCCAATCTCTTTACTTTGTTTTTTGTCTTGTTTTAGTTTTGTTTTGCTTGCTGTTAAAAATCAAAAACCCAAAAAAAATTAGTTTCTTGCATCTAGTTTATTTCGGTTTGTTATTATGTCTAGTTATTTATTTGCTATCAATGTCTTCTCTGTTTGAAACAAAATCTTATTGGCTAAGTGGGTTGCGGAGGAACAACATAATTACTATAAGGAATACCGCTTGTCTCAAAAAGGGAAATATTTATGGGAACAAATAAGTAGATTGAATTATTTTGCTAAAAACTTGTGCTCTACTTATGATGAATCCTACTGCTTTAATGAATCTTTATGTTGTAGAAGGCATAAACACCTCCCTTTCCAATGTGATTATAATGATAATGAAACTTTGGCTGCTTATGCTAAAGGAAATTATGACTTTGGTAATCTTGAAATTGAAGAATTTTTGTTTTTAAGGGTGCCTATGAAATTGCTGGTTATATTCAAATGATGATGCTCCTTATAGAACTGAGAATTATGCTATACTTGGTTATTGCCTTGAATATTATAATGATAATCCTTATATCACTGAATTTCTTGAGAAAATTTATTCTCCAGAACAACTTGCTACCTTTCAGGAACCTGTGGGAGAAGAAACTGCTAAAACTGAAAGCTCATTGGATGAAAAAGAGGAGAGAGTGATGACAAAAGGAGGATCTACCTTCTAATGATAGTAACTCTTTAACTCTTACATTATATGATTGCCCTCCACGCCTATCTAAGGAGGAAATGCTATATGTTGAATGTCATGATTCTATTGAAATATCTCTTTTGATAAATTTGAAAAAACATCCTCCTTGACTCAAGTAAAAGAGAAATTGCAGAAAGTAAAAATGTGCTCCCTAATGTTATATATGATAATGCTCTTGATGATGGTCCTATATTGCTAATGATATTAATTATACTACTATTGTCAAAAGTGGGTTTATAACCCCACTGTTTTCGAGCTTAATAAAAATTATGTGTTTGTAGATCATGAAAAGCATGCTTTATGTGATAGTTATATTGTTGAGTTTGTTCATGATGCTACTGAAAGTTATTATGAGAGAGGAAAATATGGTTGTAAAAGTTTTCAAGTCACTAAAACACCTCTCTTTATGTTGAAAGTTTTGAAGTATATTTGTTTCATCTTTCTATGCTAGTTGCTTTATGCTTCAATAATTTGTTTTGTTATAAGATTCCTTTGCATAGAAGTGGGTTAGACTTAAATGTGTTTGATATTGCCTCTTGATGCTCTCTTTTGTTTTTCAACTCTTATTCTTATGAGAGCATCATTAAAATCTTCTAGCCTAGCTAAAAGGCATTAAAAGAAAGCGCTTTTGGGAGAAACCCATTTTTTATTTCTGTTTATTTTGTTAGTCAAGGATGCTTGTTTACCTCTGTAGCAACTCCTTTGTATCTTTTATTTGCTGTTTTGTTGTGCCAAGGAGAGTTACTAATGCAAAGTTGGTTTTTATTTTCGGGACTGCATTGGGACAGATTGCTGTTCGTCACCGTTTAATTCAGTAGAAAATCAGAAAAAATCGAAAAATGCTGAAACTTTTTGTGCATGTTCCTGATGATGTTACGCAACTTTCATTATTTCAAAAGTTCTTCATCTGAGCATCGTAAGTGCCTCGAAAAAATTCGTCATTACAGACTGTTCTGGTTTGACAGATTCTGTCTTTTATTTTGCATTCTCTCTTTTACAAGTTTTTAAGTGGTTTCTTTTCGTGTAAAAGTGCCCACTTGAGCCTAGTAACAGTGGCTAATGTTTAAAATAGTTGGCTTGTGAGTTTTGTCTTTGCTAGAACTTTGAAGTATTATCTTTTAGTGCACTAACCTGCTAATGAGAAAAGCTGTTAAGTTTTGGTGTGAAGGAAGTTTTCAAGTGTTGATAGAGGAGAATGATATTACATGATCAAGAAGAGTGAAGAGCTTAAGCTTGGGGAGGCTTACCTCCCCAGCATATTTCAAGAAGACTCAAGCATCTAAGCTTGGGGATGCCCAAGGCATCCCCTTCTTCATCTACAAATTATCAGGTCATCTCTAATGGTGCTATATTTTTATTGCTTCATGCTAGTGTACTCTTCCTTGGAGCGTCAGTGTGTTTTTGTTTTCAGTTTGTTTTGTTTTGTTTGCTGTGCTATACTTGTTGGATCCTAGTATTCATGTTTGGGAGAGAGACACGCTCCACTTTTTCATTAGAATACTCTTGTGCTTCACTTATACTTGTTGAGTATTCCTGTCTAGTTGCTGTTATTGCTGTTAGCTCTCAGTTTTTCATGTATCTCTTGTTAGAGCTTCAGTTTCTTTTGAAGAAAGTACTCTCTTGCTTCACTTATATCTGTTTGGAGAGTTGTCAAATAAGTTGATTGGTGTTTGGTTGGACCAGAAAAATGCTATGCATGTGGTAGTGGTATAAAATGCTTACATGAATCTTTTTAGATCGTTGTCTTGAGTAATTTGATGCTTGCCAATTGTTTTGAGCTGTCAAGTAATTAATGTTTAAGCTTGTGCATCATGTAAGTAATGGCTATTAATGAAGAACTACTATAAGGATTTTCTGCTATAATAATCTGTTGCATAATTGGAAGTCCATAGTAGTCTAGATAATTTTTGGATGAAGGCTATGTGTTAACAAGGAAGACAGTGGGAGTCTATGGTTCGTCAAACCTTGTGTTTTATGTACACTCTTGCTATTCCAGTTGATAATGATGTTTGCTTATAATAACCTTGCTAGCCTAAACTCTGTACTAAGAGGGAATGCTTCTTGTACATCCAAAACCTTGAGCCAAATCCATGCCACCTGTGTCCACCATACCTACCTATTATGTGGTGTTTTCACCATTCCAAGTAAATTTCTTCATGTGCTATCTACTAACTACTCAAAACTGTTACATTTCCTTTTTGTGTCACTACTTGAAAAGCTCATAAGGACGTAGTAGTGAGATTTGTCATCTTCCATGCTAATTAATTTACAAGGATTGGCAGCTTCATCTGCTTCTCCACCTTTTATTTTGCATTAAAGAGCTGGTTAGTCCACCCTATAAATAAATAAATAGACACTCCTCCATGGTGAATGTTGGTGGGCACCCGAGGATTCGGTTAGCCATGGTTTGTGGAAAGTAAATGGTTGGGAGGAGTGTCACCAATAAGTGCTTGTTACAAGTGCAGTCCTAAAAACTCTCGGAACCGCTCTAAAAGTTAGTTAGCCATGGAAGATGACAAGTACCTGCTATTTGATTTGTTGACACCTGTATACACCATTACCTTACAAAACAATATTTTATGCTCTCTATATGCCTTCGGGAACTACAGCTCTAGCACATGATGTTAATCCCTGCTTCCCTCTGCGAAGGGCCATTCTTTTACTTTTATGTTGAGTCAGTTTTCCCACTTCTTTCTGTCTACTTAAGCAAACATCATTGTCAACTCCAGTATAACAGTTTTTACATAACTTTGTGTTTGGTTGATCATATTCTTTGCATTGACATTATCTATATGATATACATGTTGAAAGTTGAAGCAAAAGCTGAAGCTATTATCTTCCTTTGTGTTGATACAAACACTTTCATGTTGAGAATTGCTGCTGTGAACTAACTATTATGTTAGACTATTATATCTCTAAATGTTTTATTCATGAAAGTTTGCACTTGTGTGATCACTTATGTTTACTCTTTATTTACTTGCTTGCAAACTATAGACCATTGGCTTGGATCACTTCATTCAGATCATGTGCATTACATTGTTATTTGATCAAAGATTGTGTTGGTAGCATGTCACTTCAAAAATTATCTGTTTTTATCGTTTACCTACTCGAGGACGAGCAGGAACTAAGCTTGGGGATGCTTGATACGTCTCAAACGTATCTATAATTTTTGATGTTCCATGCTGTTATTATATCAATTGCTACATGTTTTGGTACACTTTATATCATTTTTATGCATTTTCTGGGACTAACCTATTAACAAGATGCCACAGTGCCAGTTCCCTGTTTTCTGCTGTTTTTGGTTTCAGAAAATCTATTAAGGAAATATTCTCGGAATTGGACGAAACAAAAGACATCGTCAATAATATCACGAGGAGATCACGGAGTCCAAAGGGGAGTCGGAGCAGACCCACCAGGGGGCCACGCCACACTAGGGCGCGGCCCAGGGTGGGCCCGCGCCCCCCTATGGCGTGGTGGCCCCCCTCGGCCACCGACGCCGCCTCTTCGCCTATATATTCTCCGCGACGCGAAAACCCTATTACGGTCGATCATATTCCACGAAAAGTTCCGTCGCGGCCGTCATCGTCAATCTCAGATCGGAGGAGTTCTGAAGCTCTTCCCGGCACCCTGCCGGAGGGGAGATCATCACCGGAGGGCTCTACATCACCATGCCTGCCTCCGGAGTGATGCGTGAGTAGTCCACCCCTGGACTACGGGTCCATAGCAGTAGCTAGATGGTTGTCTCTCTACCTTGTGCCTCCATGTTTAGATCTTGTGAGCTGCCTAACATGATCAAGATCATCTTATTGTAATGCTAGATGTTGTGTTTGCTGGGATCCGATGAATATTGATACCATGTTTATTCAAGTTGTTTATCTATGTGCTCTTGATCTTGCATGCTCTCCGTTGCTAGTAGATGCTTTGGCCAAGTAGATGCTTGTGACTCCAAGAGGGGGTATTTATGCTCGATAGTGGGTTCAGTCTCTAGATATCTGGATCAGTGACAGAAAGGTCTAAGATGGTAGATGTGCTGTTGCTACTAGGGATAAAACATTGGTGCAGTGTCCAAGGGCACTTGTATTGATTACATTACACACTTTACTTCATGCAATAATCTGTTGTTAGCAACTTAATACTGAATGGATGCGGATGCTGCCTTGAAGGTGGATTATTTAGGCATAGATGCGGTTGGAATAACGGTCTATGTACTTTGTTGTAATGCCCAACTAGATTTCATAGTAGACATCTTGGCATGTATTGCATTGTTATGCCCTCTCTATTTGTCAATTGCCCAGCTGTAATTTGTTTACCCAACATGCTAGTTATCTGTTCTGAGAGAGACACCACTAGTGAACTGTGGACCCTGGTCCAATTTCCTCATACTGTTTACACAACCTGCTGCAATCATCTGTTTCCTGTTACTTGCTGTTTTTCCTGCTGTTTTCCACACCATACGTTTAACTCTTTGTTTCTGCAAGACCGGAGAGATTGACAACCTCTCTGTTTCGTGTTGGGCAAAGTTCTGGTTTGTGTCTGTGCAGATTCCACGTTGGTGCAAGCTCCCTAGCGCCAGGGGGAGTCAACATCAACAACCTTCCGATAGATCGTCAAGTCCTACTGGATTGATAACCTTGGGTAGATTTCTCAAGGGAAAACTTCTGCTGTCTACATCATAACCTTCCTCTTGGGGTTCACCAACACATAGCCATCAAGCTGTTTTCTGGCGCCGTTGCCGGGGAAGTACTCATCATCACCATCATCATCATCCTCAAATACTCTCCCGTCAACCAGGCACCACCTCCTACTCATCAGTCTCTTGTGGCGATAACTCCGTACAATCCAAACCCGCAAACTCCTCGCGGGAACGAGATAGTGTCGAGGATTCGACGTGTCTCGCCGGGGCTGCTGCGCGTCGTTGATGCATCGAGCTCATCATCTGGGGATTTTGATACATCTGTGGTGACTGATCAAGTGAAGCAATCTGAGTCTGCAGCTGCTAATTCGGTGGTTCACCTCGCTGGGCCGGAGGTCCAGCTTTCTCCTGGCCAATGCACAGGGGCGACGGTGGCCTGCCAACGTGGGCCGCCAGCGGTCTCAGCTGGGCCGCTTGGTCCAGTCGCGGCGGAGGCTGTGGAGCTGGGTCGAGCTGCCATGCCGTCCATCTCCGCTGTTGGGCCGCCGTTGGGTGTCGGCCTCGCCCACCTGGGCGCTGCGGAGGCTAGGCTGGCCCGTGGAGAGGTTGGTGGGCCGACTGCACTCGACTGCGTGGCCAGCGAGGAGTCTACAGATGCTGGGCCGATCCGGGGGAGGGCTTCTTCACTAGCCCAGCCTTCCCTGGGTGGCACGGCGGTGGCAGCAGGTGCGATGGGGATGGTCTCGACTCCGGCTCCGACCACTCCGTCGCGCGCTGCTGCGTGTGTTGCTGCTGCGTCCGCTGGGTTGGCTGCTACTTCAACTATGCCGACCCAGGACGGAGGCTCCGTCGCGCCTTGTACACCTCCTTCTACGGCATCAGTTTTCGCTGATGGTGTCACTCCGACCCGTCGTAGTGGGAGGTTTGGGATGGCGGTAGATGGGGCTTCAGCGACGGATGAGGACTCCATGCAGAAGGCCATGCGTCGCCAAGCTGCGCGCAACTTGGACTACTCAGGAACGGATTTAAATTCGAAGTCATTTCTGTCTTTTTCTTCGCAGTCAATTCATTCTAAACTGAGTAGTGTAGGAGTTAATCTTGGTAATTCTAAAAAAGAAGTACTTGTGTCAACTAAGGTCTTGAGGCATATGGAATTTGATCGTCTGACGGTTATTCCTAAAGCTTCTAATGTGTTGACTTAAACCTATTTGGATGAAGTAGAAACGATTGCCACATCAGATGGTCAACTTCTTCCTCATCTAATTGGTGAAGTGTTGGAGGGTGGTTTGGATGACGATGGTTTGAGCTCATTGTATGAGTTAAAAGCATCCGGTCGGAAATCAAAATCTACCACCAACAAGTCATCCCGGAAACGGACAAAGTTATCCAAATCCCCCATGGTTTCCCAATGAACGGCATGTTTGCAAATAGCAGAGGTCTTGGTGACTTGGCTAAACATTTGGACTTTGCTGGTTGTGTTCGGGACCACAATTTGGATTTCTTAGCTATTTCTGAGACGGGTAGACGTGAGTTCTCGCAATCTCTATTAAACCGACTTTCGGGCGGTATAGAGTTTGATTGGTACTCACGTCTCCCTCATGGCTGCTCTGGAGGCATTTTACTAGGCATCAGGACTAATACCATGGAAGTGTTGGATGTTACAGATGGTGATTTTCATATTAAAATGCACATCCGTAATAAAACCGATAATTTCATTTGGAGTCTTGTTGCTGTGTATGGGCCGGCTCAGGAGGTGGCTAAGACTTCTTTTCTCTGTGAAATGGTAAACATGGCAAAAGATAACCCTCACCCTCTTATCATTGGTGGGTATCGCAATCTGCTACGTTTTCTGTTTGAGAAAAGTAAGGGACGGTTCGACAACCGTTGGCCTCTTTTGTTCAATGCGGTCATTGACAGCTTGAACTTACGAGAGATAACAATGGTGGGGAGACAGTTCACTTGGGCTAATTCTCTCCCTGAACCCACATACGAGAAACTAGACCGTGTTCTGATGGATACTGATTGGGAATCTAGGTTCCCATTAGTGTCGGTGCGGGCTCTAGAACGTATTGAGGGTTTGTTGGACCATCCTCCCATTCTTTTGACCACTGGAGTGCCTAGACCGCAGTGCAAACCACGGTTCAAGTTTGAGCTTGGGTGGTTGCACCGCAAGGGCTTCCATGAGATTGTTAAAAGAATTTGGGAAAGACCAGTGGCGGGTGATACGCCTATCCAGCGGTGGAACAATAAGATTCGTGCTTTACGCACTCACCTCGTTGGTTGGGCTCGTCATACTACTGGTTTACTTAAAAAAGAAAAGGTGTGACTCTCCTCGATAATTGATGCTCTAGAAGCATTAGCAGAAGTTCGGCTACTATCCGCGCAAGAGATTGAGCTAAAGAGCCAATCCAATGCACAGATAGCGAAGCTACTGCGAGAGGAGGAGTTAAAATGGTATCAACATTCTAAAGCCCAATTCATCCTAGAAGGAGATTCGAATACTCGCTATTTCCATAGTATTGCCAATTGCATACACAGGAAAAAGCGTATTCATTCTCTAGTCCAGGATGAAGGAACGATTGAGGGCCATGAACAACTAAAGTTGTACATTACAAATTACTATAAAGGCCTGTTCGGTGCCCAGAGGAAGGAGACTTCACTTTGGATGAGTCACGAACAGAGGATATACCCCAGGTTTCAGATGAGGAAAATAGTCTACTTACTAAACTCTACTCAGAGGAAGAAGTGAGAAAGACGGTTTTCCAAATGAAACATAATACAACACCTGGACCTGATGGCTTCCCGGCTGAGTTCTACCAGAACTTTTGGGATGTTATCAAGTCTGATTTACTTCAACTGTTCGCCTGTCTCCACAATGGACAACTAGAGCTGTTTCGTTTCAATTTTGGTGAGATAATTTTATTACCTAAGGTTAACGAGGCAGAAATGATTAAACAATTTAGACCTATATGCCTCCTTAACATTAGTTTTAAAATATTTACCAAAGTGGCTACGATTTGACTGAACAGTGTGGCAGATCATGTGGTTCGTCCGTCTCAGACGGCTTTTATGCAAGACCGCAACATCCTTGATGGAGTTGCGATCCTACATGAAACAGTTCACGAACTACATAGGAAAAAGCTGAATGGGGTGATTCTTAAAATTGATTTTGAGAAAGCTTATGATAAAGTCAAATGGTCTTTCCTTCAACAGACCCTCAGAATGAAAGGTTTTTCTTCTGAGTGGTGCGCGTTAGTAAATAGCTTTGTTTCGGGAGGAAGTGTAGCCATTAAGGGTCAATGATGACACTGGCAAATACTTTCAGACGAAAAAAGGACTCAGACAGGGTGACCCATTATCGCCAGTACTATTTAATATAGTGGCTGATATGTTGGCTATCTTGATTGAACGCGCTAAATCTGAGGGTCAGATTGAAGGAGTGATTCCACATCTTGTTGATGGTGGTTTATCGATTCTTAAATATGCTAACGATACAATTCTTTTTATGGAACATGATATCGAAAAAGCTCGTAACCTAAAGCTGATTTTATCAGCCTTTGAGCAACTTTCGGGTCTTAAGATAAATTTCCATAAAAGTGAATTTTTTTTGCTTTGGCGAGGCTCGAGAAAACGCCGCCTTGTATGCTGAACTTTTTGGCTGTGAGCAAGGACAATTTCCTATCAACTATTTGGGTATTCCGATTTATTATCGGAGACTTACAAATGGTGAATGGAAAAAGGTGGAGGAAAGACTTCAATTACGTTTAAATAGCTGGAAAGGCAAACTCTTATCCCTGGGTGGAAGATTGGTTCTCATAAACTCGGTACTAACGAACATGGTGATGCATGTAAAATGCATACATGAACTTTGCATTATTTTACTTATATTCCAGTCATATTTGCATCATATAAGGGTTATATCACTGTTTTATAATGATTTTGGGAATGTTTGATATGTTTCCTATTTTTTATGGAATTAACCCTGCACAGGCAGAAAACCCTATTTCTATATTTTAATGTTTCAGGGACCCAAACGACGTCCAAATGACTGGAAATTTACGAGCATCAGTTTTTGGAAGGAACAAACCGTGGGAGCGAAGGAAGCAAACAAGCGAAGGCCCGAGGGCCCACGTGGCCCATGTACCTGGCCGCATGGGACCCCCCTTTTGGCCCTCGGAGCTCCGTTGTCGTCGATCTTTCCTCCACCGACTCCGTTTTGACCTAAAACCGCCTATAAAAATAGTCCCCCGACGTTCTCTGGAAGGAGCGCCGCAGAAACACAGAAACACCGAAACAGAGACCTGGAGTTGCAGATTGGAGGGGGAAAACTCCGGCGGGGCGCTGCCGGCGTGGTCTCCATCTTCTCCAACGACTTCTCCACCGTCTCCATGATGAAGAGGGAGTAGTCCACCTCTGGACTATGGGTTTGTGGAAGTAACTTATGTATCTCTCTCTCTTGAGCTTCACTAATTAGTACCGTATGAGCTGCTGAACATGATTACGGTCATCTATGTAATACCTTTGTGGTGGATCTTTTTATGAGTTAATATATGTTTGAGATTGCAATGGTTTTGTTTCAGTTATGAAAGTAGATGCATATTATGTACCCCGTTCTTATTTACTTGTCATGATCAAACATGTTTATGAGAGCGTGTGAGGGGGAACGTGTGCATTAGTTGGAGTAACGGGGGGTGGCTAGTGCAGTGAACGTGAGAGAAAGTTCTGCGATCCACTTGGGTGTTTTACCTTACTTTGTTGCCTCACTAGGGATAAAAAAAATACCATGCTACCGGAGATGTGGGTGTGACCATTGCCACTTCCTCCATGACTAGATCTAGCATGTTCTTATTTTAACTTCATGTCATGATACTTATTGCTATACTCTGAGTTATCTTAATTACTGAGGTGTTATGATTTAGTTCGCATCTTGGTGGAGTATAAGAGAGACTAATAACCAAAAGGTCTCTATGTTAGGACGTGATGCCCATATAATTATAACTTGTCATTAAACTGTTGTGTTGCAATCTCATATGTCAACTCTAGTGTTCCATTGTCTACCACTTTATTAAAGAGAGAGTGCATTTGTGAAACCATGAACCCCGGTCCATTTTTAATCATAAGAAACACCTTTCCAACAACTTTTACCATTTTCCATTTTCTGCCATTTAAAAATCCGAAAATAAAAAACACTTTTACATCTTGCATTCATCATATAAAACCCAAAAAATCATTTATCATTGCTACCACCATCCTTGCATATTTATTTACCACCATTGCATATTTATTTCTTGTTTGCATTGCATATTATCTTGATATCATTCTCACACCTTGTGCTTGACAACCACTAGGTGAGGTTGAGGACCAAAACATTTACTTTGTTTTGTAGGTAACCAAAAGAAGGATAGGAAAGATAAATCTTCACTACTGATTCCCCGAGAGTTCGATATTAAACCCTCGAGTCACCCCTCGTGGGGAAAACATGTCTTCCACTTACTACACACTCTGCACTTGGAGTCTCAACCTAACCCATTTACTTTTCACGCAGGTAACTACGTGAAGGGCCATCAAGACTATTTTCTGGCGCGTTGCCGGGGAGATAGAAGCAACACCGCAATATATTCCCTCGTCAACTTAGCGCTCAACAAGTGTTTTCTGGCGCCGTTGCCGGGGAATCATTGCTGAAAGGTTTATCCAAGGATATCTCACCAAGTCAACTTCATCACCAACTTGTGCTAACACCTAAGCTTGGGGAGGTTGCACCTACGTGAGCATCATCTTATCCATCTTTACCTTCAAAGCAATTTATCTTGTTTTGTCATTGTCTTGCATTTTTAGTTCGGTTTGCATATTTATTTTCAGTTTTGCATAAAAAATTAAAAAACACATAAAAACTTTATTAAAATGGCTTCTAGTGTTGAAATGAACAATTTTGGTCAATACTATGGAGAGTCGTTAATGGATGCTTGGTATAGAATTAAGGGCATTAGTAAAAATGGTGTCAACAAATATACCCCTGCTACTTTGATAAGAAACTTTTATAATGGTCTAGATGGGTGGTCAAAATGTTTTCTAGACTCATTGACTAGTGGAAGATTTGCCTCTGGAAATCCCTCACATGCTAATAATCTAATGGAAAATCTATTTGGGAATTCTATAGAATCAAAAGATGAAATTATGATCAAACAACTAAAAGTTTCTATGGATAGGTCAATATTATGTCTACAAACTTATATGGAAGATTATCCTACTAAAAATGAGATGCATTCATTTATCCTTCATACAAAATCTAGTATGAAGAAGACAAACAACACTATTTCGGGAATTTCTTTGAAAATGGAAACTATATTGAATTATGCCAAGTCTAAAAAGAAGTTGACTAGGGAATTAAATGAAAGAATATCTTCTATGTTGGGACCTTTAGACAAGGATATTAAGAATTATGTTGAAAAAGAGGATGATCTCCAAATAGCCTTGAATGCTGCTTTAAAGAAAAGAAATGAGAATTTTGTTTGGATTGAGGAAGTTAAAATGCTTAGTGAAGTCAAGGAACCATTGCTTGACTTAGAGAATTGTAGCTTGCATGAATTAATATCTATCTTACAAAAATTTGCAAGTGATCCTTCCATCAACTCTAACCAAGCTGGTTTTGGTTCTTATATTGCTAATCATGTCTTGAAAGAAAAGATTGCTAGGTACAACCAAGAGGCTATGATACCACCTAAGCTTGGGGATATATGGATTCCCAAAGTCCTAGTAACCATTGGAAAAGAGACACACCATGCTATACTTGATCTAGGATCTAGTGTCTCTGTTTTATCTAAAGAACTATATGAAGTACTTGAATTGAAAAATCTTGAAAAATGCTCTATTGAACTTGCACTTGCTGATGATTCCATTAAACATGCTTTAGGAAAGTAAGTGATGTTATGGTAGAGTTACATATGACATTTGTGCCTGTTGATTTTCTAATCATGGATATGGGGAATAAAACCTCTAGTCCAATTATTCTTGGAAGACCTTTTCTTCGTACTACAGGTGCTATCATTGATTCAAAAGAAGGGAATGTGAAGTTTCAGTTTCCACACAAGAAGTGCATGGAACACTTCCCAAGGAAGAGGGACACACCAAAGTTCAAGCTCCCTCATGAGCTTCGTCCACAATAAACATCAAGTAAGAAGCCTAGCTATATGGCTATAAAGAAAGCGCTTTACGGGAGGCAACCCGGTTGTTTTTATTTGTGATTTTCTTTGTGTCCTCTTGCTGTAACAAGAGACTTAGTGTTTAGTTTAGTTTCTGGAATTTTTAATAAAGTGCCAAGTTTTACTCATTTTGGTTGAAAAGTTGCTTATAGCGTTCGGAGATTTTATTCTGTGCACGGTATGATTTTTAATTCTTATTCTGTAACTCCGAATGAGCTCATATTTGAACTGTAGTGCAACTTTTCATCCTCTGTATGCATGAATTTTTCGGAATTTTCGACAAAGTTAAGTAGGGTAGAAAAATACGTTTTGCTGCTGCTGTTTTTCTGGACAGATTCTGTCCCATTTTGTTTGATGCATGCTTAGAACTTTTAACTTGAATCTTTTTGATCCAATTGAGTTTATGAGTAGGCATACAACATTATACACTTTCTGGACATTCATATGAATTTTTGTTAAGGATTATATGCAGCAAGAAATCTATTTGTTTATCACTACTAATGCACCCCACAGAAAAAGAAATGGGAGAAACGGTGTTTTGAAGTTTTTTCACAGGGATTAGAGGAGATGCACCAAGAGCTATCCAAGGATGGTGAAGACCATAAGCTTGGGGATGTGAAGACAACCCCACTGGACCTACACACTCTCGGTTTGCACACGTCTAACTTCTGTTTTTCGATCGAAACACTTTATCGCATAAACTTGGAGCGTCTTTTTGTTTGTTTGGTTTGATTTTTATTTTGTGAGACCACCACACTATCATTTATATATGAGAGAGCTACTGGAAATTTGGGTTGAATTATGTTGGATGCTATTATAAGATTGGGAAAAGGGATGTTGAGTTGATTTTAAAAGATACATATAGTTGCATGATTCATGAGCTTGTTAATGAGTAATAATTTGCAAGTATTTTATCAAGAGCTATCTTTTATTCATGTTTTGATGCTAAATGTTATTTACCTTGTTTAACATGGATTAGTTAGTTCTATGGACACTCATGCATGCATTTAGATGGTCAACTTTCTCCCTCTTGCTAGCCCAAAAATTCCAACAAGCAAAAACTTGTTTCCAACACCTTCAACCAAAGTTTTTCCAGTGAGTCCACCATATCTACCTATTAGCTTTATGCTATTCCGAGTATGTTTATCATGATATTTGTGTTATCTATACCTCTGAATGAAAATGCTTATGTTGTTGATTGTTATGGGAAAAGTTGGTTATAGAGCTCTCTCGAACTTGATGCACACTTTACTTTCATTGCATAAATAAAATATGACCCATTGTGATTAAAATTATGATGTTGTGGTTGACAAATGTCTTTGGTTGAGAGTTAGCTCATATGTGCTGTCACATGGCAAGCTTTCAACATGCACTTCATCTCATTTAGTTGATATCATGTACTTTTGTTTATGGATGCTTACCATGGGTGAAATAAATGTGGAAATGAAGTGAGTTTAAATGAGTTTGTATAAATGGTTAGAGAGACGCCTGGGCCGCTAATCTAAGCCATGCATCATTCATGGTGGAAATTTACTTACATGCTATGGTGAACCTTCTGTGATACACCTTACAATAAAAAGCTATCTAATGGTAAATAAAAAGGGTGTTGAGATTGTTCATTGTGTTTGTTTGTCTTGTCATTTTGATATGGGCTTGTTCCATATCCTGGGACAAGAGGTACCCCAGTTGACGCTCTTAATGATACTATTATTACTTACAATGATATTTAACTTGAACTTGCTTTGTTTCCAAGTTGAGTAACACATGGAGTAGGTACTTGTATTCAAGGGGCATGAGACTTTCAACCTGTACTTTGTCAAGCACACTACTCATATTTGCTTTCACTTTAAACTTAATCATTCAAGATGCTATGATAGGGGAATGAGAGCTTGACACCAAGGATTACCACATTACAATCATTAACTTAAGTAGAGAAGTTCAGAAGTTAGATGAAATTTATTCATGCTTTACCTCTACTCATATATATATCTTTCCAAAGTGTCCACCTTTTATATTCAGATTTTCATCAATACTCTATGACCATTGTAGGATGTTCTTACTTATCATTATGCATACATGTGGTCCATAGTACTTCTCTTATGTTACACTTTGTGAATTATCATTGAACATCCTTGCATTGAATACTTGATATCACTTCATAAACTATCTTGCATATTGCTACTCCTTTTAAGAATGAATCATTTGACTCTATGTAGCAATAGTAATCATCTTTGATATCCATTGATAGTATTAAATTGCAAAGTCCATGTTAGTTTTATCACCTTCATACTCGAGGACGAGTATAGGTTAAGCTTGGGGATGTTGATGCATGTAAAATGCATACATGAACTTTGCATTATTTTACTTATATTCCAGTCATATTTGCATCATATAAGGGTTATATCACTGTTTTATAATGATTTTGGGAATATTTGATATGTTTCCTATTTTTATGGAATTAACCCTGCGCAGGCAGAAAACCCTATTTCTATATTTTAATGTTTCAGGGACCCAAACGACGTCCAAATGACCTGGAAATTTACGAGCATCAGTTTTTGGAAGGAACAAAGCGTGGGAGCGAAGGAAGCAAACAAGCGGAGGCCCGAGGGCCAGATGAGTGGGCCCACGCGGCCCATGTACCTGGCCGCGTGGGACCCCCCTTTTGGCCTCGGAGCTCCGTTGCCGTCGATCTTTCCTCCACCGACTCCGTTTTGACCTAAAACCGCCTATAAAAATAGTCCCCCGACGTTCTCTGGAAGGAGCGCCGCAGAAACACAGAAACACCGAAACAGAGACCTGGAGTTGCAGATTGGAGGGGGAAAACTCCGGCGGGGCGCTGCCGGCGTGGTCTCCATCTTCTCCAACGACTTCTCCACCGTCTCCATGATGAAGAGGGAGTAGTCCACCTCTGGACTATGGGTTTGTGGAAGTAACTTATGTATCTCTCTCTCTTGAGCTTCACTAATTAGTACCGTATGAGCTGCTGAACATGATTACGGTCATCTATGTAATACCTTTGTGGTGGATCTTTTTATGAGTTAATATATGTTTGAGATTGCAATGGTTTTGTTTCAGTTATGAAAGTAGATGCATATTATGTACCCCGTTCTTATTTACTTGTCATGATCAAGCATGTTTATGAGAGCGTGTGAGGGGGAACGTGTGCATTAGTTGGAGTAACGGGGGGTGGCTAGTGCAGTGAACGTGAGAGAAAGTTCTGCGATCCACTTGGGTGTTTTACCTTACTTTGTTGCCTCACTAGGGATAAAAAAAATACCATGCTACCGGAGATGTGGGTGTGACCATTGCCACTACTCCATGACTAGATCTAGCATGTTCTTATTTTAACTTCATGTCATGATACTTATTGCTATACTCTGAGTTATCTTAATTACTGAGGTGTTATGATTTAGTTCGCATCTTGGTGGAGTATAAGAGAGACTAATAACCAAAAGGTCTCTATGTTAGGACGTGATGCCCATATAATTATAACTTGTCATTAAACTGTTGTGTTGCAATCTCATATGTCAACTCTAGTGTTCCATTGTCTACCACTTTATTAAAGAGAGAGTGCATTTGTGAAACCATGAACCCCGGTCCATTTTTAATCATAAGAAACACCTTTCCAACACTTTTACCACTTTTCCATTTTCTGCCATTTAAAAATCCGAAAATACAAAAACACTTTTACATCTTGCATTCATCATATAAAACCCAAAAATATCATTTATCATTGCTACCACCATCCTTGCATATTTATTTACCACCATTGCATATTTATTTCTTGTTTGCATTGCATATTATCTTGATATCATTCTCACACCTTGTGCTTGACAACCACTAGGTGAGGTTGAGGACCAAAACATTTACTTTGTTTTGTAGGTAACCAAAAGAAGGATAGGAAAGATAAATCTTCACTACTGATTCCCCGAGAGTTCGATATTAAACCCTCGAGTCACCCCTCGTGGGGAAAACACGTCTTCCACTTACTACACACTCTGCACTTGGAGTCTCAACCTAACCCATTTACTTTTCACGCAGTTAACTACGTGAAGGGCCATCACATGGTACTGTACATGATTTCATTCTTCCAATTGCCCAAAAGAGTCTTAAAACGATTGGATTATTTCCGGTCTAGATTCTTTTGGCAAGGAGATTATGAGAAGAAGAAATATCGACTGACTAAATGGAGAGTGGTTTGCTGCCCTAAAGACCAAGGAGGGCTCGGAATTCATGACCTTGTGGTCAAGAATAGAGCCTTACTAGGTAAATGGCTCTTCAAACTCCTTTCTGAAGAAGGAGTTTGGCAAACCCTCCATAGGAGAATGTATGTGGGAGATCAAGCTGTTTCCCAGGTTCAATGGAAACCAGGTGATTCACACTTTTGGGCTGGCCTCATGGCTATAAAGAAGTTCTTTTTCCCACAAGGATCTTTCTCAATTAGGGATGGATCGAAAATTCGATTCCTGGAGGATAAATGGCTAGGTCAATCGGCCCTCAAAGAACAATATCCGGCTCTGTATTCTATTGTACAAAACAAAAGCGACACGATCGCGAAGGTGTTGGGTACTTACCTACCAGATGTTTCGTTCAGAAGAAGTTTATTTGGAACAAGACAAGCATCCTGGAATGCTTTGCTCGTTCGACTGGATTCAATCCAGTTGTCGGAAGGTCCAGATAAATTTCAATGGAATCTTACTAAGAATGGTAAATTCTCGGTTGATTCGATATATAGAGCACTAATTCTTCCCGAAGCACCAGTCGATAGTAGGGATAATAACAAAATTTGGAAGATGAAGATTCCACTAAAAACTAAAGTGTTTGCGTCGTATTTCGTCGAGGAGTAATTCTTACAAAAGACAACCTTGCCAAGCGCAATTGGCACGGAAGTAAAAGTGCGTCTTCTGTCATCATGACGAGACTATTACACACTTATTCTTCCAATGCGAGTTAGCCAGGTCTATATGGTCAGCCATCCAGATAGGTTCTACCTTATATCCTCCGCGTACTGTTGCAAATATTTTTGGCAACTGGTTAAATGGAGTGGATCCTAGGTTTAAACTATTCAGTAGGATGGGCGTGATTGTCGTTATTTGGTCGTTGTGGCTATGTAGAAATGACAAGGTTTTTAACGATTAAAATGCTTCTATTATGCAGGTTATCTATCGGTGTACAGCTACGCTACGAGCATGGTCGGCCCTGCAGCGTGTGGAGCACCGAAATTTATTTTTGGAGGTGGCGTCGAGGCTGGAGGCTGCGGCCAGGGTGTTATTCTCCCGGCATGGATGGCAATATAGTCTCCGGATAGACCTACCATCATCTTAGGCGGATCTACAATTTCTCATTATGATATGTAATTCGCCTTTTTTATTTTATGCCGATCTGGATACTGGTGAACTGGTGGATGTGTGCATCTTAGCTATGCAGAGGCCGGGTGTAATACTTAAAACTTTTAAGTAATAAAATCCCTTTATCTAAAAAAAGTTGAAGCACGCCTACTTGGGCCTTGCCTTGGTGGAGCACACTATGGCCCGCTTCTCAAGACAGATGGTGGACATCGGATAGGATCGCTAGGGGGTCTCCAGAACCTTTGGTTTCCCTTTTTATGCACCCTATGGTACAAGGACCAAGGTGCTCTCGTGGATTCAATCAACGACCTCCCTCAAGACACTGGGGACGAATTTTGTGGACTGTGGGTTCACAATGTCCAATCCGTCCCCAAGGCAACAAGAAAGGGGACCTCGTTCGTTGATAATGTTGATCACGCTCACAGCCTGGTGGATCTTGAAGCATCACAATACGGTCATCTTCAATGGCGTTCACTGTCGGCGCCGGGCGCGTGGACTACCTCTGCGCCACCAAAAGAGAAGGCTCTCTGCCACAAATTCCCGAGTGGCGGGGAAAGGATCAATGTGTACAAGATTAACGCCAGCTCGGGAGGCTTCTCGAGGACGAAGGCACGGAGAGCGCCTTGGATCCCCTCAGAGGAGGGCCCACGACCGACGCATCGGCAGGAAGAGCAGCTGTCTCCCCGGGTACGGGAAGCGGAGAAGTGGCGAGACCGTCCTGCGGCCCCTGCCCGCACCAGAGATTGCTTGCCGGGCACGACAAGCCTGGCAGGCCCATTGACGAGATCACTCACACCGCCCCCTCGGCGCAGGCGATGCGCGCGGCATGGAAGACAGTAAGGCGCCCAGTTGGCGTCAGCAACACTCCCGAGCGCCTCCTCGACGCAGTCACGACGCGTGCCATGCCTCGGTGCCACGCATGCAGCAAGGGCACTTGTGGTAACCCCTTGCATTATAAAAGGAGGGTCACGGTAAGTAGAAGAACAACCCAGAATCACCTAGCCATACAACTCCACCACGATCGAAGCACATCAGAGGCTTGGGGGTTAGGGAGAGCGAGCACTCGGTAACCCCGGTGCTCGTCTCTCACTCGTCATTGAGCATAGTCTAGGAGAAGAACCCATCCACTTGTAACTCACTACCATTCCAATACATCCAGACGAGCAGGATATAGGTACTATATAAAGGCGCGCCAGATTGAGGGCGTCTCCCGCTATCCACGTCGCGCGCGATCGTCAACCATCGGATCGCCGCGACGGACGATCCAGATTAGCCCACGCCACCCCTTTTCGGCCGATTACTGTTCATCCACGATTTTCTACCAATCCCGTTGCGCCACGTTGTCCGGTTACCTCCGCCCGCGCCCAGGTCACCCGGTCGCACTCGGTGGGCGGTGGCCTCTCCCCGCTTTCCTCCCTTTGCACTGCGTTGTCTCTCCCAAAATTCCCCATGTCCTCGCGCCGCCCTCCGCAGAAGGATCTCTACCTCGAACCCTCGCGCCGCCGCTGCCCGCTCCCGCTCCATGCCGACCACAACAACCCCAGGCAGCTCAAGCCCTCCTCCTCCTCTCGCAACTACGAGCCTCACGCCTTTGTCGTTGCTGTTGCCGCCTCCGCGCTCGAGCTCGGCAAGAACGAAGCCGACCTCGCCTGCCTGTTGCGCTCTCCATCGACGACCTCGACGACGGAGGCGACTCCGGGTTCGGGAAGTGGAGCACCAGCTTCTGGATCTCCAAGGTCTATTCCGGCGGTCTCCGGCAGCGCGCCGGCCAGAAATTGAGCCTCCACAGCCCTATGCTCCTTTTATCCTCATGGACCGGCCTTACGCACGACCCAGCGCCACGCGCTAGCAAGCCCAGCCCGCCGCCGCCTCCGTAGTTCGGCCGTCACGCCGTCGCCTCCAGGAAAGCCGCATACCGCCGGAGATCATACTACGCCGCCTCAAAGTATGGTTGTCCTCTACTCTCTGCCCTCCTCTCCTTGCCTTCTGCTTCCTTCCCCATCCGGTCCCCTGTCCAGTATTGCTTTTTCTTCTTCTTTTCTGAAATTTTTCGGTCAATAATTTCTTCCAATTGGTGTGTGCAATTGGTACAAACCATCCATGAGCTCATGATCCTTATTAGGAGGTACCATGTGGTGCAGCGAAGGGTTCATATCTGATCTCTGTTGGGTTCTACTTTTTCATCCAGTTCTCAGCGCCGGCGCCCCCCAGCTGTTCGACAAATGCCTAAAGAGAAAGCAACGGTTTCCTACGGGCGGAAGGCGGGGCTTGAGGCACCTGTTGGCGATGGGATCGACGCACTGCCGAACGAGGTACTGCAGCACGTGTTTTCGATCGAGCCGACAACGGAGGCCGTGCAGACCCGCATTCTTGCTAGGTGTTGGCGCGGCATCTGGAAGTCCATGCCAGTCCTGCGCATCACAAGCGAGGGGCGGACAATGAACAGGCGGGGTGTCAGGAGGCTCAACAGGTTTGTGAACCATCTGCTGCTCCTCCGTGACCACAGTGCAACTCTCCATGTGTGTGAGATAGAACTCGGTACTTTCAGAAGCGAGGATGAACCAAATGTCCACTTATGAACCTGACATGCTCTGTTTTGCCAGCCTCGAATACTCAGTATTCACTTGAGTAGTGATAACAGCACCTTTGAGCTAGAAAAGTTGCCTTTCATCTCCGTCAGTTGACTAGGTTGGAGCTTTGCAATGTTGTCTTAAATGACCACATTCTTAAATTTTTTTAGCTGCTCAGCGCTGGAAGTACTATGGCTGAGGAGTTGCTTTATCCAAGCTGATAGGATCATGTCAGATTCTCTAAAACGACTGGCCATACTTGACTGCATATTTTATTCAACTGCATGGACTCGAATTTCTGTCCCAGGTTTTGTTAATTTGGAATTAAGTGAATGTTGGGGAGGACTCCTTTGCTTGATAGCATGCCGTCATTAGTGACATGATCTGTTAAACTTGGCGACTGTGAAGATTACTGTGGTGCAGCAGATGATCGTCCGTGTTTCAGTGAAAATGATAAATGTGAAATTTGTGGTGCCAATAGTGATGTCAGTGGAAATTGTGTGATTCTCAACAGATTATCAGAGGCTAAAAGCTTGGAATTGGTAGCTGAACCTTATGTGGTATGTGTTGTTTACATTTTCTTCTTTCCAATTTTTGTCAATTGTGATAGTTTGTTCCACTCACACTATATCATCATCTGACATTCATAAAGTAGCACCTATACAATTGGTTTGTGTGCATCCTTACTTCCTATAGATTTTTCTTTGACTGTATCATATTTTGTATTGTCTTCTGAAATCATACGTTGTGCTTTGCACACAAATATTTAATATTTGTATTTGCATAAATATATCAAATCAACTTTTATATGGACAAATATATACATGCACATTTGAGAACTTTTAGATACATTTTTCATGCTGTACAAGGGGTAAAAGTGAACTTATAAATTTTGATATAGGTTAGAAGTCTCTCTTTGTACTTTGCCCAAATCATGTTTTGCTTTTCAATGCTTGTGGCGAGCTTCTTTTAATTCAGTACAATCGCACCTTTATGCATAACTTTCTAAAGTTCAGTTATTTTTATGTAACATTTAACTCATGAGTCAAGAACATACATCTGATGATGAACTGTGGTTAGATTTTTAGGCTCCATCTTTTATGTTTGATCGTGTCACCAACTACAGATTATTATCTCACCAGCTTATCTGGAGATTAAGTCAAATCTTGTGGAGCACTTGACCTTGATTAATTGAACATGTGAGATTGGCAACTCAGTGAGTACATTCACGCAGCCACAAATCTCTCTAACCATTATGGGTGGCTGGTCAGTTAGTAAGATCAAAAAAATTGTGTATTGCTGCTAATGTAATTTGCTTACACATTATCTGCCTCTATTACCTATTCAATCTACAAATATGTTTAGTTATTCGTCCGTAATTGATACTCTGAGAATTATTCAACAAAAAGAATTTGCAACCCGGTATCAATTATGTCCACGGATAGAGTGGATGCACTATCCAGATCTGAGGCATGATACCATTGACGGGACTGTGATTAGCTAACTTGGGATTATTTCAGTACTTCTGAAACTCTTTTGTATTCTCACGCCTCTATGAAATTTCAGTAATGAGTATAATTTAACTTCAGTATCTGAGCTGGAGTTTTGCTGTAATTCACTGCATGTTTTTCTGTTTAATGTGATGTCTACTGTGAGTGATGCGACCATTGAGTTTACTTTGTTTTAAGAAGTTGCTTTTTGGGAAGGCATGTACTTTTTTCTAGGGGTCAACAGGATGAGCACAAAGGCTCCCACCTGAATGTAGTAGTAGGTCGGCAGGATGAGCACAAAGGCTCACACCTGAATGTGGTAGTAACAATAATTGTTTGTATATCATGAAAATATAGGCACAGTACAGCTCATGGCACCAGAACTCTTCACTGGGGATTACAATGAATCGGTGATTCATTTGGGATGTTCATCCTTCAAATGGTAACATGTGAATACCCGTACGATGAATGTACATATGCATTTTCTTTCAAGTAAGTTCTTTGCAGTCCACACTACCTAGCTCATCCGGACATTAACTATCAGTAATTGATTTTCGTTCATTGGTCCTTCCTGTAGGGTATAAAACCAGGTGTTCTCTCCAAGGTCGAAGACGGTAAGATCTTTTATAGAAGTCTGTCTACTCCAATACCTGAAATAGCTACTACATGTGAGCTCTCGAAGAACCGTTTCCTCCAAAAGGATGGTATGGTTCTCTAACAACACAATTATGCAATTCATTCCTCTGGAATTTACTATATCTTGACAGCTTCCTCCCATCTACTTTTAGTGTCAATCAGTAAATAATAACCGAGAGTGTAAGTTTGCTGGAGATGTCTACTTGGTGCAAAAATGGTATTTTTTATTTTCTTTATATTGCATACTTATAGTAAACACAATGCTTCTTGATGCTCTGTCACATCTGAAGTATATTGATATCTTATTATTTTATAAATAGGGATTTTCCTGTAACTCTACATATGTTAGCATTAAGTTAATATTTGAATCTTTAGGTGTAGAAAATTGAAACCCTGCCCTCTGAGGTGGGCAATAGTAATCAGCCAAAGAATATGTAAACTATAGTAAGACTCATTGATTTAAGAATTTGTTGGCATGCAATGAATATAATAAATTTTCCGTATCCAGAAATAATTTCCGGCTCCGCCATTGCATGCCTGGGACTATGCTCTTCCAATCTTTTCCGGCTCCTCTGTTTTCACTATTATTTTCCCACTTCCGCAGTTGGATGCTGACCAAACTATGGGTGCCAAATTTGACGATGAAATATAATTGCAAGGCACAGTCGACCAAGCCTGTTCTCCCTGGTATTACAACATATACCTCCATGGTTGTACATCCAAAATACAATTATTTGTGTTGTCTTTTTCATGTTTTCCTTTGCTGCATATTTCTCACTTTGACCTTTTGTTACATAGTGTGTTACTGCACACTGTCCTAACTGCATTTTCCTCAAAATATTTTAGTATTTTCTTCCCTGTAAAGTTGTGCCAATTATGTACAGGTGTGATATTTATTTGGGTTTAGTAGTTGATTCATTTAACTTTTGCTTCTAAATCCTTCACCGCTTCAATTGTTCAGGAGATGAGCCAACGCTAGACTGATTTAGTCGCTTTTGTTATGCATCAACAGTCTTTTGGTACCTCCTTTTATCTTCTAAGTGCAGTTTATTTAAGACGTCAGGTTAGTTACTGCACAGAAAAGAATACAACCATTTAAGTTCTGATATTGACATCCTCGAAAGCACGTTGAGTATATATAATGCATATCTGATTATTAGTTGCAACCCAAACAATAGAGAGGCTAATGTGGCAGTCATGCATATTAATTTTGTTTTCTCGCCCGTAGTCTCAAGTTTTTGCTTCACTGCATTGAAATTCTCCATGTATATTTTACGTCTAGCTGATAGTAAATGATAGGTATGCTGCAGCCATAAATACATAATGCAGGTGATGTTGAATTAGTGGGAAATGTCATTATTTGTAACCTGATGGAAAATTTTAATTAAATTAATTAGAATTAGGTTAATTATAACTAAATGGAAAATTTGCGGGATCGGGATATCATTAACAGATGACCACTCTTTTTTATCTTCTTTCACCTTAATTCCACATGTTGTATCTTGCCCAATTTAGCTGCAAAATTTTTGTTTACCATAGGTGTTATAATTTTCCCTGAAGCAGACACGTGCCGCTCATGGTGGATCAGTTTGGACATGAAAACAGATATGCATATTTATTTTATTGTTAATGCAACTTTGTATTTCACTTGGATTTTATATGTTACCTAGAATTTTTATTCTATATAATAGCTAGCATTCTACCTCTTATCAACAGATGCTATCGTTCCCAGTAGCTACCATAAGATGCATTCTAAATTGACGGTTGTCCTTTCAGATTTAATGTTTTACCATCTTTACATGCTCATGAAAATTGTGTTATCTTATCTTACTGGAAATAGCGATGGTCAGATTAATACAATTGTCGACTTAAAACAAAGCTAGAGCCACATTCTCCTTCAAGGTGAAGTAACCAAATGTCTAATTATTGGTTGTGCATTCATTCTTCATGTGCTTACAGTAGCTACTTCAGTTGTAGATTTATTCTCTTTTATCCAGTCAGGTGTGGTTGCTGCATCATGTCCTTTGGCTTCACACCAATTGTTCCACACACCAATTATTTGCTCCACTGTATATCCTTTAGTATAATTCGGGGGTTTCAATGGCTTAGATAGGAGGTTACTACGTGAAAGATGTTTTAAAATTTCCATTAGAGGTTAGAATAAATTGCATCTTTATTCTGGATTATGGTAGGTATGTTTCATGTTTTCTCAAAGCTAAATATTCTTCATGCGATCATTTTAGGTAGAAACCTGTCAGAGTTTCATGAGGTTACTTTTCTATATTCATCTAAGTCACGTCAAAGTTACTTCTCAAGGATAGTTCTATTCATATTCAAATTTCCATCAACTAAATGTTCTTTTCTGATAATTATGTGCAGTAACTCTGATATGTACATTCAAAGTTACTTCATTAGGCTTTGTAGTTTCAGGTAATACAATATATCCCGAAGTTCCGGTCAATGTTTCATTCGGTCGTTACCTGCTTCTACCATTTGAGTAATACAACTTAGGTCTACCATTTGAGTTGCCTGCTTCTACTGCATCGCTTGGTAAGTTTTTCCAATTGGGTTGTAGCCAGAGGTTCTTCTCAATGTTATAATCTTATTGAACTCAAGGTTTTTATGTATATGTGCATGTGTTTTTTACCTAAATAATTATCACACATATTTTCCTGCCTTATATTTGTTTGGTTCGTCCATCCAGTTGTAACAAAAGGGGGGCCTCAACTGTAATTAGCTGATATTTAGTTTTATTTGTTAAATAAAACAGATGAAATATTTTTACTCGATCTATTCTAAGAAATTCTCTCTGTCCTGTGTCCGTCAAGAAGGTACCCTGCCTCGGATCCTTCCACTGCATAATTTTCTCTCCTACCATGTTTACTTTGATGAGATGGTATTGAATTGTTTGATTTGTTTATTCAGCAGGTGCAACTGGTGCTCTTATTGCTTGGAGTAAAGGAATATTTGCCGGGATTGGGTTGGGGTCATTTAGCAGTACTTTCATGTGACAATTGTTTACTCTTCTTAGAAATCTATTCCGTAGGTTTTCCTCTACTAGCTCGCCGTTACTACTATCAGGTAAACATGTAATCAGTACAATAATTATTAGATTTTCTGATGACTACTGCTTCTCATATTTCTATTTCTTCTTTTCAATTTGTTACATTCTAAATTTCCTCTCATCTACAATTGTATGTTTGTAGCTACTTGAGATGGATAATACCCTGGACAATTCTGCAACAACTAAAGAAATATTTCTAGCAAACATACAGCAAAATTCACGGGCATGCGCACGTTTACACTGCATTTACGCAATTGAACCTGTTTCACACTCTGATCTGCTTCCAGCTGATACTGTAATTCATGCTATAAAAGAAAGGCTGGCAATTTCCAGAGGTATTAACGTTTACCGATCTAGAGATGAAATTGTTGTATCTTTTCCCTATCATGACATCATAATATTTAACGCTCTTTTTTGTACTGTGCATCTCTGACAAATTTTCCTATTCATATTACAAATTAGAGCAGCAATAGATTTCCAGTCAGACAGAGAAGGATGATACTTTTTGAATACATGAAGTATGCAAGTCGTAGCTGAGGCTGACCATGAAGTATCACAAATTAGGCTACTTACAGTTTACTCTTCCTTTCGTAATGACCTACCTATTCTTAGTTTATAGATCCAATTAGTTGTTATGGTCAATGACTTTCAGTTTTCAGTTAGACTAATGTAATTTCTATAACTACACTTTTGGCCGAACTGAATGAACAAGGACTGCCTTATTACCTATTACAACATTCACCATCACCACACGGGTGCGGCGTATCGCCGCACCAAATTGTCTAGTAGGGTATTATGCGGCAACGCCGCCTGAACCTGGGTAAGATCATTGTGTGCTTGTGTCCAGATCCGGGAACCGAGTTTGGAGCACCTGGCACCATCCTACTGAACAAACATGGGGTGCCTCGCATCCCCGGTGTCCGCGTTTCGACACACGACATTCACCCTGAGTCTGGACGCCTCTAAGGTACAGTCTGGTGGAAGCCCAGTACTTGCGGGTCTAAGGGCCTCGAGAGCTTGCTTCCGACGTTTCCTAGTGCTTAGAGACATCATGTTGTAATCATGGATGCGGTCCTTTCTTGGACTTGTAAAGAACTCTCCTTCTATGTATCAATGTATCTATACACAAAGCTTTGTGTTTTCTCGAGAAAAACGGCGAGGCTGGTGCGGAATAGTATGACTGCAAAGAAGACCAGAAATACTAGCAGATCACTGAGGTGAGCACATATCATCATGTCGAATACTTGCAGTTAACAGATCTCTAAGGTGAACACATATGGATAAATACGAAGGGACGTGGTTCTTGTGGAGTACAAATGTTGCATTTACATTATTCGAAATGAGTCTAACGTAAGGACCATCTAAACAAGTCACTGTTCGGCAAAAGAACAGTATAGGAAATTAGGAATACACCATTGAAAAGGAATAACAGTATACAAGGTGGAGTAGACAACATTAGCTGGCATGATTGGTCCAAAGATGACAAGATACTGGACCTTATTTACGAGCATGTGACAGTGGTAAGGTAGATAAGACAGCAACGAAGAAGCTGCAACAGAATGACCCGACCGAAGTGTGCTATAGTTTGGTTGACTAGCCGCCCTCTGTGTCTCTGGGACATTACTTTCATTACCATCAATCTGTCGGGTGGGCTTGCTTGAACCATCAGATGTGCTGTTGCTTCTGTTGTTTTTCACTTGCTGAGTATCACGGGAGGTTAGTTTCGGAGACTCTTGTAAAGCTTGTCCTGGAGTTTTCCCAATGTTTTGATCAGCATTTGTGAGAAGTGCTGCTTCAGAACCTTGCTTCCCATGGTCTTGTGGTGATATACTAGACTTGTCACTTTGCATTTTCTGCTCTCCCGTCTGCCTGGTGCTCTTGTCTGATTGTTCAGTTGAGGTTTTATTTGGTGTGCGTAGCTGTTCTCTTCTGTCAACACCTGCTGTTTTTGGTGATTGGCTTGGCATTGGTGGAGCTGGTTGTTGCTTATTGATGGATTGTAATTCTCGTGGCTCAGTGGCACTGGCAGCACGACCATCAGGAACCACTCCTCCTTTTGGTAGTGAAGTTGCTCTCGTTGCATCAGCAGTAGTTGGAGTGTCAGGATCTCTTGTGCCAGTGGATGGATTGCCAGGATCTCTTGTCCCATTTGATACAGTGCTATCAGTTTTCCCATCAGCCGAGCTGTTACCAGCTTGCCCTTTTCTGTCTTGAACATATGAAGGATTCTTGAGAATGGAAGGTGTTTCCTCCTGTATTGGAGGGGTTTGCAAATCTGTAGGCTGTGATTTGAGTGCTGCTGGATCACTTTGCTCAACCATTTTTCTGAGCCTCTTAGTTGAGAACCGTTCATCTTCACCCTGAGTATCTTCATATCCTTCTCTGCTAGGTGGTTCCTGAGTGGTGGGAGTTCTTTGCTTCGAGGGTGCTGGGGTTTTCTCAGTGGTAGTAAAGAAGTTACTTTCTTTTCTTTGGCTAGGTGCATGAGAGGTTGTTTCTGCCGGAAGAGGTTGCTGTTCCTGTTGAACTGTAAAAAACGAGGATGATATAGCACCGCCGCTGGGTGGTGGAACCAGTATTGTGCGTGACTCGGTGCCGGTCTGTTGTCGAGGGTCTATGTGCAAGATGCGGCGACCAGATGTCGGCGGTGGTTCTGTCTCCCACTGCCACTGCTGCTCCAGCTGCTGCTGCTCAAGTTCTTGTGGTTCTGTCTCCCACTGCCACTGCTGCTCCAGCTGCTGCTGCTCAAGTTCTTCTATTTGGTTCTGCTCCTCCACACTCTGCATATCCCTCATCACCTGCTGCCAGGAATCTCGGGCAGAGATAGTATTCCACCACCTCTGCACGTTCTTCCTTGAGTCATACAGGTAGGCGAATTCGGATTCCACTATGTGATAAGTGTTTGGTAGGTGAACAAGGTCAGCAAGAGTGAACTTGTTCCCAGCAAGGTACTCGCTCTCGCCAAGCCTTTGCTCGTAGACCTCCAGGACTTCTTCTAGCTTTCTCTTCTCTCTGTCGATATCACTCATGTCTTCATCATGCAAAGGAAAGGCCAGGTGGCAGAATAATGCCCGGCTTGGAGGATCAAAGGCATGCTCCTCATGCCGTAGCCACTGTTCAATGGAAGCCCTCTCAAGGACATCCTTCCCCAGAAGGAAAGGATACCCACGCTGTTCATAGGTTTCTGCTATGTAGCGGCAGATTGCTCTTGATTCTGTAGTTTAGAAGATGGGTGTAAGTTCTGTATTCTGGTTATTAGGTACTCCCTCCGTCCCCAAAACATGGCGTATAAGTTAATAAAAAAGTCAGTGCTTTCTAAGTTTTGCCACTCATGAAGTGGGAGATAATAAGCGTAACATCCCCTACTAATCCTGATTACTGGTATGCACAAACTATTGGTGGGTGGAAATTCCCGTCTTTTCCTCTAACTAGCTCAAAGAAATGAGGGGATGTTACGTGGTATTTTGCCGAAGTTAATGGAAATCAGAATGCTGAAGAAATAAATGAACAGCATTTCTCTTTCATTTTCTATTTTAAGTTTCATCTTTCATGTTATATTGCCATTCATTAACATTCTGTCAAAAAACTCTTAGATGCAAAGTACTATTGTTTATTATGTCAATTCTACTACTCCAATTGTTTCTGCACCAATTGGTTTTGCAGGGCAGGTGTGCAAGTTTAAACCTGAATCCATCTCACTGGGTTCAGGTGGGTGTTCTTAGATCAACCTTTTTTTAGCTACAAGGGGTGCATGCTGAGAATCTTGAGACAGGTTAATCTCACTCAGCGTGTATAACTTGTAAACAATGCTAGTTTACAAGCATTTCAACGAATTAAAATGGCTGAACTATGTTTCGAGCAGTGTTACCTTGTCGAAATGTGGGTCCGTCGTAGAACGGAACTGGAACACTCCTCATTGCCTGCAGAGGCAGCACAGAACACATATAAACTTGAAATGAGATCAACTTAATAGACTCAAGGAACCGCTACTTATACAATCTGGGTACTCCACAAAAACTTAAGACAACAAGTACCAGGAGTCTGAGTGTGTGCTTGTATGAGCTTGTGTGAGTTTCAAACTGGAGATCTTTCTCATACAGGCAAGCAAGCACCCTCGACACATCGGGTAGGATCATGGATCTCTCATGGTACACCCTTGCAATAGGAGCTCCTGCGCCAGTGCCAAGCCCTGCCATGGTGGCCAGAGCTCTGTTTCCTCTGGTTGAAGAGCTGAAGCCGTTATGCAAGTGAGTATGGTAACTCCGCACTCATTTTTTTAATATAAGAAGGCCCTCTGCCTCCATGAAGAAGCAAAGAGAAGATGCCTAAAGTGAGTACCCAGATAAAATGAGGTGACCGTATGAGACGATAGAATTAGATAGAGCTAGAAATAAAGAAAAGGAAAAGACAGAGGGAACAAAGGGCAGAAAAGCAAAAGGTAAAGCAAACTAAATCTGGAGGATTTTGATTGTCGATGGTGTCCTTTAGGTGTTGGTACCATGAGCTCACATCAACAATGCTAGCTTCAGTCTATTTAAAGGGAAATGGTAAAAGAAATCGAAAGCTGCTTCTTGGACACTACCTCTTTTAACAACGAACACTACCATATATCGACTGAAGGGGAACTCCTCAAATGAAGTGCATTGTTCTGTTGGCTGGGTTATGTGTCGCTTTATTCATTTCTTGCCCCTTTAACCAAAGGTGATGCAGAATGCTGGTACGGGAGCACACAAGTTTTGTCTAGGTAGGCAAGTTTAGCATCAGACCTATATGGACCTGCCTGTGCCAGCCTACCAGACAAACTGGATGAGTGATGGGCATCCAGGGTGCCTTTTAGTTTGTACTACAAGCCTAGCAGGTATGGGAACTTAAAAATAGAGGATACCTTAGGAAAATACGAATCACGGCTATCTAAGGAGGATATGAGTGTGTGTTAGGGTTGCTTTTTTAGAACAGCACATCATAGTATAAAGTGAACGTAATGTGCTTGAATGTAGGTAGAATTATGTGATTCATGGTGCAACTGCGTCCCTATTTGGTGAAGACGACACTACAGATGGTTTCAACGGCTCCTTTGTTTTGATCCGATCTGCAGACTGTGGTTGGAGCGCGGCTGTGGCCGGACAACGGATGGGATATTGGAAGGAATTTCTCGGGTGAAAACCATTGGTTTGACCTTACTCGGGTATGCCTGGCATTGTGGGGGAGTTTGCTCGTTATGTTGCTAGAGGAATTTCATGTAATTTGTTTAGTTGTGCTCTCCATGGTAAAAAAATCCATTATATGGTCTTTGGCTGCAAGATTTAAGGCGGTGACGTACCAGGTGAAAACTAACTACATACTACAGATCAAACCTATGTCCTTCTATTGGATCCAAAATCATCAGGAGATCCAGTATCAATACTGAAGTAGCACCACAAAGACTCAACCACGATGTGCTACCGCAACCACTTGACCACCCACACGTGGTCACCGCGCTCGAGTCGGTAAACTTGTGCGAACGAAGCTGCGAGCTCAAGTTAACCAGCTTCGAACTCAGTCAAGCAATTGACGCAGTCAAGAAAGTCAGTGGCGTCCGGCTTACACTGCAGAGGGCGTACGTGTGGTCGAGCCGATCGCGCTTGGACACACGTCACCATTTCCTTCCTGCCTTGAATGTTTCTCTGGCGGCGACTGCTCTCCTCTCACACAGGGTCAGCTAGCTGCGGCTTTGCTTGCGGAGCTCTCCCCATCGCCGTGGAGTTTTCTTCTCCTGCAAATCAATGCGCCGTTGAATGGACGAAAGAAACAAATATCAAAGTCCCCTGGCTGGCTGGCTGCACTGCGGCCCGCATAAACTGACCTGCGAGTTTTAGTCGCATTTTCGTTCTCTTCCTTCCCATGGCATGCCTAAGACAGATTTGATCGGTGGTACTCGCTCTGCTCATTATTGTAAGAGCATCTCCAGTCGGAGCGCCCAAACGGCCGCCCAAACGCCTTTGGGGCGTGTCGGACACAAAATCGCGCCCACTCGCGGTGCCCAAACGCGAATTCGGTCCGGCGCGGCCCAGTTTTGTGTCCGGCACGCCCAGCCCACACCCTCAACTTGGGGAGGCTTGGGGCGGCCCCGGACGGAAGGAAACGCGACGCCACGTCGGCTCCCGACGCGCGGGCCACGCCTGGCAGTGAGACAAGAGGCTGCATTAATGCCGGGCGGCGTCTCGGTTTCCCAGCGGGGCGCAGCGACGCGTCGCTTCGCTCTGCGGCGAGGAAGCGTCTCCGCCGCCACCACCTCCAGCTCCGCCGCCACCACCTCCACCACCGGCTACCTCTACTGCCACCGCCTCCGCCGCCACCACCTCCAGCTCCGCCGCCACCACCTCCACCACCGGCTACCTCTACTGCCTCTGCTCGAGCTGCCGCCGGGGTCCTGTGCTCGCCGCCGCAAGGGCCGGCGCCTGCCCCAACTGCCGGTGCCGGCGTGCCACCCTACTTACTAGATCTAGTCTAGGTCTAGATTTAAATTTGAATGAATTATGTTAGTTTGAATGAAATTTCAATGGAATATATGCATTTTCGTATCAAAATTTCATATTTGAATATATTTGGGCGTCGCGAGTGGGGAGCGAGGGCGCCCAAATAGGCAAGGTAGTCCGGACGGCGCCCACAGGGCCTGTCCGGACGGCCTTTGGGCGCCCATTTGGGCGCCGCGAGTGGAGATGCTCTAACATGTAAATTTTTCAATATGGATTATCTGAGTTCATGTTTTAGCCTTAGTCAAACTCTGTAAGGTTCTGAAATACTTGACTCACATTCTCAAAAAAATATACTTGACTCTGAAATGAGTGTATCTAGACACGCTTTGTGCTAGATACACTCATTTGAGAGTATAGATTTTCAGAATGGGCGGAGTATTAGAATCATCATAAAATATGTTGCATATTACATACAATTTATATTATACATGTTGATATTTTTTTCTCTATATGATTGGTCAAAGTTTAAAAGAATTGGCATTGCCCAAACCGAGAAAGCGTGGTAATTCCGGACATAATGAGTATAAAATTGAACCTATAGAGTATTCTTTTCATGTTGCCTATTGAAAGCAGGGATGTAAACCGTACGGATAAGTTTTGCTCCAAATCCGCATCCGCGTCCTTTTTAAGGATATGGTATGCAATTATGGAAATCCGGTGAAGGATTTCGGTTAGGCGGATATGGTATTGTTATTATCTGACAGATGTCTGCCACTTTTTGCGTATTATCCAATATACTTATTAGGATAATCCAATTTATTAGACTAATGGGATAGTATAAATAGCCAAATTCATTGGCACATTGAGCTAATCACCAGTTGCATTTCTCGTATATAATTAACCGTACCATAGTATGACTTGTACTCAGTAATCATATAGGAGTATGTGTTCTATGCCGTGCAACCGTGCACTTACATCACGACCATACCTACAATTGGTCACTTTGTAGTGTTATGTGTTTGGATAGTACTTATGTTCATATTTTTTGTAGAATAAAATTGTGTTTCTTTGTACGTATTTATCCGCTACTTTTTTTTTATTTCTGGTCTGAATTCAGGTCGTTTTCGATCTGAATCCATATTCAGATATTATCCGCATCCGATTATTATCCGATCCGTTTCGAATCCGATAAAAAACATGGGAAAGATATGGAAAGTGCATTATCCGATGAGCCGATCCGATTCGTTTACATCAAATCAACAGGTAACACCTACGAAATCTTTACAAGGCGTTTGTACAGTTGTCCACATTTTGTGCCCAAAATATTTGTACTCCACGGCTCTTGGCTGTAGAGGACATATATATTTATTTTCTAGCGAAAAGGACTCTCACATTCAAAAAAAAAGTACAATACATATTAACGAAAACGAAAATTACAGCGGCATTCTTGAGATGCACTTTGTTTTCAACCTCCATACTGTGTCGACGGCGCGCACCGCCACTTCTTCCTGATACGATGTGACCTGACATTGTTGTTTACGGATGGGAAGTCGTCGAACGTGTCAAGACCGGTGGTGCAGCGATAAAAATATCGTAGGTAAGCGATTAGAGTTTCACTCTCTTCTGATCTTTTCCCCCTCCGCCTTATTATATCAAAATATCTTAGCTGATGGTGACACATCGTACTACCACGTAGCGCTGCACCCGTCACGCAGCCGTCGTAGTGAGGAGAGGTTTCGGAATTCGCTTGGAGGAAGATGACAAGTACGTGCGTTGCCGGAAGAGGGAAGCTTAGTCGTTAAGAGATGGAGCGGGCGAAGGCAAGTGCCCCCAACCAACCGCAAGTCCACATCGGCCGCGTGCCGGCCGGATCGGTTCGTTAGTAATTTATTTATGATGGGGATCGCCTTGGTCCCTGGCTGCCGCCGGTGGACTTGTTCCGCCACCTAGCAGCCACGTCAAATCTCCTTCACGTGCCACGTGGCGCAGTACGAAGGATCGGACCGAGCGAGGCCGTCCGGAAAACGAAATCGGAAGCTCGCGTCGCCTGGTCGTACACGGGTCCATGGCAGAGCTGGCAAGCCAAGTGCATGCATAGGGCAACTCCTCTGATCAGCTATCAAATCCACCAAGTCTCCAGCTGATTAATCAACGCGCTTCATAGGAGTGCACTACTCCTATATATTGTCTGCCGCTCCTAAATCATTCACTAAAAACTTCGATAAGCCTTCTCCATTCATCCATTCATTCATCCACCGGCACAATACTCTCCTTGTCTCATCTGTTCATCATCCGATCGACACCACCGATCTATCCGCGGAATCCAGCAAGCATGGAGATGGCGGCAACAGTAGCTCGCGCGGACTCATCAACATTCCCTCCGCCTTCTTCTCGGATCAGGAAGCATCCGCGGAGAGCGGCAGGCGCGTCTCCCGCAGCATGCCAGCGCGCGTGGCCGGCGCGGTCCTCCGCGGCGTGATCACCTTCGTCTTCGCCACGGTGGGCACGATCCTCGGGGCCATCACGGGCGGGCTGATCGGGCTGGCGACGGAGAGCGGGCTGGTCCGCGGCGCCGGGATCGGCGCCATCTCGGGCGCCGTGGTGGCCATGGAGGTCGTGGACAGGTCCATCGCGATCTGGCGCTCCGACGAGTCGGGAATCTGGAGCGTGCTCTACGTGCTTGACGTGATCTGGAGCCTGCTCACGGGCCGCCTCGTGCGCGAGAAGGTGGACCCCGCCGTGCAGAGCGCCGTCGACAGCCAGATGAGCGCCGTGGACGACGGCTACGATGGTGCGCCCACGCTGGCGGAGATGTTCGAGGCGGGCGGCGGCGGCGGCGCGTCATTCAAGGGCATGTCCGCGGTGGCCATCGCAGGGCTCCCCGTGACGAAGATCACCACCGAGCAGGGACGCCGCCGGCTGCTCCGTGTGCCTCCAGGAGTTCGAGGCGGGCAGAGTGCCCGGAGCCTGCCGGGGTGCGGCACACGTTCCACATGGCGTGCATCGACGGCTGGCTGTGCCGGCACGCGTCCTGCCCGCTCTGCCGCGGCGCCGTCTAGGCTCGCGCGCGTGTCCGGCCGGTGTGACGTGTGTGCTGTGCTTGTCTGTGGTGCGACCGCGCACGGCGCCACGCACGGGACGCACGTTCGCTAATTAGTTTGCTTAGCTGGGTTGAGACTGACAAGACATGACTTGTATACCGACATGTTCTTTGGTTTATTTGAACTTGGATTCATTCATAGATTACACTAGTAGAGTATTTGCTATAGCATGCACGCGGCTGCTTGTATATGCATTGTACAGAAAATTATGTAGCATCGAGATCATCATCGTTTTGATCATGTCTCTTTGTTTCTTACTAACTCGTGTATATACAAATTGTTTGTTTTTCTTTTCTCACCGACTATAGGCTGACTAACTCGGGTACATAGAAAATGTTTGTTTTTGTCTTGTCTCTGACAGCTGACTGACACATTTGGATTTCGTCCTCATCCTTAAATCGGATGCGCGCCTACATCAAATTGTACATTTTGGATTGGATGGCTGTTGACTTATCATTCCAAATCGATTATGGACGGTGGATCACCTTCAACGCCGTGGTTGGCACAATTGTGGCGATCGTCCCCCTTTGTAGGCCAGAGCCTGAGTCCACGGTCCACCTTTTTTTTTTTTTTTTTTTGACGGAAACCAGCGAGCGTTGTTTCATTATATTAAGAGAAACCGGGACAAATGTCGGGAAGTACTGGTTACAAAGCAAGGTTAGCTGAAAAGAAAAGCAAAACTGTAAGCTAAAAGCTAAACTAAATGCACAGTATAGAGGTTGAGCCTGAAAAAAAGTAGGCTCGTCCCCGGTTTGTGGCCTGGTGATCACTCGCTCTCAGGCCACGACGTACCCAGGACACCAGCGATCCGCCAAAGAGAGATCTCTGTCACAATTTTCTCGGCCAGCACAGTAGGAGGGGAGGCTTTGTTGTTGAAAATTCGATTGTTCCTCTCCTTCCAAAGCATCCACCAAGATAGCAGGGCAACAGATCGCCAACGGTCCACTATATTCGGCGGTGCAAGCTTGGAGCAAGCCAGCCACTAGTCTTGCAGGTTCAGGGTGGAGGTTGTTGGACCTAAAACTGCGGCAGAGACACCTTCTGCAGGACTTCAGACCAAACTTGAGTAGTGTATGAGCAGGTTGCAGCAAGATGAACGGCAGTTTCAGGATGGATGAAGCATAACTTGTAGATTGGATCGTGTGGCCAGCCCCTCTTCGCAAGGTTATCCGCAGTTAGACACCTTTCACGCAGCAGAAGCCATGCATTCATGCGGCACTTAGGGATTGCCTTTGAGTTCCAGACCTGGTGAAGAGCCTGGGAGGGGATATGCCCATAGAGCAGTGCATGGTAAGCAGAGGATGCTGTGTACTTGCCGCTGGAGGTCAAACGCCAGATTACTTTGTCTTCTTCATCATCAAGCAGAGTAGGTGCAGAGGATTCAAGCAAAGCCCATAACTGCAGGTATTCGGTTAAGGTTGCTCTAGAGGGATTCCTCTTGATATTTGCAACCCAACCACGATCCGTTAGGGCATCTCGAACAGAGGTAGCTCTGATGATGGAGTGCTTGTACAGCAGAGGGAAACGCAAGCTTAGGGGCTGTCCATCCAGCCAATGGCTTTTCCAAAAGGATGTTGATGATCCATTGTGGATTTCAATGATTGTGGAAGCACGGTATAAGGCCAGCACCAGTGGATCCGATGGCAGTTTGAGACCAGCCCACAGCCAGCGAACACGCAGGGAGATGCTCTGAAGTTGTAAATTAGGAATGCCTAAACCTCCAAGTGGTTTTGGTAGGCACACAGAGGCCCAGTTGACCAAACATTTTCCTCCAGACCTTGTCCGAGGCAGCCCACAGAAAGGCACGTCTGAGCTTATCCAGTTCTTTTAGCAGCCATTTAGGATGCATGATAGCCATCAGCTGATAGGCAGGTAAGGCAGAGAGTAACGCTGTGACTAAGGTTAACCGACCAGCTAGTGAAATCCATTTTGCTTTCCAGCATGAGAGTTTTTTCATGAATTTATCTCGCAAGTGCTGAAAGGCTTCACGTTTTAGTCTCCTATCCGAAAGCGGCAGACCAAGATATTGGCAAGGAAATTGTTCCATCTTGCAACCGGCCAGAGCAATAAAAGACAGATTGACATCCCTATAGGCAATAGGAAGGATGCTACTCTTTGAAACATTGGTATGCAAACCTGTAGCTTCGCCAAAGAGCTTCAGGATGGAGAAGTGATGGCGTGAATCACACGCTCGTTGGGAGACCCCAAGAGGAAGGTATGATGCAGTTCAGCAGCAAGTTTTCCCTCAGAAAGAAACCAAGGTTATCGAACCAGTAGGAGCAGCAACTCTTCAGAAGGTTGTTGGCGGCGCCGTTACCGATCACCAACGTGGAATCTGCACACAACACAATCAAACTACTTTGCCCCAACGAAACAGTGAGGTTGTCAATCTCACTGGCTTGCTGAAAACAAAGGATTAAACGTATGGTGTGGAAAATGAGTATTAAATTGCAGAGAATGAAAAAGGAACAGTTTGCAGTTTGTGGTTGTTTAATCAGTGTAAAAGAATGGACCGGGGTCCACAGTTCACTAGTGGTGTCTCTCCATAAAAGATAACTAACATGTTGGGTGAACAAATTACAGCTGGGCAATTGACAATAGTGAGCGCATGACAATGCATATACATGACATGTTGACTACTATGATATTTAATTGGGCATTACGACATAATACATAGACCGTTATCCAACAGCATCTATGACTAATAATCCACCGCCGGGTTGTCATCCGAGTCCCCCGTTGGTATTAAGTTGCAAGCAACGGATAATTGCATTAAGTAAAGTGCGTAATGTAAACAAACACATATGCCCGTGGACATAGCATCGTTAGGTTATCCCTAGTGGCAACAGCACATCCACAACCTTAGAACTTTCTGTCACTGTCCCAGGTTAAACGGAGCATGAACCCACTATCTAGCATAAATACTCTCTCTTGGAGTTACAAGCATCTACTTGGCCAAAGCATCTACGAGTAACGGAAAGCATGCAAGATCTTAAATAACATATAAGATAGATTGATAATCAACTTGACATATATTCAATATTCATCGGATCCCAGCAAACACAACATGTAGCATTACAATAATATGATCTTGATCATGTAGGGCAGCTCACAAGATCTAAACATGATGGCACAAAGTGGAGAGACAACCATCTAGCTACTGCTATGGACCCGTAGTCCAAGGATGAACTACTCACGCATCACTCCGGAGGCAGGCATGGCGATGTAGAAGCCTCCGGTGACGATTCCCCTCTCCGGCAGGGTGCCGGGAAGAGGTTCTGAACCCTCCCGAGCTAGGGTTGACGACGGCGGCGTCTCTGGAACTTTTCGTGGATATTTGCTCAGGTACTTAGGGTTTTCGCGTCGGGGGGAATAAGTAGGCGAAAGGGCGGCGGCTGGGACCCCCGAGGGGCCCACACCACCCTAGGGCGCGGCAGAGGGGGGCCCGCGCCCTAGGTGCGTGTGGCCCTGGTGGCCCTCCTCTGTGCTTTCGCTCCGTCAGGTGTTCTGGAAAAATAGGGACCCCCGTGTAGTTTCGTCCAATTCCGAGAATATTTCCAGACTAGCTTTTCTGGAATACAAAAACAGCAGAAAACAGGAACTGGCACTTCGGCATCTTGTTAATAGGTTAGTCCCAAAAAATGTATAAAAGTGATATAAAGTAGATGCAAAACATGTAGCAATTGGTATAAAACAAGCATGGAACATCAAAAATTATAGATACGTTTGAGACGTATCAGCATCCCCAAGCTTAGTTCCTACTCGTCCTCGAGTAGGTAAACGATAAAAACAAAATAATTTTTGAGGTGACATGCTACCATCATAATCTTGATCATATAATATTGCAAGGCACATGTAAATGAATGAAGTGATCCAAGTCAATGGTCTATAATTTGCTACCAAATAGATAATGAGTAAACAATGAATCACACAAGCTAAACGTTTTCATGAATAGTACTTTCGAGACAAGCATCAAACAGTTTTGCATAAGTGTTAACTCATAAAGCAATAGTTTCTAATAAAAGGTATTTAATCAACACAAAGGAAGAATTTAGTTTCAGCATTTGCTTCAACTTTCAACATATTTATCTCATGGATATTGTCAACACAAAGTAGTATAACAAGTCCAATACATTGCATATAACGCATGTTGTAACAAAGTTGACACTAGTGTTTGCTTGTGGAAGACAGAAAGAATAGGAAAACTGACTCAACATAAAAGTAAAAGAAAGGCCCTTCGCAGAGGGAAGCAGGGATTAAATCATGTGCTAGAGCTTTTAGGTTTTTGAAAGCATATAGAGATTGCATAAAATATTTGATACTCCTCCCAACCTTGCTAACACAAGCCATGGCTAACCGAATCCTCGGGTGCCTTCCATCAATCACATACCATGGAGGAGTATCTATTTTTGAGAGGTGTTTGTTAATTGTCAACGAATGGTAGCGGGTGAGAACAGTATTCTACCTGTCAACGGACTTTTAAGAGCGGCTCCCATGAAGGACGTTATTTCTACCAGCAAGGCAGATCATCCCTCTTTCTCTTTGGTTTACACACATTCAGGTATTTCACTGTTTGTCATTGCTTACTGATGAATCAGGGCAAAAGTGTGAAGAGAATTAATTGGTTAAAGTTGTAATTAATTGGGACTGGGCACCCCGTTGCCAGCTCTTTTTGCAAGTTATTGGATAAGCGGATGTATATGCCACTAGTCCAGGTGTAAAAGTCCATCAACAAATAGAATAAAGAATAACCACACTAATTCCTCATGAGCTAGTAAACATTGACACAAAAAGGGAATAATAACATTTTGAATAATTTAAAGGTAGCACATGAAAAATTTACTTGGAGTGGCAAGGAAATACCACATATAGGTAGTTATGGTGGACACAAATGGCATGGATTTTGGCTCAAGGATTTGGATGCACGAGAAGCATTCCCTCTCAGTACAGAGTTTAGGCTAGCAAGGTTATGTAAGCAAACAAGAATATCAACCCGTACACCAAGTTTTATATGACAAACATATTGCAAACGTTATAAGACTTCATACCGTCTTCCTTGTTAACCAAACCCTGTTATTAGAAAATATCTAGACCTTAGAGATACCACCGATGCAAACCAAATTTTCAACAAGCTTTACGGTAGTTCTTCACTAATAGGCTTAACTCATGTGATGCACAATTTAATCATGATCTACTTGTTAACTCAAAACAATTGACAAGCATCAAGTTATCCATTAGTGATCTACAAGATTAAGCAAGTTTTTCCTTATACCAATTACCACATGCAACATTTTCTGAACCAACCAAACACCAATCAATTTATTTCATCAACTCTCCAAACAAATATAAGTGAAGCAAGAGAGTACTTTCTACAAAAGAAAGCTAATAGCTCTGACAAGAGATACATGAAAACAAGAGCTAAAAGCTGAACAGCGCTAGATATGAATACTCAACAAATATAAGTGAAGAATAGGAGTATTCTCATGAAAAAGCGGAGCGTGTCTCTCTCCCAATCAAGAATGCTAGGGTCCAGTCAAGCTTTATTGAAAATAAAAGTGCAATACTGAAAATAAAAGCACACAGACGCTCCAAGAAAAGCACATATGATGTGAAAGAATTAAAATATAGTTTCACTAGAGATGACCTGATAATTTTGACGATGAAGAAGGGGATGCCTTGGGCATCCCCAAGCTTAGACGCTTGAGTCTTCTTGAAATATGCTGGGGAGATCCATGGGAGCCTCCCCAAGCTTAAGCTCTTCACTCTTCTTGATCCTATTATATCATCCTTCTCTCTTGACCCTTGAAAACTTCCGTCACACCAAACTCAAAGTAGATCTCATTAGAGGGTTAGTGCATAATCAAAAATTCACATGTTCTATAAAGACGCAATATGATTTGTTACTTTAAACATTAGCTACAGCCACTGATGTTATGTGAAGCTCTTCCACCCAAAAAAGAATTTCACTCAACACTAGTAAAAGAGAGAATGCAAAATAAAAAGGCATAATCTGTCTAAAACAGAACAGTCCGCAAAGACGAATTTTTTCGAGGCACTTACGACGCTCAGATCGAAAACTCTGAACTAATGAAAGTTTCAGACATTCATAAAGATTACGCACAAAAATTTCAGATTTAATTAACAATCTGGTGATTTTAGGAATTTCGTACAGTGAACAGCAAAAATCTGTTTCTGCGCAGCAATCAAAATTAAGCATCATCTTAACATTAGAGGCTACTCTTGGCACAACAATGCGAGAAAATAAAGATACAAAGGAGTTGCTACAGAAGTAAACACTCCTTGACTCAATAAAAGAAAAATTGCAGAAAAAAAATATGGGTTGCCTCCCATAAGCGCTTTTCTTTAACGCCTTTTAGCTAGGCACAAAGCATGCATCAAGTATTACCAAGTGAAGAAGCATCAACATTGTAATTTGTTCGAACAATAGAATCATAAGGTGGCTTAATCTTCTTCCTAGGAAAGTGTTCCATACCTTTCTTGAGAGGAAATTGATATTTTATATTCCCTTCTTTCATATCAATAATAGCACCTACAGTCTAAGAAAAGGTCTTCCCAGCACAATAGGGCATGATGGATTGCATCAATATCCAAGACAATAAAATCAACGGGGACATAATTGTTGTTAACCATGATAAGAACATCATCAATTCTTCCCAAAGGTTTTTTAATAGTAGAATCACAAGGTGAACATCCAAGTAACAATTTTCCAAAGGTGCTAAATCAAGCATATCATATAATCTTTTAGGCATAACAGAAATACTAGCACCAAGGTCACACAAAGCATTGCAATCAAAGTCATTCAATTTCATTTAATGATGGGCTCCCAACCATCTTCTAACTTCCTAGGGATAGAAGCTTCATGTTTTAATTTCTCTTCCCTAACTTGCATGAGAGCATTAGTAATATGTTTAGTAAAAGCCATGTTTATAGCACTAGCATTAGGACTTCTAGCTAGCTTTTGCAAGAACTTAATTACTTCAGAAATATTGCAACCATCAAAATCAAAGTCATTATTATCAAAAGTAATGGAGTTATTATCTTCCTTATTGCTAGAAATTTCAGCATCTTTATCAAGGACAGTTTCAGAGTTATCAGGCAATTTAGGACATTTTGCAATAGAAGTGGAAACATTACCAACACCAATTATCTTGCCATTAATGGTAGGAGGTTTGTTAACACTTGAGTTTGAAGCATTTTCAGAAGTAGTAATAGTATAAACTCTAGCAATATTATTCTTTCTAGCAATTTCATCCTCTCTTTCCCATCTAGCATGCAATTCAGCTAACATCCTCACATTGTTATCAATTTTAACTTGTATAGCATTGAGAGTTTTGCTCTCTTTAACATCATGAGGCATGTTCTTTAGTTTCAACAAGTCAACATCAAGAGCAAGACTATCAACTTTAGAGGAAAGCACATCAATTTTCCCAAATTTCTCCTCAACAGTTTTATTGAAAGCAGTTTGTGTACTAATAAAATCCTTAAGCATAACTTCAAGATCGAGGGTACACTCTTATTATTGTTGTAGGAGTTACTATAGGAATTTCCATAACCATTGCCACTATTAGAAGGATAGGGCCTATAATTGCTATTACCAAAATTATTCCTATAAGCATTGTTGTTGAAGTTATTATTTTTAATGAAGTTCACATCAACATGCTCTTCTTGAGCAACCAAAGAAGCTAAAGGAACATTATTTGGATCAACATGTGTTTGACCATTTGCAAGCATAGACATAATAGTATCAATTTTGGCACTCAAGGAGAGGTTTCCTCAACAGAATTTACCTTCTTACCTGTTGGAGCTCTCTCGGTGTGCCACTCAGAATAATTAATCATCATATCATCAAGAAGCTTTGTTGCAGCACCCAAAGTGATGGACATAAAGGTACCTCCAGCGGCCGAATCCAATAAATTCCTTGAAGAAAAATTTAATCCTGCATAGAAGGTTTGGATGATCATCCAAGTAGTCAGTCCATGAGTGGGACAATTTTTAACCAATGATTTCATTCTCTCCCATGCTTGAGCAACATGTTCATTATCAAATTGCTTAAAATTCATTATGCTACTTCTCAAAGAAATAATCTTAGCAGGAGGATAATATTTTCCAATAAAAGCATCTTTGCATTTAGTCCATGAATCAATACTATTTCTAGGCAAAGATAGCAACCATTCTTTAGCACGTCCTCTCAAGGAGAAAGGAAAAAGTTTCAGTTTAATAATATCACCATCTACTTCCTTGAGCTTTTGCATTTCACAAAGTTCAACAAAGTTATTAAGGTGAACAGCAGCATCATCAGTACTAACACCAGAAAATTGCTCTTTCATAACAAGATTTAAAAGTGCAGGTTTAATTTCATAAAATTCTGCTGAAGCAGCAGGTGGAGCAATAGGTGTGCATATGAAATCATTGTTGTTCGTGCTAGTGAAATCACACAACTTAGTGTTCTCAGGAGTACTCATTTTAGCAGAAATAAAAACAGACAGAAAATAACTTGAAAGTAAACTAGATGCAAGTAACTAATTTTTTTGTGTTTTTGATAATTGAAAGCAAACAAGATAAAATAAAATAAACTAAGCAAGACAAAAACAAAGTAAAGAGATTGGAAGCGTGAAACTCCCCTTGCAGAAGACTGCTGTCTCCCCGGCAACGGCGCCAGAAAAAGAGCTTGATGACGTGAACACACGTTCGTTGGGAGACCCCAAGAGGAAGGTATGATGTAGTCAGCAGCAAGTTTTCCCTCAGAAAGAAACCAAGGTTATCGAACCAGTAGGAGCAGCAACTCTTCAGAAGGTTGTTGGCGCCGTACGATCACAACGTGGAATCTGCACACAACACAATCAAACTACTTTGCCCCAACGAAACAGTGAGGTTGTCAATCTCACGGCTTGCTGAAAACAAAGGATTAAACGTATGGTGTGGAAAATGAGTATTAAATTGCAGAGAATGAAAAAGGAACAGTTTGCAGTTTGTGGTTGTTTAATCAGTGTAAAAGAATGGACCGGGGTCCACAGTTCACTAGTGGTGTCTCTCCATAAAAGATAACTAACATGTTGGGTGAACAAATTACAGCTGGGCAATTGACAAATAGTGAGCGCATGACAATGCATATACATGACATGTTGACTACTATGATATTTAATTGGGCATTACGACATAATACATAGACCGTTATCCAACAGCATCTATGACTAATAATCCACCGCCGGGTTGTCATCCGAGTCCCCCGTTGGTATTAAGTTGCAAGCAACGGATAATTGCATTAAGTAAAGTGCGTAATGTAAACAAACACATATGCCCGTGGACATAGCATCGTTAGGTTATCCCTAGTGGCAACAGCACATCCACAACCTTAGAACTTTCTGTCACTGTCCCAGGTTAAACGGAGGCATGAACCCACTATCTAGCATAAATACTCTCTCTTGGAGTTACAAGCATCTACTTGGCCAAAGCATCTACGAGTAACGGAAAGCATGCAAGATCTTAAATAACATATAAGATAGATTGATAATCAACTTGACATAATATTCAATATTCATCGGATCCCAGCAAACACAACATGTAGCATTACAATAATATGATCTTGATCATGTAGGGCAGCTCACAAGATCTAAACATGATGGCACAAAGTGGAGAGACAACCATCTAGCTACTGCTATGGACCCGTAGTCCAAGGATGAACTACTCACGCATCACTCCGGAGGCAGGCATGGCGATGTAGAAGCCTCCGGTGACGATTCCCCTCTCCGGCAGGGTGCCGGGAAGAGGTTCTGAACCCTCCCGAGCTAGGGTTGACGGCGGCGGCGTCTCTGGAACTTTTCGTGGATATTTGCTCAGGTACTTAGGGTTTTCGCGTCGGGGGGAATAAGTAGGCGAAAGGGCGGCGGCTGGAGACCCCCGAGGGGCCCACACCACCCTAGGGCGCGGCAGAGGGGGGCCCGCGCCCTAGGTGCGTGTGGCCCTGGTGGCCCTCCTCTGTTGCTCCTTCGCTCCGTCAGGTGTTCTGGAAAAATAGGGACCCCCGTGTAGTTTCGTCCAATTCCGAGAATATTTCCAGACTAGCTTTTCTGGAATACAAAAACAGCAGAAAACAGGAACTGGCACTTCGGCATCTTGTTAATAGGTTAGTCCCAAAAAATGTATAAAAGTGATATAAAGTAGATGCAAAACATGTAGCAATTGGTATAAAACAAGCATGGAACATCAAAAATTATAGATACGTTTGAGACGTATCAAGAAGGTAGCTTGCATTTCCTGACAATCAGGCCTGAGGAAGATAATCACGTCATCAGCATAGAGGGAGGCTCTGAAACGCAAGATTTGATTTCCAATTGGGGTAGGAGTTGGTCTGCTTGTGCCTTTTCAAGTAGTCTACCGAGACAATCTATAACCAGGACAAACAGCAGAGGGGAGAGTGGGTCTCCCTGGCGCAGGCCTCTCATGTGACTAATGTCCTCGGTTAATTCACCATTGACGATAATCTTTGTAGTGCTAGTGCTGAGCAAGGAGACAACCCAACTGATCCATTTGCCCCCAAACCCTCTATGATGCACCTTTTTTTTTATGATGCCGCTACTTCCGCTACGATTTGGAATGCGCCTATCACGTGGTCCGTACCACAATGGGTTCAACCCCATCCATCTGACACCTCGGTCATCAACAAGTCTCATACCCCGTGAGGCCAATGCCTCCATCGACATGCTTGTCTCATGGAAATGTCGGAACGAGTGGAATGTTCGTGTCTTCTGCCAAAAATTTATGATTCCAGTCATCATCTTTGTGGACATTACATATGAAGCTCGCAATGGGTATAACGGCTAGGTAAAATGTTTGATGACCTTCGTCCCCAAGAATAGGCTTTGGTCTGTTGTCTTTATCCACTTTTCCGTTGGCTTCTTAGGTCGCGTTGTAGTTGTTGTACATATGTTAATGACCTGATACAACAGTTAAACTCTTTATCTCTTAATCAATGTGTTGTAGTTGTGAAAACTATGACATAATAGGGGTATGTCTTCACGTATAGTAATAATGCAATATGTATAGGGGCATGTAATCCACACTTTGCATCATTTAAAATCCACAAATCCCAAAATAATAGTTATTTTTGTGTAAATATTGCAATTCAACACCTTCAAAAACGAATTCTAAGTAACATTATCCACTATTTATTATTTCATGAAGGTCCAACTCTTTATACGATTTATGATTCCTTGTTTTGAGACAAGAATATTGTTTAACGTTTCATTGTCTTGATACTTCAGAATATGTACCAAAAATTGCTTTCTCAATTTAAAACCATCATATATATGCATTATACAACGTTGTCATATAAAGTTCATGTTCAAAGTGTAGCAACTTATCATGGTTGAGAATATTTGCTGGTTTCGCCATCTGCCAACTCTCGATTTCTTATATGAACCTAGAATCAAATAGTAATCAGAGTTAGCTTCCACATAATGATATAACATAAAATAAATGTCATGACAAGAAGCAACATATATACCTGTTCAGAATTGTCGGACAAAATATCTCCCATGAAATACTCCATAAAATTTAACATCCAAAGACCACAGGATGTCCTGCATGATTACAATTTTTTAATATATTCAATAAAAAGATTATCAATAAGATCTTTATTCTTGTAATTCAAAATCATCGTGACAAAATAAAAAAATTCAACAAAGAACGTCAAAAAATCCTACCATGTACCCAAATCGAAAGTGTCAGATTGTTTACCCGGCCCACCGCCCCCGCAACGGCCTGCTTGGCTCCAGCTCCCTATGTCAGCCTTTTGGGCTTGGTACATACAGACAAGTACAACCAGTGCGCTGAGCATTGCAAAGTCTTAGGCCTTATTGCATGCACCGTTTTGCTTAGCCTAAAAAAAAATGCAGTGACCACTAAAAAAAAATGCATTGTCTCACGAACAAGACAGGAGTACATGAGTTCAAAATGAGCTTTCATGCATATAAGCGAGCCACCATTGGCCAATCATATAAGTCCAGTCTGATCAGGATTCAGGTGGGTTGTTAATGGGGGAGACTTGTATAGGATCTGCTTTTTAAGTGAAATCATAGGATATGTCATAAAAAATATATTTATAAATTGTTAAAAAATCTGAAAAACTTACATAACATACCTTATATACCTTCGGGCTGTTTGTACCTCACCAAAAAATCAGCTCAAACGATCTACAGTTAGAGAAAAAAAGAGGCTAAATTATACTGTGAATAGTGTCAGCATTGAGTGAGAAACACTATTCACACCAAATTTTCTCTTTTTTTGCATCTTTAAGTATAGGTCGATTTTGAAGCAGCAATTTTTGGTGTTTCATATATAATATAGATGTGTGTTTTTAAATATTTTGACAATATTTGAACCTGTTTTGTCTATTAAAAAATTGATCCCATAGATCCTAGCTTTATTGCCCCCGACTATTAACGGTCTGGAATTTTGGAAAAGCTAAAAGACAGACCTGTTATTTGAAGTTTTGAACCCACAAGAAGTTTTTGAACAAGTAACCAACATTCACAATCCGAGAGAAAACATCGACGATCTTCAGCGCAAGTGAACTAAAAATTGGCGATTATCCTTGCTGGTCAAATTGAGATTAGGGCGTGTTTGGTAGCCCACCTACACCCCAACCAGGCCCTATGGATGAAAAACGGCCCAAAAACGGGCCGTTTGGTTTCCCGCATTTTGGCTTAACCCGCGCTCGCAGGATGTTTAAAGTACCTCTCAGCTTGGCTCAAGGAACGCTCGATTCGCTTGTTTTTCTAGGTCCAGGCTGAGGAGAGCTCCTCCTTCCTCTCCATTGCACAAGCCATCCCACGTGGGAAGTGGGATGTGTCATGGAGGCCCAGGTAGGTTCCCCTCACCTCCTCACATGTTCCTATAATCCCCTCTAATACACATAATTATAATTTGATTCGAAATATTTTGAACACGATATATATTCGTATCAACGAGTAGATTCCATTCAGCTGATCGATTTCGAGTTTCGTTAACTCTAGCTTCTTAATTTTGGACCAAAGTTTGCACTATTTTTAGATGAATTTTGTCAAATTCGTCATACTCGGTCGACCGTTCGAAATTTCCTTTAACATGTAGCTTCATCTAAACGCTCCGCACAACTTTCGTGTTGTACGTTTTCTATTTCGGCGGTCTATACGAGCAGATCTTCTACTGAACTTTGTACGTATTTAGACTGCACTAGTGTACAACATTCTTCAACCTCTGTCGCCATCATGAACCGTACTTTCATGGCGGTAGCTGTTGTGCTTGTCGCCGCCATTGTTCGCCGCCATGAACTGCACTGTCATGGCGGTAGTTGTTGTGCTTGTCGCCGCCATCGTCCGCCGCCATGAACTGCACTGTCACGGCAGTAGCTATTGTGCTTGTCGCCGCCGTCGTTCGCCACCATGAACTGCACGGTCACAGCAGTAGCTATTGCGGTTATCGCCGCCGTCCGCCATCACGAACTGCATTGTCACAGCAGTAGGTGTCGCGGTTGTCGCCGTCGTTCGCCATATAGTCGATCAAGGGAGGTAAGCTTCACCATATAGACTAGAAGGTGAGCGTATCTCGCGTGCAGATGGAACCAGTATGCAACGTAGGCAACCAAACACAAAAGTGCGAAATAAATAGGCAAAAAAGAAAAATGATATGCAGCCAACCAAACGGGCTGCACAATATGGCTCAGCCCATGTTTTTTCGGGGCCAGGCCCAATTGAGGCACGGAGACGGGAGGGACAAAATTGGTCCGGGTAACCAAACACGCCTTTAATGTTTGCGCTTCTGTTATATGCTCCATGCATGCAGGGGCGGAGCCAAAATTTTAACTTTGGGGGGGGGGGGGGAGCGACGAAAACATAAGAGTTAGCAATGCCTCAGACCGAAAGGGTGGCCCAAAAATAAGACCGCGATGCTTGATGTCGTCCAAATCAACGGCCGATAACTATTGCATCGCTAGGTCAAGTATAGAAACGAGACCAAAACTACTAGGGCTCTACCCCGTTCTCCTAGGTCAAGTATAAGGTGGGTATCGATTCTAAAACAAAATCAGTATCGACATATGTTTAAGAGCAAGCTAACATGTATATAATATCTGTCACGCAGGCTGTCATACCGTAGGCCCAGGTGACCGCCACCATCTAGTAGGGTCCAATGGTTGGCGCTAGGTGCGTGTTGTGTGTGTGTCTGAGTGACAGGTGGGGCATGCGTGCCAGCTAGAGTGTGGTGTGCGTGAGCTTTATATACGCCGGGTTGTAAGCGAATTGGTCATGACTGAATTGATGAAGGAGAAATCCAAATCTCTCCTCTACTTCTTCCTTCTGCTTTCATACTTCTTCTTCTTCACGACAGTCATCGTGGTGTTCTAAATCTCACGCTACCAATCATAGTAGCAAAGGGATATCACACTTGGTATCAGATTCATAGATCCTTGGCAAGCGACTCCGAATCGCGATCGATCGGTGGGTTTCGAGCTGTAAAATCCCGAGGTTGGTAAGGGAACTGATCGCAATTGCTTTGCAATTCGGTCGGATTTCTATAAATCCCACTTTCGGTTTGTTGGCCTTCCGACGGCACCCGTCAAGCCCTCCGCGCGGTCCCAGTTGGTGCTCACGGCGATGGGCAAGATGGCGGCGCTTGCGCAGGCGGAGTTGGCAAAAATCCACTCCGCCCTCGATCTCCTTCACGACGCGGTTGCTCGGATCGACACCGCTCAGCAGCAGATGCGAGCCCAGATCGACACCCAAGCGGAGGCAGTGCAGGAGAGCGCGCGTCTCCAAGACGCCACGGCGCGCGCCCTCAACAACTTCACGGAGCGGCTGGATGCGCTCGGGCTGGGGGGCCACACCACGCCCTCGCACGCGGAGGACGACGCAGATCCGGATGCCGAGGTGATTCAGGCGAGCGCCAACTCCTCCCTGCGTCCCATCACCCCCAACTGGAAGGGGGACGCGGCGGGCGGCTCCTCCAGTGGACCGGCGGCGTGAGGCACGGCGGATTTGGGAGGCGATGGACTTATGGGCGACGGGGCTGGCACTGGCGGCGGTAGACACCTACCTCTACACACGGATCCTCCAGGTCATACTCCTTTTCCCAAAATGTCTGTACCTCGTTTTGATGGGGATTGGCCTCGCATTTGGAAGGATCAGCTTCAGGATTACTTTAGAATTTTCAATATAAATCCTGCTTTGTGGCTCACAACTGGTACTCTCACCTGGATGGACAAGCGGCAATGTGGTGGCAGGCTTATAAGCTACAGCATGTGGTAACAACTTCGCCCCATTTCATCACGGCAGTAGAAGAGCAGTTCGGGGGAGATGATCATCGCAAGGTGATGAAATTATTGTGTAGTCTCAAGCAGAAATCGAGCATGGAGGAGTACCAGCGGGAATTTCAGGAGCTGGTTTATAAGGCAACCATGCTCAACCATCATTACGACGAACACATGTTCATTGCTCATTTCATACGTGGCCTGAAAACTGAATTTCGTGCTGCAGTCGAGTCTCAGGTGCCTGAAACACTAGAGCGTGCTTACTCTTAGCACGTGTTCAACATGAGATTTGGGAGGAGTCCAGAGGCACACCGGGACAACATCGAGCTCCATTTCAGACCAGAGCAGAGCACACGGTGCACAAACCTGATGCGGTGAGGCCAGCTATGAAAATTTGAAATGGTGAGCTTGGAAAGACAGACAGCTGCGCGATTATCGAAGAGCTAATGGTCTATGTTTCCGTTGTGGAGAAAAGTATGATCCAACTCATCAGTGTGCAAAGAATCAAGAGGCAAAAGCTCATGCCATGCAGCTGGAGCAGCAAACAGAACAACTCTCGGATGAAGTGTTGAATATGATAGAGTTAAATGACATTGCTCAAGCAGAGCAGTTAAGCTTATCTATTCATGCGATCTCAGGCACTGAAGGCGCAAAAACTATCCGATTGAGGGCAATGGTGGGCAACCAAGTTTTACTCATACTGGTGGACTCTGGCAGCAGTAGCCGCTTTATCAATGCATCTATGGTGAGCAGAATCAAATGCAACATTCAGGCTACAGAATCTCTGGCTGTCAAGGTGGCGAATGGAGAAAGCATGCAGTGCAATCAGATCATTCCGGATTTGAGTTGGTGGTGCCAAGGGCATACGTTCACAACTTTTATGAGAATCTTGGAGTTAGGAGCGTATGACGCCATTTTGGGCATGGACTGGCTGAAGCAGCACAGTCCTATGGTTACTGATTGGGAACACCATTGTCTGGCCTTTGAGAAGGACAATAAGATGATTCAATTGCGTGGGGTTCAGGCACCACCAATGCACACACTGAAGGAATTACCAGTGGAGCAATTGCTTAAATGGTCCAAAGGAAATGAAATTTGGGCAGCAGCACTAATTCAACTAGAAACAACATCTGTCTCTGATATAGTTCCACCAGAAATTCAGTTAGTGCTCTCACAGTTCAAGGATGTTTTTGCCACACCAACTGACCTTCCACCAGAAAGGCAGTATGATCATGCGATACCTTTGGCTCCGGGTGCAGCTCCTTTTAATGCCAGGCCCTATAGATACACACCAGCTCACAAAGATGAAATAGAGAAACAAGTCCGTCAAATGCTGGAGGCAGGCATTATTGCACCTAGCATGTCACCGTACGCCTCCCCGGTCTTATTGGTGTAGAAAAAGGATGGATCCTGGAGGTTTTGTGTGGACTATCGACGTTTAAACGAGTTGACCATCAAAAATACATTTCCCATGCCGGTCATCGATGAGTTGCTCGACGAGCTGGCAGGTGCTCAGGTGTTCTCCAAGCTCGATCTACGAGCAGGGTACCATCAAATCCGGATGTTACCTACAGATGAGCACAAGATTGCGTTTAAAACACATCAAGGTCACTATCAGTTTCGAGTAATGCCGTTTGGGTTGTGTAATGCACCAGCAACCTTCCAATGTGTCATGAACTCAGTGCTTAGCCCTTGTCTCAGGAAATCGGTGCTGGTTTTCATGGACGATATCTTGGTCTACAGTCAATCAATGGAACAACATGTGCAGCACTTAACTGAAGCTCATTGGAGTACTTGGGACATATAATTTCAGCTCAGGGAGTAGCAACCGACCCAAGGAAAACAAAGGCGATGTTTCATTGGCCCATACCTACTACTATCACTGAACTTCGTTGATTCTTGGGTCTGACTGGTTACTATCGAAAATTTGTCGAACACTATGGTATTATAGCCCGGCCTCTGTACAATCTGCTCAAGAAGAAGGCATTTCAATGGTCAGATGAGGCAACAACTGCTTTCAATGCTCTCAAGCAGGCTATGATCTCTACACCTGTTTTGCAACTTCCTGATTTCAATAAGCAGTTTGTGGTCGAAACTTGCGTGTGATCTGGGAATTGGAGCAGTGCTCATGCAGGATCATCACCCTCTGGCATATCTCAGCAAACCCTTGAGTGCAGCTCACCAGCAACTGTCTATATATGAAAAGGAATTCCTTGCCTTGATCATGGCAGTGGAAAGATGGAGGCCGTACCTGCAGCGAGGAGAATTTCTGATCCGCACTGACCACAGCAGTCTGTGTTTTCTTGATGAGCAACAGTTGCAGTCTCCTTTGCAACGCAAGGCTATGGCTAGGTTAATGGGGCTACAGTTCAAGATTGTGTATCGCAAAGGAGCCGAGAACTTAGCTGCAGACTCACTGTCTAGGGTAGGTGATTGCGTGGATCACACGTTCGTTGGGAGACCCCAAGAGGAAGGTATGATGCAGTGTAGCAGCAGTTTTCCCTCAGTATGAAACCAAGGTTTAATCGAACCAGTAGGAGCAAGAAATCACTTTTGAAGGTTGTTGGTGGCGCCGTTTACGATCACTAACGTGGAATCTGCACACAACACAATCAAACTACTTTGCCCCAACGAAACAGTGAGGTTGTCAATCTCACCGGCTTGCTGAAAACAAAGGATTAAACGTATGGTGTGGAAAACAGTAGTAAATTGCAGAGAATGAAAAGGAACAATGTTTGCAGTTGGTTGTATTATCAGCGTAAAAGAATAGACCGGGGTCCACAGTTCACTAGTGGTGTCTCTCCATAAAAGATAACTAACATGCTGGGTGAACAAATTACAGCTGGGCAATTGACAAAATATTGAGCGCATGACAATGCATATATATGACATGATGATTACTATGATATTCATGTGGGCATTATGACAAAATACATAGACCGTTATCCAACAGCGTCTATGACTAATAATCCACCGCCAGGTTGTCATACCGAGTTCCTCGTTGGTATTAAGTTGCAAGCAACGGATAAATGCATTAAGTAATGTGCGTAATGTAAACAAATGCATTAGACCTAACGGCGTACCCTTAAGATAAGCATCGGTTATTTTATCTCTAGTGGCAACAACACATCCACAATCTTAGAAGTTATTGTCACTCTCCCAGATTACCGGAGGCATGAACCCACTATCTAGCATAACTACTCACTCTTGGAGTTACAAGCATCTACTTGGCCAAAGCATCTACTAGTAACGGAAAGCATGCAAGATCATAAATAACATATAAGATAGATTGATAATCAACTTGACATAGTATTCAATATTCATCGGATCCCAGCAAATACAACATGTAGCATTACAATAAGATGATCTTGATCATGATAAGTGATACGTCTCAAACGTATCTATAATTTTTGATGTTCCATGCTTGTTTTATACCAATTGCTACATGTTTTGCATCTACTTTATATCACTTTTATGCATTTTTGGGACTAACCTATTAACAAGATGCCGAAGTGGCAGTTCCTGTTTTCTGCTGTTTTTGTATTCCAGAAAAGCTAGTCTGGAAATATTCTCGGAATTGGACGAAACTACACGGGGGTCCCTATTTTTCCAGAACACACCTGACGGAGCGAAGTAGCAGCAGAGGAGGGCCACCAGGAGGCCACACGCACCTAGGGCGCGGGCCCCCTTCTGCCGCGCCCTAGGGTGGTGTGGGCCCCTCGGGGGTCCGCATCCGCCGCCCTTTCGCCTACTTATTCCCCCCGACGCGAAAACCCTAAGTGCCTGAGCAAATATCCACGAAAAGATCTAGAGACGCCGCCGTCGTCAACCCTAGCTCGGGAGGGTTCAGAACCTCTTCCCGGCACCCTGCCGGAGAGGGGAATCGTCACCGGAGGCTTCTACATCGCCATGCCTGCCTCCGGAGTGATGCGTGAGTAGTTCATCCTTGGACTACGGGTCCATAGCAGTAGCAAGATGGTTGTCTCTCCACTTTGTGCCATCATGTTTAGATCTTGTGAGCTGCCCTACATGATCAAGATCATATTATTGTAATGCTACATGTTGTGTTTGCTGGGATCCGATGAATATTGAATATTATGTCAAGTTGATTATCAATCTATCTTATATGTTATTTAAGATCTTGCATGCTTTCTGTTACTCGTAGATGCTTTGGCCAAGTAGATGCTTGTAACTCCAAGAGAGAGTATTTATGCTAGATAGTGGGTTCATGTCTCCGTTTAACCTGGGACAGTGACAGAAAGTTCTAAGGTTGTGGATGTGCTGTTGCCACTAGGGATAACCTAACGATGCTATGTCCACAGACATATGTGTTTGTTTACATTACGCACTTTACTTAATGTAATTATCCGTTGCTTGCAACTTAATACCAACGGGGGACTCGGATGACAACCCGGCGGTGGATTATTAGTCATAGATGCTGTTGGATAACGGTCTATGTATTATGTCGTAATGCCCAATTAAATATCATAGTAGTCAACATGTCATGTATATGCATTGTCATGCGCTCACTATTCGTCAATTGCCCAGCTGTAATTTGTTCACCCAACATGTTAGTTATCTTTTATGGAGAGACACCACTAGTGAACTGTGGACCCCGGTCCATTCTTTTACACTGATTAAACAACCACAAACTGCAAACTGTTCCTTTTTCATTCTCTGCAATTTAATACTCATTTTCCACACCATACGTGTAATCCTTTGTTTTCAGCAAGCCAGTGAGATTGACAACCTCACTGTTTCGTTGGGGCAAAGTAGTTTGATTGTGTTGTGTGCAGATTCCACGTCAACAGTCCAGACTCCCTGCAACAGCTATTTTTCTAGCGCCGTTGACAACCTTCTGAAGAGTTGCTGCTCCTACTGGTTCGATAACCTTGGTTTCTTTCTGAGGGAAAACTTGCTGCTGACTACATCATACCTTCCTCTTGGTGTCTCCCAACGAACGTGTGTTTCACGTCATCAATAGGCAGCTCACAAGATCTAAACATGATAGCATAAAGTGGAGAGACAACCATCTAGCTACTGCCATGGACCCGTAGTCCAAGGATGAACTACTCACGCATCACTACGGAGGCAGGCATGGTGATGTAGAGCCCTCCGGTGATGATTCCCCTCTCCGGCAGGGTGCCGGAAAGAGCTTCTGAACCCTCCCGAGCTAGGGTTGACGGCGGCGGCGTCTCTGTAACTTTTCGTGGATAATGGCTCGGGTATTTAGGGTTTTCGTGTCGGGAAGAATAAATAGGCGAAAGGGCGGCGGCTGCATAGCCACGAGGGCCCCACACCACCCCACGACGCGGTAGGGGGCCTGCGCAGCCCCATGGTGTGGGTGCCACGTGGCCCTCCTCCGTCTCTCCTCTGAACTCCGTCTTCGTGTTGGAAAATAGGAGGTTCTGTCCAAGTTTCATCCAATTCCGAGAATATTTCCAGACTAGCTTTTCTGGAATACAAAAACAGCAGAAAACAGGAACTGGCACTGTGGCATCTTGTTAATTGGTTAGTCTTAGAAAATGCATAAAAATGCTATGAAGTGTATATAAAACATGTAACAATTGGTATAATATCAACATGGAACATCAGAAATTATAGATACGTTTGATACGTATCAGTAGGACATTTGATGGCCATCCAAGCTTGCTCAGGAGTTCAGCCCACATGGCTCCAAGAGGTAGTAAACTCATATGTGACTGACACTGAAGCCCAACAGCGTTTAACTGAGTTGGCTATTGCCAGTCCGGATATTCATGGCTATGAATTACATCAAGGACTGATCAGACTCAGAGGCAGAATGTGGCTGGGTGCAAATTCTGCACTACAAACTAAACTCATTGCAGCTTTCCACACTAGTGCCATGGGAGGACACTCGGGCATTCAAGCCACTTATCAAAGACTGAAACGTCTGTTTGTTTGGACTGGTATGAAGACAGCTGTAACTGAATTTGTGCAACAGTGCGACGTGTGCCAGCACGCTAAGCATTCAAATCAGCATCCCAATGGGCTTCTGCAACCGTTACCCATACCTAAAGGTGCTTGGCAGGACATTGCTATGGACTTCATAGAGGGATTACCAGTTTCTGAAGGTGCTAACACAATTCTGGTGGTCGTAGACCGGTTTACTAAGTATGCGCACTTTGTGCCGCTGAAACATCCCTTTTCAGCTCAGCAAGTGGGTCGCATATTCGTTGATTCGGTGGTCAAATTACACGGCATGCCAAAGTCCATTGTCTCCGACCGAGACATAATCTTTACGAGCAATTTCTGGAAGTTACTATTTGCAAAATTGGGCACTAAATTGAAGTTTACCACGGCCTACCATCCCCAGACCGATGGGCAGAGTGAAAGGGTGAATCAAAGCTTGGAGATGTATCTCAGGTGCAGCATTCAGGATAATCCCAAGCATTGGAAGAGTTGGCTTCCTATGGCCGAATTTTGGTATAACTCTTCGTTCCATACTGCTCTGGGTACCTCTCCATTCAAGGCTCTGTATGGCCATGACCCTAACCTGGGAGCAATGCCTGATCTGACTCAAGACATCGCATAACCTGTGGCTGAGATGTTGGCAGACCGTGCAACACAAATGGAAGCACTCAAGACCCATCTGACCACAGCCCAAAACCGAATGAAAATGAAGGCGGATAAGAACCGCACAGAAAAAGAATTTCAACTGGGAGAAAAGTTCTGCTCAAGCTTCAACCATATGTGCAGCAATCGGTGGTCAGTCGCCCATACCCCAAATTGGCTTACAAGTACTTCGGACCATTTGAAGTTCTAGAACGCATCGGGAAAGTGGCATACAAACTAGCTCTTCCCCCTGGCAGTCTGGTTCATCCCGTTTTTCACGTGTCCCAGCTGAAGGATTACAGGCGCGATTACACACCAGTTTTCTCTGACCTATCTCAGTTACCAGCTCTAGACATAATCAACACAGTACCGGAGAAGATCCTTGATCGACGCATGGTGAAGAAGGGAAATGCGGTGGTGACTCAAGCCCAGATCAAATGGTCCAAGCTACCAGAAGATACCGCAACCTGGGAAGATTGGGATGTGCTGACAACAAGGTTCCCATCAGTGCTTGCTTGGGGACAAGCAAGTCTTTCTCAGGGAGGCAATGTCACGCAGGCTGTCATACCGTAGGCCCAGGTGAGCGCCACCATCTAGTAGGGTCCAATGGCTGGCGCTAGGTGCGTGTTGTGTGTGTGTCTGAGTGACAGGTGGGGCCTGCGTGCCAGCTAGAGTGTGGCGTGCGTGAGCGTTACATATGCCGGGTTGTAAGCGAATTGGTCATGAGTGAATTGATGAAGGGGAAATCCAAATCTCTCCTCTACTTCTTCCTTCTGCTTTCTTACTTCTTCTTCACGACAGTCATCGTGGTGTTCTAAATCTCACGCTACCAATCATAGTAGCAAAGGGATATCACAATATCAGAAACTAAAAAATTGTTAAGCAAATTCTCATATGTTTTGCAAGACGTTAGCTATTTTTTCACTAGTTTAAATATACGTACAATGTTACTGAATCCTATAGTTTGATCACTATTCGAGATCAAATCATCTGGAGGAAAAAATCAATCTACCATACTGCTTCGCATCATTTTTAACTAACGAAGTAAACCAAAACTAGTAGAGCAAATTAGAAGAGTTAGATCGGATTAGCACAGTGTACCTTGATTAATCCGGCGGTAAATTGGCCGGATGGTGGTGTGAGCTTACGATAAGCGGGCACAAGATCAGTTGTCGCCTCCGTACTACTCGGCTGCCTGAACACGCCGGCGGTCAAAGTCCAAGGTCGGCGGCGGCAGCGAGCGGCACCCTGCCAATCGAGATCGATTGATCGATCTGAATGACCAATACGTGTTGGGCTTTAGTTGGTGAATGGTAGTTGAATTTGGGCGGAAGTCCCACTGTGTACGTGATTATCTATGACCGATACGTACGTACATGTATATCCTAGTATTACTAGACACGGATGTAAATTCTTGAGGGGAGCGATCGGTTGGGGGGGGGGGGGGTCTGACCCCTGCTAGCACCATCCTGGATCTGACCCTGCATGCATGCAGACTTACGTACGTCCGCGCATCACCACTAATATAAAAAAGGGAGAGAGGTGGCAGATCCAAGACATCGGGACCGTCAAACCATCCAATCCATCGGCTGTTATTAGCACCGTGTTTAGCGGTAAAACGCGGTCCGCTCTGCTCCGCCCCCTCTCCCGGTGACCCCACGAGGCCGCGACTCGCCCTCCGCAATCACCGGCGTCTCCTCAAGTGCCCACACGCGTGCGCGTTGACTGCTCGCCTCACGCACGGCGCGCCGGCCGTCCGCAGGTCGCCCACAACGCCGCTGGCCCGTTCCCAACATTGCCGCTCGCCCAAAGTCTGCTAATCTCCCTTTCTGCCTTCGTCTTCTTTCTTCCTCTGTAGTACGCGCCTCCCGTCCTTCTCTCGCTTGATCTGCCCCGCCTCTATTGATGCGCGAGTAGTCGCCACATCTACCGCCACCATGCCTTACCCACCCTGCCTCGCTCCACCTGCTGTACCAGTGCACCACCACGAGCCACATACCTCCACCAACAACAGTTTGTGCGGGAGCAAGTGCCATCTGCCATATCCGCTGACATCCATTGTCCACACCGAGGAGACCTGAATAACAATATGTTCATCATACAAATTTGTGAGTAAGAATCACTTTGTTTACTGTTATCAGGCATTGGTACCGGAAAGAAACTATTGTTGGTTGCGACAGGATTTGATTGTTCCTAGATCTAGCACATGTCCACATACATTGTTTTAGTTGCAAAATTTATCAATCTTGCAGTGACATTGATGATCAACTTACAACGAATCTATAGATATTTAAATATCAACATTGAGTGCAAAAGTGTAGTGCTGTTCGACCATTTTTCAGTTGTATTTTTTCTTGTCTGATCCAGTTTAAATGGTACAGGTATATACAAGAATTTCAGAATTGCAGTGTGCTTTCCAGAACACGCCTTCACTGCATATCAGGGCCTTAATGTTGCTACATACAAGGCTCTGGAACAATCATCCTGGAAACAAATACAATACTACTGAAGCACGGTTTGGTAAGCTGCATCACGACCTCTCTTCCATTTGTGATATATAATTAATTTTCAAGTACTAAGTACTGTCTAAGATGTTTCACATGCACTTGCTGCACATGGATGTGGCTGTTCAGTGGCTTTGATTTCATCCTGGATGCTTTATGTATTATTATAAGTTCTTTGGTCGCGAGAGATTCAGCTTTGCACACCCTCTAATGCAATTTATTTGCACATAATAATACTATATATTTATTTAATACATGTATACAGATAGTTTCAGAGCGGGCGTTGCGGATGAGCCGAGCTAGGCGGCAGCGGCCATGTTCATCAAGGTGGTTTACTGATGTACCTTTCGTTGAACCTTTCCAAAGTATCGCACGCAACTGATTCCCTTCCAAGTGCTGGTAAGATCTTTCTAACAGCTTGCAATACCCTCCTTTTTAAATTTAAGTGGACTCTATATAGTTGATTTTCCTCTATAAGGTGCATCATGCTAACATTTGTTGAGTGGTTTCTCCCAAATAAATTATTTTTCGCCACATTTGTTATCAACTGATAGCTTCTTTGACTTTTTGCTAGCATAGTGGTTAGTGATCTATTTGTTCCTCTCAGTTTTTGCGGTATTATCCCCTTGCCATCTTGTTAAGAATTAGTCCATTGAAGAAGATTAGAGAGGAAAAAAGAGAAAGAAAAAGAAAGTGCGTCTTTTTTGGAGGATTCCGCATTGGGTTGTACAGGTGTTGGCACGATGCTTTTTTGTAAGTGTGTAATTTTCTTGAGATGAAAAGGTAATTCAGTACTGGCTTCAATACTTCATTCAGATTTCTGCTAGCAGCTAGCGGTGTGAACTCAATTAAATAATGCGTTGCAGCAAAAGTGATGAAGTGCACCTAATACAGGATAGCCTGCTTAGGATAGAATTACCGTGTACTCATATTAATTGTAGTATTCCTAGATCAAATTTGTTTTTTATATTAATTGAACTCCATTATGATTTTTTTGTTGTTCTACTTTCAGTTATTTTGGTTTGTAAAAGGCTTTTTGATAGTCATCTTTGTGTATGACAATCGGAAACTTGTTTTATGTTCAGCCATTAAGATTTTGTGCCATACATTACTGTTATAACAATAAGTACAGTGGCGCAAACCTTCACTTGAAATTACAACAGCCTTGATGTTTGTAGTATTTTATTAACTTTTAGGAAACCAAGTTGATTTACATATGATGGTCAGTTTAAATAGTAAGGTATTAAAGTCAGACACCGGCAAGATTTCTTTCAGATGGTTTGAGATCTGCTACAAGGTTCAGTTTCCTTGTAGAAAAATGAGATGATACTATTACTTCTGCTTTTTAAATGTTTGGTTTTCTTTGAAACATTCCTATTTTGTACTGTAGGATGTTAAAATGTTTGTGGTAGCGAGACGGAGGGTGTGCCGGTGTGGTGTGCGGAAGGCGGAGCCGCTGTCAATGACGACGGCATAGAGGGTGAGTGGCCGGCGAAGTGAAGGAAGGTTTCCAATCAGTAGTGTCATGTTTGTTTCTGCCTCATCGCGTGGCCAAGTGATACTATATGCATTGTGCTTTTCCTCATCCTTGTGTATGTGGTCGAACATTTTTTAACTCCGCTTCATGATGCTGAAACAACGCGGTATGTGTTACAATTTTTTTTGGTGAAAGTGGAAACTCTTTTATCAACCAATCTTATTTGGACTAACAAGGGCTTCCCTAAATACCGAAAGTTTCATATCTAAAGCAAGTTTTCAAGAAATTGCTCCAGTTTTAGCAAAAGTTGTCCTACGAGGTAGCATTGATTTCTTGAAAGAGTTGAAACAAAATGTACAAATTCCAAATGATATTAATTATGTCCAATATTTATTTTCTATTTATTTTACGGTCCAAATTTTGAAACCGTTCACGGGTGTAGTTTGGAATTAAGGATGTGCAATTGGTAATCATAATTTTTCAAATTCAATACAAGAGCTATGTTCTTCAACATCATGCAACAATTTGAACTTTAATGTTTATACAATCGTTACGTGCATTGCACGTGCACTTTTACTAGTGAGAGAAAATGTCGAAACAGGCGGTGGCAGCTAGCAACCCATCGGTACAGCTGGAGCATAGTTCGGTCCTCTTCTGTTGGTGAGGTTCGATTCCTTAATGCCACATGCTCCACCGACACTGCAGTGCTGCCACTCTGGTCACTGGACACTGGACCTTTACTCCGTCCTAGTGGAGCTCTGCGCGCGTTTACTTTCTGCGCCTCCAATGTCGGAGGACCTGTCGCCGCGTTCGAGGGATGTAGGAGGACAATCCAGTAACTGTAGTCAGTAGCCTACTACGGAGTAGATGTGAGCACAGTGTGATAGAACTTTCGCTCTTTGAGCTAATAAATCGAACAAGAGGTGTGTTCGGTATTGATCATATCTTTTACTCCCTCCGTATGTTAATATAAGACGTTTTGATAGCTCAAATTTAGCTACCAAAATGTCTTATATTTAGTTACAGAGGAAGTATTTCACATCTACTAGCCATTAATACTTGGGAAAACGGAGTCGAAAGGCCAGAGAACATGAGTGATCGGTGACTATCACAGTTGTTCGTGATTCGTCAGTACTATTACGTGTGTACTGGCCTACGTACTATAAGGGCGTCCAACCAGTCGATCGATCGCATCATCCAGCTGAGACATGGCGGTAAGTATAGTAGTATGATGTCAGATCCGGGAAACTTGTCCATATGTAAGAACAGTGGCAGTACTATGTCTACCAATCGTCGAGACAGATCGAGCCAGCGACCACATGTATGTATAGCTCCAGCACAAAATAGGCGATGTGGCGTGCTCTCAAGCCGGCCTCTCTGAAAGGATCGAATAGTTTGACTAGAGGGGGGTGAATAGGCAACTACAAATTTTCTTTTTCTTTTGATACAAATTTGGGAATTATTCAAATATAAGTTCTCTAGATATGCAACTAGGTGAACAATCCTATATGATGAGCAATTAACAAGCTAGCAAGATATTCTACACAAGATAAGCTATCAATACAAGTAAATAAAGGTTAAGAGATAACCACACGGTGATGCGGAGATGTTCTACCGAAGTTCACTTCCCAATGAAAGCTACGTCTCCGTTGGAGCGGTGCGGAGTCACAAAGTGAACTCCGAATAGCTTGATATGGCACACCGTATCTCCCTCGTGTTATCCTCCGATGAGGAGATCCACGAGCCACTATATGATGCCCTCGAGGTTGGCAACAAACCTTTACAAGGATGAGTCACACTCCACAACCGAATTGGAGGCTCTCACCAAATTCCCGCGGCTCCCAAAGCCACAAGAATCACAAGGCCGGGTCGCGACTCCACAACTTAATTGGAGGCTCCCGGCTAATCCTTGTGGCTACCAAAGCCACAAGAATCACAAGTATCTTCTAGGTATCCAATGTATCAAGTTACACAAGATCTACAAGTGACTAGGTCGATGTATACAAATCGGCTCGGTGGAGATGTGGATCTAGGGCTCCTCTTTCACTCCTCAAAGTATCAACGAGTTTGAGTGGTTGGAGTGGGAGCACTAGTAGATTGAAGCTTGCAACAATGGTGGAGAGAGAGTGAGGAATCAAGCTTGGTCTTCTAGAGAAGAAGACCCCTTTTTATACTCTCCAAATTCTGGCCGTTGGGGAGCTTTCTGCGCAGGGCCAGAACTTCCGCTGAGATGGGCGGAACTTCCGGAGCGCAGAAAACTCCAGTCTTCCCAGCGCGGGGCGCAAACGCGCAGGGCCGGAACTTCCGAGACAAAGGGCGGAAGTTCCGCACCACCGGAACTTCCGGGCCAACTTCCGAGCCAACTTCCGCTTATGAAGTGAGAACACCCGAGAGCAAATTTACTAAGCGGAACAAGGAGAGGAAGTTCACTCGGAACTTCCGACACCCGGAACTTCCGCAAATCTGAGCGGAACTTCCGCAATCTATTGTTTTCAGAATTCAAAGCAGATTACAGGATATTATGTAAACAATTTATATATGCAATCTTTCATGCTGTCAAAGAGATGATAAAACCTGAAATCAATCAACGCACATTAGTGTGCAATTTATTGTTGTAATCAAACCCAAAAACATTTAGAGAGAGACATGTCCTTTCAATCTCCCCCTTTTTGGTGTTTGATGACAACAATAATTTGCAACAAGGTGGTTTATAAAATATAGACAGAACCCCAGTTTAGATAGATGTATCTCGGTGAGTATGGGCATAAAATGTAGAGAATACACACAATCCATAGCAATGGGGCTCCCCCTACATTTTATACACCAAGTAGTATATATCATTGATAACTTGCACATGACATATGAAATATAGCTAGAGGGTTAGCACACATAGTAGATAGATAGATAGGTTCGATAGGTTCACATGTCTTACACCATGTAGAAAGCATAGTTCTCATACAAGTTTAGAAACCCAGGAGTACAAGCAATAAAAATCATCGGAAAAGGCAAGCTTGTGACTCCAACCCATGCAAATCCCGCATAACCTAAATAGAACAATTCTCCCCCTTTGGCACCAAGACACCAAAAAGGGAGAAAAGCGATGGTAACGTCCCTATGCGGCAGGATGATGTCGGAGCCCGGCGGAGGAACAGATACAGCTTCACCATCATCATCCCAGTTGCGATGCTTGGACAGCCACTTCTCCTTTGGAGTGATACTTCCTTCTGATCCAGAGGACACTTCGACCCCATTTTCTCCATCATCTTCTTTTGGCGGCGGGCAGCATTCTTGTGATAGCAATGAGCAACATACATTGCTCCTCTATGTCCAATTTGAGGCAAAAAGACTTCTTGAGTTTGATGTTGAGCTTCTTGAGCCAAGATGGTTCCTCAATAGGTGCACTAGGGCCAGCTGCAGCAGTTTTCTTCTTAGGGGACTTCGGTTTCTTAACCCGAAGTTGCTTCACTGGATGATCTGTAAGTGGAACACCAAGGTCAATTCGTTCACCATTTTTAGCTCGAGCCCAGCAATCACGAATCAGCCTCATCACATACGGACCAAACACAGGAGCCCGCTTATCTATGACTGCAAGATGGAGTCATTGTAGATAAAGTTCATGACATCCAACTTCTCATGGGATCCATGTTTGGCAAAAGTCCAGTACATCAGATCGATGATAAAGGCATGGACCTGATCAGTATTACCCACATGGGGAGCAAGGGTCTCTCGGAAAATGCGGTGCATGATTTCAAGGTGGGAATGAGATCATCAGTTTCCCCAGGGGTGCCATCCTCCATAGTGATTGGAGCCAGAACATCAGAGCTCATAGGGCGGCCTCCCCCATGGCATGTCCAGCCACCAAGAGTATATCCAAGAGAAGTCCCGAACTCTTCAAGTGTAGCCTCCAGAACGGTATCCTTTGTCATCCAGCGGAGGGTTCTCTTTTCATCATTGTCAAAATGCACGGTGGAGAAGAACTGAGCAATAAGGAAATCATCATACCGTTGGTTGAGAATCATGATATTAATTAACCCATATTCTTCACATAAGGAGAGAGCTTCATCAAAATACCCATGGTGTTTCTCAAGCTTCATGTGATCAATGTCGAGGGAGCTTTGCTTTGTGACCTTGGTCTTTTGATTTAAATAGATGTCATTGTATACCCTCTCTTGATCCGAGGTGTAGAAGAAGGGGTTAGGCACATGAGGATTTCGAGGAGTTGAATAAGGATTCAGATTTCTATACTCGCGGTAGAGGTGACTCTTCATCTTGTCAAACGTTATCGGTGGAGGTGGTTTCCGGGGTTGAGGCTTTCTGACCGGTGTCTTTACCACTTTCTTTGCTGTGCCCTTTGGAAGTTTCTGCTTATCCAGCTGCTGCTGCCTAGCTGTCCTTGTGGTGGGAAGGATTTCTTCCTCTTCTGACTCAAACTCCTCATTGGGGCGAGACTTCTTGCGGGAATAGGCAGCCTGCGAACTCGACCCTGAGATATAGGATATGCATAGAAGGAAAGCATGAGGTAAGTGCACATACAAAAAAAGAATATCCAGATAGCAAAGCATGGTAACATAGATTCATAAACTCCTAGATTTCAGAAGTTCCGACAAAGAGGTCGGAAGTTTCGGTCAAAAACCAATTGGAAGTTCCAACCGGGACCAAAGTGTCCAACCACATGAGCGGATCGATTCCCAAATCTAGATGTCTTAAAACTAGGGTACAATGTTACTACATGGAAGAAGTTGTCAAGTGTGGATTCAATCTATCCATTCAAAAGATTTTAACCAAAAATCGAGCCAACTAGTTCATGCCCATGAGTGGAGTCTAGGTTTGAGATTTAAACCATAGAACAAGAGGGGAAGGGGCAAAATACCAGAGGCCATGGATGAGATCGACAGGGGAGAGCTCCCCACGGAGCAGATCTGCAGTGAGACGGGGGAGGGGCCCCTGCGGTGGAGGACTTCAATGGCGGCGCGGACTTGGAGGTCAACTCACGGGAGGAAAATGAGGAAGTGAAGTGAAGTGAGAAGAAGTTATCCCCCCGTGGGATAAGAAGCAAATTTTTCCCGACGGGCCGGAAGTTCCGTGCCGAAGCTCGGAAGTTCCGATCGTGCGGAAAAAATTTCGACAGAGATCGCTCCGGAAGTTCCGCCCTTCTCACGGAAGTTCCGCCAGAGAGGGCAGGAATTTTTGAAAAATAGACAATAAAAATAGAAATTTTGTATGTGCATATGGATTGATAGCATGTTTAATGAGATAAGGAGTGCACACTTAGGTTCAGAACATTGTCACTGATAAGTGGATACACACTTAGAAACTGCAAGATGCAAAGAATAAATGCCAATTCCAAGTGTTTCTCCCAAACTAACATAAGGTCTATAAATACCCGAATAAATCCAATTAAATCCAACTCCTCAAAAAAATTGAGGAGGGGGTGGCCTTGGCCACCATGTTTGAGTATGTATGACTTGAAGCCGCGAAGATATATCTTGGGCTCAAAATCAAAACTCATCTTTGAAGCACATTTGTCACATAGGTGACTATCATGCAAGATTTGTCTATTTGCGCATTATAAAGAGAGTGTTGACTCATGAATTGAGCTACACTCCCCCTATGTCTATGCCGACATCCAAACCAAATAACTATTGTCTAATATGGGTAGGTATGCAAGAAGTCCACTAAATCCAATTGCTTATGTCCACCACATTAAGTTCTCCTCTCAACTCCTTGAATCTTGCTTCACCAAGAGGCTTTGTGAACATATCGGCGAGTTGAAGCTTGGTGTTGACATACTTGATTGCAATATCACCCTTCTCAACATGATCTCGAATAAAATGATACCGGATCTCAATATGCTTGGTCTTCCCATGAAGAACCGGATTGTGAGCAATTTTGATGGCACTTTCATTATCACATAAAAGAGGCACTTTGTCACAAATGACACCATAATCCTTTAAAGTTTGCCTCATCCATAATAGTTGTGCACAACAACTTCCGGCGGCAATGTATTCGGCTTCGGTGGAGGACGAGGCCACACAATTTTGCTTCTTAGAAGACCAACTCACAAGGGACCTACCAAGGAATTGGCAAGTACCCGAAGTTGATTTTCTATCCATTTTGCAACCCGCCCAATCCGCATCCGAATAACCTACAAGATCAAAGCTTGTGCCTTGGGGATACCAAAGACCAAAGTTAGGAGTATCCATCAAGTATCTTAGAATCCTTTTAACCGCGGTTTCATGACTTTCCCTAGGACTTGATTGGAATCTTGCACACATACCCACACTAAACATAATATCCGGTCTAGATGCACAAAGGTAAAGCAAAGATCCAATCATAGAACGATAAAGCTTTTGATCAACTTCCTTACCATCCGGATCTAAGTGAAGATCCGCCTTGGAGTCCATGGGAAACTTATATGGCTTGGCATTGTTCATGTCAAATTTCTTGAGCATGTCCTTAATATACTTGGCTTGACATAAGAATGTTCCTTCTCGAAATTGGTGGATTTCAAAGCCAAGAAAATAATTCAACTTTCCCATCATGGACATCTCAAATTCCTTGGTCATTAGCTTGCCAAATTGATCACTAAATTCACGGTTAGTGGAACCAAAGATAATATCATCAACATATATTTGGCATACGAAAAAATCTCCATTTACCCTTTTTGTAAAAAGAGTGGGATCTATTACCCCAATTTCAAAGCCACGGTCTACTAAGAACTCCTTGAGATGATCATACCAAGCACGTGGAGCTTGCTTGAGCCCATAAAGAGCCTTATGTAGTAAGTAGACGTGGTTAGGAAATTTAGGGTCTTCGAAACCCGGAGGTTGTTTAACATACACCAACTCATTTAGTGGACCATTTAAGAAAGCACTTTTAACATCCATTTGATATAAGACAATATTATGAGTAGATGCATAAGCAATTAGTAAGCGAATGGATTCAAGTCTAGCAACGGGGGCATAGGTTTCACCGTAGTCGACTCCTTCGATTTGGGTGTAGCCTTGTGCAACCAATCTTGCTTTGTTGCGGATGACTTGACCATGTGAGTCTTGCTTGTTCTTAAATATCCACTTGGTTCCAATGACATTATGGCATGTGTCTTTGGGTTTTTCAACTAATGACCATACTTTGTTGCGCTCGAAGTTGTTCAACTCTTCATGCATAGCCGCAACCCAATCCATATCTTCAAGAGCATCATATACCTTGAGAGGTTCTAAGCTAGACAAACAAGAGACATGACCACAAAAGTTAGATAATTGTTTGCGTGTGGACACACCCCTACGAATACTCCCAAGGATATTTTCTTTGAAGTGGGAAAGATGATCCAATTTTGATGCACGCCGGATGACCCGGCGTTCCATGGCTTGACCAATTGTTTCACCAACACAAATATCTTCATCATTGCCTTCATCTTGCTCATGGTCAACCCTAAGTGGAGTTCTTGGGTTGTGGGTTCATTATGTTCTTGTTCACCACTAGAGTTGGGTGGGTCTTGACCATCTTCTTGATCATGTGAATGATATCATGTTCTTGTTCTTGGATAGTTTCTTGATCAACTATTGAGGTGGATGGCTCAACTTGAGTAGAACTTGTTCCTTCTTCTTGAGTATCATCAATAGGTCCTTCAATAGGAATAAGTTCTCCAATCCCCATAGTTCTTATGGCTTGAGATGGAGCATCATCACCTACATCATCATGATCAATATGCTCCCTTGGGAGCCATTATCCTCGACAAACTCCACGTTCATAGATTCTTCAACACACCCGGTGGATATGTTGTAGACCCTATAAGCATGAGACTTTGCGGCATATCCAACAAGTATACCATCAAAAGATCTAGATTCAAATTTAGCAATTTTGCAACCTTTAATGTAAACATGGCATTTGCAACCAAAGACTCGAAAGTAAGATACATTTGGCTTTTTACCGGTGAGGAGTTCATATGGTGTCTTTTCCATGAGAGGACGGAAGAAGAGCCGGTTTGAGTAGTGACAAGCGGTGTTGATGGCTTCGGCCCAAAAGTTGTATGGGGAATGAAATTCGGCCATCATAGTTCTTGCCATATCAATAAGAGTGCGGTTCTTCCTTTCGGCGACACCATTTTGTTGGGGAGTATATGCAGCGGAATATTGGTGTTGAATGCCCTCCCCACTTAGGAAATCATCCATAGTGTAATTCTTGAACTCCGTACCATTGTCACTTCTAATTGCCAAAATCTTGGAGTCATATTGGCGTTGAACTAGGGTTGCAAAGTCAATGAATATCTTTTGAGTTTCACTCTTCTTCTTGATGTAGAAAGTCCAACAATATCTTGAATAATCATCCACAATCACCAAACAATATTTCTTGCCACCAAGACTATCATATGTGGGAGGCCCAAAGAGATCCATATGAAGGAGCTCCAAAGGCCTCTTAGTGGAGATAATGGTCTTCTTGGGGTGATTCTTTTCATGCATCTTTCCGGCTATGCAAGCACTACAAGGACGATCTTTGGAAAAATTAACATCGGTTAGTCCTACCACGTGTCCACCCTTTACAAGAGTTTGTAAATTTCTCATACCGACATGGCCTAGCCGGCGATGCCAAAGCCAACCCTTGTCGGATTTAGCCATTAGACACGTGGCAATTTGAGTGGTCTCTTTCGAGAAATCGACCACATACAAACCGTTCTCACGAAATCCAACAAAGGCTACTTTAAGAGATTTTGTGAAAAGGATGGTCACGTGGTATTTATTAAAGATAACGGTGTAACCGGCATCGCATAATTGACCAACGGAAAGTAGATTATATGAAAGGGATTCAACAAGGAGGACCTTCTCAATTGATAACTCCGGTGTGATCACCACCTTGCCATATCCCAATACCTTAAGTCTTGTATTGTTCCCAATGGTGACATGAGAGAATGAGAGTAATTGTTTCAATAAGCCCTTTACTACTTCTTTGCTTCCGGTCATGTGAGATGAACACCCACTATCAATGAGCCATGAAGATCCACCGGAAGAAAAGCCCTACAATAAATCAAGTCTTTGATTTAGGTACCCATTTTGGAATGGGTCCTCTTTTGTTAGTCACAAGGGTCTTTGGAACCCAAATAGCATAGTGATAATCATCTCCATATGAGGTACCAACATATTTAGCAAAAACATAACCATTTCTAGATTTCATAAGCACATATGAGGGGTTATATTTTCCGGCAAAGTCATTGTGAGTGGCATTGCCCCTTGTGGCTTTACCACCCACAATGGGTTCAACATTCTTCTTGCCCAACTCCCCCTCCTTCACAAAAATAATATCTTTTGAAGGGGAGGTAGGCATCTTCTTCTTGTTTGCCTTCTTGGACTTGGGAGCAAACCCAAGCCCTTCCTTGCTAACCACTCCCTTTTGATTGGTCAAAAGATCATTGAGGTTCTTTTCCCCTTGGATACAAGTGGCTAGACCCTTTTCAAGTTGGGCCTTCAACCTAGTGTTCTCCTCCATGAGAGATGCTTTAAGACATAAAGGGTTAGTAGCACAAGCATTGGCATCTTTATCATTATGAGGAGTGGTGAAGCTAGCATATATAAATTGAGCTTGTAATTTAGCATATGACCCCTTGAGCTTGGTGAGCTCACTTGAGGTCACCTTGTGGGTTTCCCTAAGTTGCTCAAAATTCTCAAGGAGTTTGTTATGACTCTCTACAAGCTCATCATTTTTAATTTTTAGATCACTAGCAACTTGAATAGAGGTTTCACGGGTTTCTTTTGCCTTGGATAAATCCTTGGCTTGGGTCTCCTCAAGTTGCTCCCGGAACACTTGTTCCTCAACAAGTTGCTCTTCTAGCTCACCAATTTTATCGGCATGATCACGTGCATGCCCCTCAAGCTCATAAATCCTATTCTCCTTCTCCTCAAGGAGGTGTTTGGCTTCTCCATATTGGTACATGAGAGCCTCAACCATTTTCTTGGTTGGACCTTGGAGCTTGTTTATAAAGAGGGTAATTGTATCCTCTTTCTCCTCATTTTTCCCTACATCCTCAACACAATCCAAGAGAGATGGTTTAGAGGAGATAGTAATTTTAGGTGGGGAATTCACCTTGGTTTCCTTGGCCATGAGGCACATAGGCTTGGGATCTTGTTGTCATTTGGAGCGGAGAAAAGGGGTGCCAATGAAGGAGGAAGGTTGCCCATTGCAAGAGCCGCCATCCCCACTTCCTCACTTGTATCATCATCCTCTCTTCGCCACCGGACTCATACTCTTCTTCATGTGTTGCGGTGACAAGAGCCTTTTGAGGTTCTCTCTTGATGAGGTACTTGATGGGCTTGGTGAAGAACTTCTTCTTCTTTAAGATGAGTTGGCCTCCAAAATCTTCTCTTCTCTCATAGGGGCAATCCTTCACAAGGTGATTCTCCTTTCCACAATTAAAGCACATTCTTTTCATTTGTGGGGAGAAGTTGCTTCTAGGGGAGAAGTTGCTCTTGATATTCTTTTTGTTCCAATACTTGGTGGCGGCAAGAGCAAGCACCTCATTGAGTTCACCCACAAAATCTTCTTCATGATGACCACTTGTGCTTTCTTCATATCTTGGATGTTCTTCCACATGAGCCTTCAAGGCAAGGTTCTTTGTGCCACGAATTTGGTTGATGGAAGACTTGGAAGTGGCCTTCAAGGTATCATAAGTGACGAATTGTGCCAATATGTCATTGGGAGACATTGTTTTGTAGTCCGCTCTTGTATGGAGATTCATCACCATATTTTCATTGTATGGAACAATGGTCTTGAGGAACTTGGCTTTGACCCATTCATCATCCATATCTTTCTTTCCATTTTCCCTACATGCCACAACAAGCTTGGTGAGTCTTCGGAAGAGATCCGATGGTGTCTCTTCTTCTAGCATGATGAAGTTGTCCACTTGATGTTGAAGGATGGCGTCGTTGGAGCGTTGAAGGCCCTCATTTCCTTCATATACCGATGCGAGAAAATCCCAAGCTCCTTGGTGGTTTTGAGATTCCGCACTTGATCTTCATCATGGGCGGTCATGGCACTCTCAAGGATGTACTTGGCATTGGCATCAAGTTGTTCATCAATCTCTTCTTGCCTTGTCAAGTTGGAGGGATCAACCGGAGTATAACCATTTAGAACCACCCTCCAAAGATGCACCGATGAGCTGCGAAAATAAGACTCCATAGATTTCTTCCAAGTGAAATAACGAGTATTATCAAGCTTAGGAGGTGGCCTACTGATAACGTGAAACAAACGTTCGTTGGGAGACCCCAAGAGGAAGGTATGATGTAGTCAGCAGCAAGTTTTCCCTCAGAAAGAAACCAAGGTTATCGAACCAGTAGGAGCAGCAACTCTTCAGAAGGTTGTCAACGGCGCCAGAAAAATAGCTGTTGCGGGGAGTCTGGACTGTTGACGTGGAATCTGCACACAACACAATCAAACTACTTTGCCCCAACGAAACAGTGAGGTTGTCAATCTCACTGGCTTGCTGAAAACAAAGGATTAAACGTATGGTGTGGAAAATGAGTATTAAATTGCAGAGAATGAATCAGGGCAAAAGTGTGAAGAGAATTAATTGGTTAAAGTTGTAATTAATTGGGACTGGGCACCCCGTTGCCAGCTCTTTTTGCAAGTTATTGGATAAGCGGATGTATATGCCACTAGTCCAGGTGTAAAAGTCCACTCGACAAATAGAATAAAGAATAACCACACTAATTCCTCATGAGCTAGTAAACATTGACACAAAAAGGGAATAATAACATTTTGAATAATTTAAAGGTAGCAAATGAAAAATTTACTTGGAGTGGCAAGGAAATACCACATATAGGTAGTTATGGTGGACACAAATGGCATGGATTTTGGCTCAAGGATTTGGATGCACGAGAAGCATTCCCTCTCAGTACAGAGTTTAGGCTAGCAAGGTTATGTAAGCAAACAAGAATATCAACCCGTACACCAAGTTTTATATGACAAACATATTGCAAACGTTATAAGACTTCATACCGTCTTCCTTGTTAACCAAACCCTGTTATTAGAAAATATCTAGACCTTAGAGGTAACACCGATGCAAACCAAATTTTCAACAAGCTTTACGTTAGTTCTTCACTAATAGGCTTAACTCATATGATGCACAATTTAATCATGATCTACTTGTTAACTCAAAACAATTGACAAGCATCAAGTTATCCATTTTAGTGATCTACAAGATTAAGCAAGTTTTTCCTTATACCAATTACCACATGCAACATTTTCTGAACCAACCAAACACCAATCAATTTATTTCATCAACTCTCCAAACAAATATAGCTGAAGCAAGAGAGTACTTTCTACAAAAGAAAACTAATAGCTCTGACAAGAGATACATGAAAACAAGAGCTAAAAGCTGAACAGCGCTAGATATGAATACTTCAACAAATATAAGTGAAGAATAGGAGTATTCTCATGAAAAGCGGAGCGTGTCTCTCTCCCAATCAAGAATGCTAGGGTCCAGTCAAGCTTTATTGAAAATAAAAATGCAATACCGAAAATAAAAACACACAGACGCTCCAAGAAAAGCACATATGATGTGAAAGAATTAAAATATAGTTTCACTAGAGATGACCTGATAATTTTGACGATGAAAAAGGGGATGCCTTGGGCATCCCCAAGCTTAGACGCTTGAGTCTTCTTGAAATATGCTGGGGAGATCCATGGGAGCCTCCCCAAGCTTAAACTCTTCACTCTTCTTGATCCTATTATATCATCCTTCTCTCTTGACCCTTGAAAAATTCCGTCACACCAAACTCAAAGTAGATCTCATTAGAGGGTTAGTGCATAATCAAAAATTCACATGTTCCATAAAGACGCAATATGATTTGTTACTTTAAACATTAGCTACAGCCACTGATGTTATGTGAAGCTCTTCCACCCAAAAAAGAATTCCACTCAACACTAGTAAAAGAGAGAATGCGAAAAATAAAAAGGCATAATCTGTGTAAAACAGAACAGTCCACAAAGACGAATTTTTTCGAGGCACTTACGACGCTCAGATCGAGAAACTCTGAACTAATGAAAGTTTCAGACATTCATAAAGATTACGCACAAAACTTTTCAGATTTAATTAACAATCTGGTGATTTTAGGAATTTCGTACAGTGAACAGCAAAAATCTGTTTCTGCGCAGCAATCAAAATTAAGCATCATCTTATCATTAGAGGCTACTCTTGGCACAACAATGCGAGAAAATAAAGATACAAAGGAGTTGCTACAGAAGTAAACAAACTCCTTGACTCAATAAAAGAAAAATTGCAGAAAAATAAAATGGGTTGCCTCCCATAAGCGTTTTTCTTTAACGCATTTTAGCTAGGCACAAAGCATGCATCAAGTATTACCAAGTGAAGAAGCATCAACATTCTTACGCTTAGCTCTCTTACCTTTACCTTTATCTTTAGGAAATACTTGGTTACACATAGGTGAAGAGGCGAAATTCATAGTGCCTTGGCCCACATCTATTATTGCTCCAAAGCGTTTCAACAGAGACCTTCCAAGCGTAATTTGTCCTACTCCTGCACATTCAATGACAAGATAATCAATAGATATTGTTATCCCTAAGAGTTTTGTAAATACTCCTTCGGCTACTCCCCTTGGTAATTTAATAGTATTATCACCCAAAGTTATACAATCTTCGCATTTGGATAGCTCCCAAAGATTTAAGGAATCATAAATATTCTTGGGCATTAAACAGAATTCAGACATAATATCACAGCGAGAATGAAAAGTTTCACCATTTATAACAACTTTTACTGAGGGAATCCATCCCGATGGTTCAAAATTTACGGGCACATTATCATAATGTTCACAAATCTGATTATACCCTCTTTTAGACTAGATATGTTCGTTTCAAGAGCGTTAAGTCTATCACTTATGCTTGTCAAAGCCAAATTAATTTTAGTGATTGGGGCGCTAGAAATTGTAATCAATTTTTGTATAGCATTAAAAGCTTGATCCCCATCATAACGAAGGAAATCTCCTCCTACCACAGCATCTAAAGCATATCTGTAGCAAAGAACAAGACCAAAATAAAAGCTACTAAGAAGCAGGCTTAAAGTCATTTTAGGTTCAGTTTTAGCATAGGACTCAGATATTCTAGACCAAGCATCTTTAAAACTCTCCTCACTCCCTTGCTTGAAAGTGAAGATCTCTTCTTCAGGTGACATCACTACTGGAACAGGGCTAGACATGATAACTAACAGAAAACAAAACTGAAAACAAACTAAATGCAAGTAACTAAATTTTTTGTGTTTTTGATAATTGAAAGCAAACAAGATAAAATAAAATAAACTAAACAAGACAAAAACAAAGTAAAGAGATTGGAAGCGTGAAACTCCCCTTGCAGAAGACTGCTGTCTCCCCGGCAACGGCGCCAGAAAAATAATGCTGTTGACGGGAGACAGACAGCTTCCTGAAAAACTTCTACTCCCCGGCAACGGCGCCAGAAAAATAGCTTGATGACGTGAAACACACGTTCGTTGGGAGACCCCAAGAGGAAGGTATGATGTAGTCAGCAGCAAATTTTCCCTCAGAAAGAAACCAAGGTTATCGAACCAGTAGGAGCAGCAACTCTTCAGAAGGTTGTCAACGGCGCCAGAAAAATAGCTGTTGCAGGGAGTCTGGACTGTTGACGTGGAATCTGCACACAACACAATCAAACTACTTTGCCCCAACGAAACAGTGAGGTTGTCAATCTCACTGGCTTGCTGAAAATAAAGGATTAAACGTATGGTGTGGAAAATGAGTATTAAATTGCAGAGAATGAAAAAGGAACAGTTTGCAGTTTGTGGTTGTTTAATCAGTGTAAAAGAATGGACCGGGGTCCACAGTTCACTAGTGGTGTCTCTCCATAAAAGATAACTAACATGTTGGGTGAACAAATTACAGCTGGGCAATTGACGAATAGTGAGCGCATGACAATGCATATACATGACATGTTGACTACTATGATATTTAATTGGGCATTACGACATAATACATAGACCGTTATCCAACAGCATCTATGACTAATAATCCACCGCCGGGTTGTCATCCGAGTCCCCCGTTGGTATTAAGTTGCAAGCAACGGATAATTACATTAAGTAAAGTGCGTAATGTAAACAAACACATATGTCTGTGGACATAGCATCGTTAGGTTATCCCTAGTGGCAACAGCACATCCACAACCTTAGAACTTTCTGTCACTGTCCCAGGTTAAACGGAGACATGAACCCACTATCTAGCATAAATACTCTCTCTTGGAGTTACAAGCATCTACTTGGCCAAAGCATCTACGAGTAACGGAAAGCATGCAAGATCTTAAATAACATATAAGATAGATTGATAATCAACTTGACATAATATTCAATATTCATCGGATCCCAGCAAACACAACATGTAGCATTACAATAATATGATCTTGATCATGTAGGGCAGTTCACAAGATCTAAACATGATGGCACAAAGTGGAGAGACAACCATCTAGCTACTGCTATGGACCCGTAGTCCAAGGATGAACTACTCACGCATCACTCCAGAGGCAGGCATGGCGATGTAGAAGCCGTAAACTTGGCGTTGCTCCCGCCCGGCGGCCTCTTCCTCGTCTTCTTCACCTTCACTACGGCGGTGGAGGCGGCGGAGGAAGCAGTGGCGGCGGCATTGCAGGGACCGGTGAATTTCTTGGGCGGCATGGCGGCCAGATCTGGGGGAAAATGGCGGGAGCTGCGGATGGGAAGGATATGTGGGGCGAAATGGAGAGAAAAGGCAAAAAAAAAATGGAGGAATATCGCCTTGCCCCGCCGACAAATCTGGCGCACGTCGTCTTTTGCCCCCAGACGAAACCCAGCGCGCTGGGTTTGGCTTGGGTGCGCCGACGCTAAAAACGGCGCCAAACGGCACTAAACGATGTCTGAGGGAGGGCGGCTGGGAAATTTGTTTAGCGTCAGCGCTAAAAAAGACCTCCTGGGGGCGCTGGGGGCCGGCTGGAGATGCCCTAATGGTACAAGTGGTCACAGAACTCTGGGTCTTAATATATTTATCTATTGTAGTGCGTGACACCCCAACTCTAGATAAAAAAATATGTGTGACGGCATATAAAGTGGCACCGGATTGTTTCCGCGTTTGGCCCGCCCTTGGACACTCATCTAGGCACCATAGATCATGTGGAATAGTTGAGAGTTATTATTATCTAACTCTCAACTATTCAGGTCCTTTGTATAACAAAAAGGAGAACTAAATCATGAGTTATACGGGTATTGGCAGTATGCTACGAGCTATCATATGTGTAGTACAAGTGTACGACATAGGGTCATGTAGATTGTACACTCTCCGTTTATTAAGGGATGTCTCAACCTAAATAAAATTTACATGTATTATATAGATACATGTAAATTTTATTTAGGTTGAGACATCTTTTTATGAACGAGGGAGTAGTTAGGTTATCTATCGTGAATTACACTACACCACCCATCAAGTTGTACCCGATAATAGCATGCATGGCCCGCCGGCTGGACAAGGACCGGAACGCATATGAAATCAGCATGCATGGTCCATTTATAAACCTACCAGCATGTACCATCTCATGTAGAAAATAGATGCACGAAAGGTAACAAACTCAATTTAATACAAGAGATCTGCCTGCTCGAGTTGGGTGACTACTGACTAGGTTTGACGCTGGTATTTCTCATTTAGGTGAAATATTCTTTAATGGGAGGCGACGTTCCCGTCGACAGCGAGGCGCCCGTGGTGACTTTGTCAATCTCAAGACGTAATCCGTCGCTCAGTCTTTCGAAGGTGCTCATAGGGTAGGGTGTGTGTGTGCGTTCATAGGGGTGAGTGTATGCACGCGTGTGTGAGCGTCTTCGTTATACTGTGTTTTGCAAAAAAAACTCAATTTAATACTCCCTCCATCCCAAAATAAGTGCCCCAAATTTGTCCAAAAGTGAATGTATCTATACATGTTTCATGTCTAGATATATCTAGTTTTTGGCAAATCTAAGACAGTTATTTTGGGACGGAGGGAGTACAAAAAATATATATATATATATATACGCGCAATCAATTTAATACAGTATATACACAAAAAACGAGCCTAACTTTGCTTTAGGGAAGTGACAAGTGAGTATACAACCCACCCTCCGAGGTTCAAGTCCTCAAGAAATTCGAGTATTTATTCGTAAAAGAAACCAAAAAATAGTTCAGCGGCCACATCTATCGCATTCCTTGAAAACAAAAATGCCAGTATATATAATTGGGACTATCACCACACCTGCCTCGATCCGATCCAAAGTTGTTACATAAAAAATCGGATGGATCATTGACTCGCAGCTAACGGACGCTACCTAGTCAGTAGTCACCCAACTCGAGCACGTGTTTGCCGATACTTATGATGCATATTTCTTATATAATTTGCTTCTGCAAAGAAAAAAGTTAATTTTGTGATGTACATGTATGCTATAGTAATATGAGTTCTCATTATTAATCCCTGTGTAAAAATGATCGCATGTGTCGAAATACCAATTCAAACCATGGAGACGCCTCCTTGATTTTTTTTTCCGATACACGAGAATCATGGGATGAATTAAGAAGTAACATAAATCGTTGCTTGCGATTGCGAGCTAGTAGACGTTCTAATATAGCAGTAGGATGCAAAAAATGGGACGACATACACACAATAGATAGCAAGTGGGACAAATGGGTCTCATTCTTGCATCCTTATATAGCAGTTGACTAGCTACGATGGAGGCAAAATTTTGCATTGTTGCTTAGTCCATCTGACCATGGATTCGGCACAGCCGTAACATACATTCGATTACCTTAGTAATTTAATCTCTGCCTTAGCTAACGCTGAGATGTTTAGTTTTTCGGATTAACCAGTCTAAGGCGGGGACGCTTATCAACGGGCGCTCTGTTTTCCTCATAAACAGGACATTGTACATTTTATATGGTTTTTAGACCCGGTTTCCCTTATAAACTAGGTCATCTCTTCTATCTATTCGGTCAGTGGATATCGACCACTTTGATCTCAATTATCAATGGGCGCTAGGAAATTTTTCTTGATCGATCGGCAGTTGGGTCGAACGATCCCGGCCTGTGGGCGCTTAATTATAAGAGTCGACGCCAAACGTTGCGTCGGACGCTTCATCCGAATTTGGCTTGCTATGTGAAAAACGGATCAGAGTTAGTTGGAGAAATAAGCGCCTCAAATTGGAGACAGCGTTGGAGATCTGGATTCTTGTCTTGGACGCTAGGATTAATTGCCCTTCTTTTTTCTGCTCAAGCGCCTGCACAAGCGCTCACCATTGCACTTGCTCTAAGAGCATCCACAACGCGGCTCTAACACGCCGATGCTAGGATCACAATTCCGACCGACCCGGCAGTTGAGCTCTCAATCCTTGGCGCCGGTGCAAGTTTGTCGCTCGATGCTACTCCTTTTTTTCTCGCTCACGGCCAGGGCGTGTGTGCGCTGGAGTCTACATGCAACGTCAATCTAGCGATTAGTTAGAGCACGTACAACGGGGGACGCTAGGAAAAGAATCCTGGTTGTATCGGCAGTTTACATGGAAATCCTAGCCGTTTTTTAGCATCTTCCGCATAAATAAGCACTCGACGCTTGCAAATCAGCTAGAAAATCCAGCCCCTGGCGTCGGACGCTAGCCCATGATTGGAGTTTGACTTTTTAAGCGCCTCTTTAAGCGTTTTGCAGTGCACATGCCCTTAGCGCTGAGGCAAGCGCTCAGCGTTGTGCGATGACAGGCGCTTAGCAGATAATTCTGTTCCAAGATATTTATTTTTATTGTTTAAGCGCTGCATCAAGCGTCTTGCGTTGTGGTTAGAGAGCGTAATTTTTTATCCCCCTTACATCTCTATTTACATGCTGCATATGTTTAATCTACCGTTGAATTTTAATTCAGATAGTATTTCGGTCATATAATTTCTATCAAGTATCTTATATATATGTTCGAAGTTAGATCACGCAAAACAAGGACATCGTGTAATTGTAAATGAGGAGTATATACATAAACTGAAAATAATAATGGGAGCATCTATGTGTTACTCGAATGGTTTTTCCTTAAGTCCCAGTCACATAAAAAATTCAAATGAAATTAGTTAGGTGAAAATGGAACTAGGCAGTTGCATTTTTCTAGAAAAGAAAAGTGGAACTGTGAGTTGCGCTTTTCTCTGATCCAGATTTAGACTAAAGTTGCAGTTTTCCCAATAAAAAAGTAGATTGAGAATTACTCCCACCATCCAATGCATGTGACCTTAGTTTTGTGTGCACGAATTTTGGCCATCAATTTAACCACTAATATATAAATTTATATCCTAAAAATTGTACTATTAGAAACTTTATTTGAATACGAATCCAACAATATAATTTTATAGCACATGCTAAAATATTTGTTGGTCAAATTGATGATCAAACTTGGTGCACGTAAAACAAGAACGCCACCTAAATAGGAATGGAGGGAGCGGAAACTGTCTTTTACTCCCGGGCACTAGTGCTCCTGCAACTGAAAAAAATCGAAACTCATTTTTATGAGTTTCAAAAAATTCTGAAAAAATAGGGATGTAGCCAATGATATATCCCTTATATTTGCAATTTGAGATACCTTATATTTTGGGCTACACAAAAATAATAAATCTGATAGAATTTAGAGATTTGAAAATATGCATACTTAGATCCACACTTTGTGATTTTTGTGTAGCTCAAAATACAACGTATTTGAAGTTGATATCTTGCACGTTCATGGTATATATCATTGACTCTCTCCACATTTATTTTCAAAAAAAAATCGAAACTTATAAATATAATTTTCGAATTTTTTATATAGGAGGGAGCACTGGAACCCGGGAGCCAAAAATCTTCTCTCGGGAGGGAGTAGCAAATCCCAATAAGAACTACGTTCTTGCATCTCGATCAAGAGTGACAAAATAGATGACGATCGAGCGGGCCGCTCGTGTATCCTATAAAACCATATCTCGCGGCGGTCAGCTCGGATCGCAGCAAGCAAGGTTTGCTTCCCAGTTGACCTAGCAGACAGTAGACCGGCTTCTAGCGCATTGCGCCCTTTTTTAGGGGTTCCGCGTTGCGGCAGTGGCAGTGCCCTACTTCTACCATTATATACTTGCCCATTCTCATAACCGCTTCAGTCTTCCTTGCGGCGCATGCGTGTTTCCATGCAGCACAGGTGCAATCGATCGAACTTTTTTTCTAAAATCGGCTTAGCATGCGTATCTTCGATTTATAGGAGACGCGGCAGCAGACGAGATCCGCAGAGTCCAGTCATAGCCTCCTAGGCTAGGCTAGCTGAACATTCCACCACCCCCGTTACGTTACAAACCGAAACTACTAGCCGGAGACCGGTGGTGAGAGAGGTCATCATCGTTCGATGGCGGTGTGTGGTGCTGGCGACAGTGATGATACGCTCGGAGTGCCGCTGCTGGCGTCGAGGGCCGCCAGTGGCGACGACGAGGAGGACGACCTGGAGGAGATCCGTAGCTTGTCGACGTTCCTGCGTTGCGCCGCGGAGGAGAACCGGCGGGTGTGGCAGCTAGCAGGTCCGGCCATCTTTTTTTGAAGGATAACGGCAGGTGTTCTGCCAAATCAATTGAGAAGATAGAAAGTAGTTCAGTTACACGCTAGAAAGGATCTAGCAAAACACAGAGAGAAAAAACAACAACATAAATGGCAGCGTAAGCTGCCTAACTCTAAGGACAACTACTCGCGAGAATGCGCCTCTACAGGCGGCTCCAACTCCAGATCTTCATGTCTCCCAGCCCGGTATGATCCCACTAGCAAGATGTCATCCCGGCTGAAGTCAAAGAGCTGAGTCTCGGTGGCCACCATCCGCTGCAAAACAAGGCTGCATCTTTTCTTCCAGACATGCCACACTCCAAATACGGCCACCAAAAGTTCATCTTTAGTTAGTGAAGCTGCCATGAAACTCCACCACTCCGCCGGCGTAGCAAACCAAGCACCACAGCCCGAGGCCCTACTCTCCAACAGTTGAATTTGCATTGGAAACTTGAGGGATCACAGCACAAGCAGGAGATGCTTATGCAGCTGCACGGGCAGCCCGCGCCGCAGCCGTTGGAGTAGCCCGGCTCCTGGCCGTCTTGGAACTCACGGATCTTGAAGATCCCACTCTGCCAATCAGAGCCCTCACCGCCTCTGTCTCCAGCGCCGTCTTCGGATCCTTGAAGAGGTCCAAGAAACGCTGCTGCAGCACCTCCTCTGTGGCATCCCCTTCCGCTTTGTCTTCCGCTGGCAGCCCCCATTTCTTGCGAAGAACACGACGCGCCTACTCAACCGTGCTCAACCCCGCCATGGATGTGACAGCCTGCCGATTGCTCGCCTGGCGAGTGGGCATCGGGGCAGGATTCCTGGGGCGGTGCCTGATCGGTGTGGCCGGCGTTGGTGGAGCCGCAGACAGCAGAGGAGCGGTGATGCGAGCGGTGATAGATTCAATGAAGGTTGGGGCCGAGGAAACCAACTCCTGCACCCCTTCATGTAGCGGCCTTATAGGCTGATCCGCCAACACAAAGGTCCCGCGTCCAGCGACAACTTCATGCCCCGTCTCCCAATCAGCCTCAGACTCTTCATCCGTCTCCCAATCAGCCTCAGACTCTTCATCAAAGATGGTGTGCCGCCTCTCGCACAGCGCGCCGCCCAGTGAGAACGGCACCACGGAGCAGCCCAAACCCGGAGAAGACCGCTCGTCTCGAACAGCCACGAGAGGAGAACACGTCGGGGCCGGACGCGAGACTCGCGCTGAGGTCTCACCGGGCAACTCGTGGTCAGTCGTTGAGAGCTGCACAAGCACCTCCTGCACAAAATTCTCGCAGCCGCTGTCCTCTCTTCGCCCCAGCAGCAGCAACAAGCCGGGCCGCGCATTCTCCGCAGAGAGTGCACCGTCCACCCCTTCCTTGTAGCACCGCATACTATTGAGCTCGACCTCCTCTGCCAAAGTGTCGAACACGTCCAGCATGGTGACGGAGAACTCGTCCTCCTTCGGCCTTGCGGTCAGGTCTTGTGGCGCCAAGAGCATGTCCCGGAAGGAACGAAGCGGGGACACCGGCGTGGCGGCATACCTGCGTGGTGGAGCAGCCGGCGGCGGAGAGGCAGGGGGCTCGGAGCAGCTCCCAGAAAGGTGGCCTGGGCGATGGCACCGCCAGCAAACCCGGGGCTCCCTGCAGACGATGGCGAAATGGCGGTGGCTCAAGCAACGGAAACATCTTCCCCTCATCTTCTTGAGGAGGAGCGCACGCCGAGCCCGGCCGTCTCCAGCCCGCGCGCCTTTCCCTCCAGGCAGGCTGCCAAGAGCTCCGCCCGCGCCCCGTCGCCACCAGTGTGGCGGACGCACGGGCACCCAACCATCTTGACTCTGCGGTGCGCCAAGCTCCACCAATGGAGGCCCGACCTGGCTCCCGGCCGCGCCGCTGCGCCGCCTCGGAGCATCCGCACCCAGCAGGTCAACAAACGGCCGCGGCTGGCCCCTGGGAGGAGGGCCCGGAGGTGGGCGGGGAGGCCGTCTGCCCGGAAAGAAGATCGGCGCGGAGGGCATGACGGGGCTGGCCGCAGCAGAAGACGAAAATAAGGTGCCCTCGGCTTCCCCGCGTCGCTGCGGCGGGACGTAGCGGTCAGCAGACCGGACAACGGGCGAGATCTCCCCGTCTTCAAGCTCTTCTCCCTGCGAATCCGGCACGAACTCCAGATCCGAATCTTCATCCTGCTCATCTGGCACGAGATCCACGCTCTCCTCCTCATCTGCCACATCCGCCCAAGAGAACCTGGACGAGGAGGGCAGCAAGAGCAGTGAGGCCAGCTGGGAGGTGGCGAGGGCAAGCGGAGTGGTGGCTATGGCAGCGGTCGCGGCGGCCGGAACGGTCGCCGAGGCGTTCGCCCCTACGGGGTCGGGAGCGGAGGGCATGGGAAGAGATTTTTATTTTTGGTCCGGCCATCTTCACGTCGCTGGCACAGTACTTGCTGGGTGCCGTGACGCAGGTGGTCGCCGGCCACCTCACCACGCTGGAGCTGGACGCCGTGTCCACCGAGAACTCCGTCATCGCCGGCCTCGCCTTCGGGATCATGCTCGGCATGGGGAGCGCGCTGGAGACGCTCTGCGGGCAGGCCTTCGGCGCCAAGAAGCCCGGCCTCCTCGGCGTGTACCTGCAGCGGTCGTGGATCCTCCTCACCGCCATGGCCGTGTGCATGCTCCCGCTCTACCTCTTCGCCACGCCCATCCTGCGCTTCTTCCACCAGGACGAGGAGATCGCGGTGATGGCCGGGAGGTTCTCGCTCTACATGATCCCGCAGCTCTTCGCGTACGCGCTCAACTTCCCCATCCAGAAGTTCCTGCAGGCGCAGAGCAAGGTCATGGTCATGGCGGTTGTCTCCGCAGTGGCGCTGGTGTTCCACGTCGCGCTCAGCTGGTTCCTCGTCGTGCCGATGCAGATGGGGCTCGTCGGCCTCGCCCTCGCGCTCAACGCGTCGTGGTGGTTCGTCGTGCTGGGGCAGGTCGCCTACGTCGTCATGGGATACTGCCCCGGCGCCTGGAACGGCTTCGAGTTCGAATCCCTCGCGCTGACCGAGCTCTTCAGCTTCGCCCGCCTCTCCATCGGCTCAGCGATCATGATCTGGTACGTACTCCGTTACGTACTGCAGGCCTGCAGCCCAGTGGCGCCTACCGACTTATTATACAACCACCATGATGTGTTGTAATTGATCAATGACATGATATGATCTTTGACATGGCCCATGGATGGTGATGGTTGCGATTTGCGAAATGAAGTCTCGAGTTTTGGTTCTACATGTTCCTCATAGTTATCGTGGGCAACCTACCCAATGCCCAGGTCGCCGTCGCCGCGGTCTCCATCTGGTGAGACAGCTGTTAAATTGCCACTTGCCACTGAATTGAGCTTGACTTGACCAAATAGTACTCAGAAATTCTGTCGTTTGCAGCACAAACCTGTTCGGGTGGCAGATCATGGTGTTCTTCGGATTCAACGCGGCCATCAGGTAAATAATCAATCAGTCGACTAAGTAATGAGCGCGCAAAATGATCGCGTGGTACACGTGATAAGCAACCTCAAATTAAACCAATTCCAAAATGACACTTCCAAAACAAAACTTGTGTGTGTATTGATGGACTGAAATATATGGGGATCGAGCAGCGTGAGGGTGTCGAACGAGCTGGGCGCGGGGCGGCCGCGGGCGGCGAGGTTCGCGATCACGGTGGTGCTCATGTCCTCCGTGGCCATCGGTGTCGTCTTCTTCGTCGCTGTCCTGCTGCTCCGCGACGTCTATGGCGCGCCCTTCACCGAGAGCCCCGAGGTGGTGGACGCCGTGGCCAGCCTCGGCGTGGTCTTCGCCTTCTCGCTCCTCCTCAACAGCGTCCAGCCAGTGCTGTCCGGCGTGGCCGTCGGCGCCGGGTGGCAGTGGCTGGTGGCGTACATCAACCTCGGCTGCTACTACGGGGTCGGCATCCCCGTGGGGTACGTCATCGCGTTCCCAATGCACCTTGGTATCCAGGTAAAGTAAACAGAACAGAAGCATCTTGCACTTCCTCTCTCCTAGTCAACTGGTTCCTTGTTCACATTTTGATTTCGATGAAATGCGCCAGGGGATGTGGGGTGGCATGCTCACCGGAGTAGGCTTGCAGACCGTGATCCTGGTGGCGATCACGATGCGCACGAACTGGAACAAGGAGGTGAGCTCTACTCTTATTGTCGATCAGCTTGGTTTGATTTCAGACTTTCAGTGTCTGACGACGAGACGAAACAACAAGTCCTTGATCTCTTCTGATACGCATACTGAATTTTTGAACGCGTGGGCAGGCAACCCAGGCGACCTCCAGGATACGGCAGTGGGGTGGATCGCCCAAGATCTCGGACGGCATCTAGCTCTCTTGGTGGGTTTTTGCGTCTTGGGCGAGCTAGCCACGCGCGCAGTATCTCTGAATTTTCTTCTCGAGAACACGCAGGCCGGCGGCGACGGCGAGAGCCTCGCGTGACGGAGAAGCAGCGCAGGGCCCGGTTGACGCGTACGGCGTGATTGATGTTTGAGAGTGACTCAGGGCCCGGTTTCAATTTTTTATTTCAGTGTGGTTTGCTCTTCTTCTCCCTTCTTTTTTTCCCTTTCGAAGCTTGGTGTAGTTTGCAGTTTGTTTGTTTATTCGGGCATGTATGTATGTATGTATGTATGTATGTATGTACTCCCTCCGTCCCAAAATAAGTGTCTCAAAGTTGTCCAAAAATGAATGTATCTATACTTGTTTCATGTCTAGATATATCCACTATTTGACAAATCTAAGACAGTTATTTTGGGACGGAGGGAGTATGTATGTATGTATGTATGTATGTATGCTGTCCGTGGTGTACACGTCGTGTGCCAACCTGGCTTCTCCTGGGCTAGTAAAAAGCATTGCGCGCGCAGAGATGTATTTGCAGGGCCCTTCTATGCAGCCACCTCTATCACTCTCCTTGGCTGCTCGGGTGCTCCCTCAAAGATTTGGAGCATGTTCACCATCCTAGATAGACCTCGTCACCTCGCCGTCGAGAACTCCCTAGCGCTGTCCAACATCGGTTCGGATGGCCTAGAAAAGTGTCCGCCAACCCCTTTTCCGCCCCCAACTTTCGGGGTCGGCTCACGATCCTGGTCGCGCCCCTCCTATAGGTGGGCCCAACCTATAATCCAACACAAAGGTCGTACAACGTTGTTCAATGGTGTACATCCACCTCGACGATTCTTCGGGCTGGCATTGTTGTTTCTCCACACGGCGGGTGGCGCGACTTCCTCACATGTCTGACATTAAACTTTGTCGACACTAAACCGGTGCCACCTGACTTCCTACCTAGCGTCCCGACATTTTATCGACCCCTCCCTGGCGTGTTGCATCCCGGTAGAAAGAAATTCAACGTGGGTGTATGAATAGTGGCATGCGACGATATACATAGAGCCTCCCGTGCACAACATGGATCTAATATTTTGTGTAAGTTGTCATATTCACATGTAGATATTATCATCGTCATATTTCTGAACCTTGTGTAATGACGTAGTCGGCGTTATGCGACGGCAAAAAACATTCAAAGTGGTGTGTAAAGCCAGATATTAAGAAGTTGGCAACATTGTTTCACGGCTGGCCGGAGATTAACAATAACATCTCGTCGTGCCATATGATAAATTCGGTTGCTTAACCTATTGTCAATTATAGTATAGTTATGGATTATGTTTTTCGAATGTTCACCACTTGCATATTTTGTTGCCATATGCATTCATAGGCCACTTATGTTGTTCATCATTGACAAACATAAATGTCGTGTATCCATTTTGACCCTCTTATTTAACCGCTATCAAAAGAGAGGTATCAACTGAAATTCCAGAGATATGCAATCTACCTAAACAAAGCACTCGAAATGGGACAACGTGGCTGGAGTTTAGATATATATTTCTAGCCATGTAGTTATCCACATGGTATTCTAAAAAGACATGTGTCGCAACAGTGGAACATGGGGTTCCCCTTGTGCTGCCAAAGTGGGTCCACCACCTATGGGCCCACCAAGAAGATGGACAAGGCCAAGTGACAAGACCGATAGGTGGGTCCGCCTATCTACCTCGCGGGGATCTATCAAGTTTGACATCGACACCCTGCGGCTAAGGACTGGGGACCCTCCGGTGTCACTTTCCTCCGAGGCACCAAGTCAAGACACCCGAGAGCCCGAGCACCCGGCAGGAGGCCAGGCTCCCTCTCGAGTCCGCTTCCGTACAGCGCCAAGGATAAGCATACCAGCACATGCTAGAAGCTCGTAGAAGCTCGTGGAAGGCTTGGGCGCCAAGATAAAGGCCGCGGACCAGTGACGTCGCCATGGAGCGTGGTCGGTGGGGGAGTCAGTCCCTGTTCGCCCCACTTTCCCTAAAGGTGGACGCCCTCACCTAACCACGGAGAATACTTGGAGGAGAAGAGGCCACGTCGCCTCCAAGGACCACCGGGGGGTTTTTCCCGCCTAAAACCCCCCACGCTCCTCGCGTGACCCCTGTGGCATCCCCTTAGCCAATAAAAGGAGGACCAAGGCCACCGAGGAGAGGAGGACAGATAGGATCGGAACCAGAGCAAGACTAGCTAGGGCTTAGAGGGTAGAGCGAGAGGTGATCTCCTCCGGGTAGGATCTGCTCATCGTCTACCTCTAGCCGCCACCCTGCCGGGTACACACCCGTGACCACCATTGTAAGCCACACCATGATGAACACCTCAATCCAGACATGCAGGAGTAGGGCTTTTAGCCTCCGGGCGGCCTAAACCTAGGTAAACTCTCTGCGTCTCTGTGTTGATTGCTTTAACGTCGGATCGGAGAGCTCGACGTGGTTCACCCGAGTGGGACGTCTACCAGCCTCCTTCGCGCCCCGTGCCAAATCTAAAAAGAGGGTATCCTTTACCTCCGGTGTTCGTCCGCCGCGACACGACATCTGGCACGCCAAGTAGGGGGCGCAAGCGCTGGATTCATCTTCATCAACCTCAAGATCGTCGTCAAGATCTACGTCAGGCTCTTCACCAAGCATGCCGCCCAAGAAGAAGGCTGACGCTACGGCCTCCAAGCCCGTCCCTCCCTCACGCACTCAGGCTTCTGCCGAACGACGTGGTGCGGAGACACGCCAGAATGCTACTCCGCCCCCACCACCTATGGAGAAGGTGGTAACGGACGGAGCCGGCGACAACAACAAGGACGGCGAGACTGAGGGCGTGGCAGCCCCAAGAAACTCCGTCAAACCTCCTCCTCCTCCCTCTGGAGGGAGAAGAGCGTCGGCTACGGCGCCGACAAGGGACCTGCTGCTGGGGAGGGGAACGACGATGTTCCCGTCAGCGGAGATCCACGAGGTGCTAAGAGCAAATCTTCTACGCACCTACCCTCGGGCGCGCGAGCTCGCCACGACGCCCTTGTCGCTGCCAAGGCCCTGATGCAGTTTCCTCCAAGAACCGACGATCCCAAGGTGTACCAGGAGTGGAGGACTCGTGTTGAGGAACTTCTCGACTTCGCCGACCGTGGCACTGGGCATGAGCCCACTCGTGCTCCTACCGTCGACGGCCCTGGAGCAGTAAGGGACAAGACACGCGAGCCCCGGGGTCCGCCCCGCGGCGAGCGCCAAGGCGAGACGCTACCTCCGCGCACCGCTCCTCTGGTGGCTGATCGGCTGAACCGCGAGCGCGGCAAAGCCATCTCCGTCGGATCTTCTACCACGCGCAACCAAGATCTCCGGGACGACCTCAACAACCTCCAGAACGAGGACATGCGCACTCGCATTGAGCGTCGCCGTGAACGCCACCGCCGGGAAGATCGGGACGACGACATCGCTAAGGGCTGCCTCGCCCTCTCCCTTGAGTTTCGTCAGGTCTCCTGGCCCAAGAAGTTCAAGATTGACGTTCTTCGCTACGACGGCACTGCGAACCCCCGAGACTTCCTGCAGCTCTACTCCCTCGCTGCGGTGGTCGCCGGCACCGACGAGATCATGATGGCCAACTGGTTCCCGTTGGCTCTGAAGGGAGATGCCCAGACCTGGCTTCTCAACCTTCCCAAGTGCTCCATCCGTTCTTGGCGGGCACTGAAGGAGCAGTTCCTAGGGGCTTTCCAAGGCGGGTACCAGCGCCCGGGGGCTCCCAGCGATCTCCACGACTTCAAGTAGGTTCCGGGTGAAACTCTTCGCAAGTTCATTCAGCGCTTCACCCAGAAGATGAACACGATACCCTGCGTCAAGGAGGAGTTGGTGATCTCATCTTTCCACGCCAACGTCCGCAACACCCGGATGCGTGACAAGTTGAGCACCCACTACATCGAGACTACCCGTGAGCTCTGGGAGCTTGCGGACCGGTGGGCCCGAGCGGAGGAAGGAGTCAAGTTCACCGGGGAGGATAAACCTGAGGACAAGACCGCTCCTGCCAAGAACAAGAAGCGGGACTCTGGACCCGATAAGCGCGTCTTCGTCACCGAGCCCCTCTCCAAGAAGGCCAAGTCTACTTCGACCTCTGAGGAAGAAGAAGACCCATGGTGCCACATCACCCTGACGGCAAACACGCGCTCAAGGACTGCCGCCATATCAAGTACCTTGCGTTGCGGGAACAGCACCGGGCTGACAGGACCAACCCGGATGGCTGTTTCAGCTGCGGCGTCAGCGGGCACATCGCTCGTGACTATCCCACGGGTCGCCAAGGCGGAGCTGGCCGTGGGTAGGGTCGCGGCGGTGGCCGCAGGGGTCGAGGAGGAGGACGCGGCGGTGATGCATGTAAAATCCATACATGAACTTTACATTTTATTACATGCTATTCCATGTTATTTGCATCATATAAGGGTTATATTCATGATTTATATTGAGTTTTGGGGATAATTAACAACTTCCCCATTTTTCTGGAATTAACCCTGCGCTGTCAGAAAACCCCTTTTTCTATATTTTGATGTTTCAGGGACCCAAACGACGTCCAAATGACCTAAGATTTTACGGGGATCATTTTTTTGGAAGGAACGAAACGTAGGTGCAAAGGAATCGAAGAAACGGAGACCAGAAGGCCAAAAGGGGTGGGCCCACGCGGCCAGATTCCGTGACCGCGTGGGACCCACCAAACTGGCCCTCGGGCCTCCGCTGCCGTCGATCTTTCTTCCTGAAGCTTCGTCTTGACCTAAAAACAACTATATATATACCCCCCCAGGGCTTTCGCGAAAGGGAGCGCCGCCGAAACAGAGAAACCACGAAACAGAGATCTGGAGCTGAAGATTGGAGGGGGAAAACTCCGGCGGGGCGCTGCCGGTGTGGTCTCCTTCCCCTCCAACAACATCTCCACCGACTCCATGATGAAGAGGGAGTAGTCCACCCCTGGACTATGGGTTTGTGAAAGTAACTTATGTATCTCTCCTCTCTATGAGCTTCACTAATTAGTACAGTATGAGCTGCTGAACATGATTACGGTCATCTATGTAATTCCTTTGTGGTGGATCTTTATTATGAGTTAATACATGTTTGAGATTGCAATGGTTTTGTTTCAGTTATGAAATTAGATGCATATTATGTACCCCGTTCTTATTTACTTGTCATGATCAAGCATGTTTATGAGAGCATGTGAGGGGGAACGTGTGCATTAGTTGGAGTAACGGGGGGTGGCTAGTGCAGTGAACGTGAGAGAAAGTTCTGCGATCCACTTGGGTTTTCTACCTTACTTTGTTGCCTCACTAGGGATAAACAAAAATACCATGCTACCGGAGAGTGGATGTGACCTTGACCACTATCTCCATGACTAGATCTAGCATGTTCTTATTTTAACTTCATGTCATTAAACTTATTGCTATGCTCTGATTTATCTTAATTATTAAGGTGTTATGATTTAGTTCGCATCTTGGTGGAGCATAAGAGAGAGAACAACTTATACTTGAGATCTCTATGTTAGGACGTGATGCCCATATTATTAATAACTTGTCAAACCATGTCTTGCCATCTTACATGTTAATTTAGTGTTCCATTGTCTACCACGTTATCAAGAGAGAGTGCATTTGTGAAACCATGAACCCCGGTCCATTTTCAATCATAAGAAACACCTTTCCAACACTTTTATCACCACTTTTGTTTGCTGCCATTATTAAATCCGAAAATACAAAAATACTTTTACATCTTGCATCCATCATAAAAAACCCAAAAAAATATCATTTACCATTGTTTCCACCATCCTTGCATATTTATTTACCATCATTGCATATTTACTTATTGTTTGCATTGCATATTATTTTATTATCATTCTCACACCTTGTGCTTGACAACCACTTGGTGAGGTTGAGGGCACAAAAAAATTTATTTTGTTGCAGGTTCTCAAGAGAAGGATAAGGAGATAACACCTGAAATACTGGTTCCCCGAGAGTTCGATATTAAACCCTCGAGTCACCCCTCGTGGGGAAAACTGTCTTCCACTACTACATACACTCTGCACTTGGAGTCTCAACCTAACCCATTTACTTTTCACGCAGGTACCACGCGAAGGGGCTAGCAACTGTTTTCTGGTGCCATTGTGGGGTAACTACGAGAAAGGGTATCAGGTGGCCAAGGCGGTCGTGGAAAAAACAACCAAGAGGCTTGCCCACGACAACAACGGGGAGGCTCCGGCCCCTCAGGGTGGCAACAATGGGAAGTTCCAGGAGGTAAACGGAGTGGTGGCATGCATCTACGGAGGAGCTTCTCTGCCTCCCTCCAACGGCGCCTGCAAGAGACTTGTCTGGGAGCTCAACACGGTTGCTTCAGTCCCGCCAAAGCCCCTGGACTTGTCAAACCAAGTCATCACCTTTGATCTAGAGGATCACACCGACCATATCTCCGGGCTAGGGACCCAGCCTCTGATCGTGTCACCCATCATCCACAACTACAAGGTCACCAAGATGCTGGTCGACGGGGGGTCCAGCCTCAATCTGCTGACAGCGAAGGACCTGACTACTCTTCAAATACCCCTCTCACGCTTGCAAGACACCGGCGCATTTCAAGGCATGAACGGGAGCGTCACTCGGCCGCTGGGGAAGATCACTCTTCCGGTCACCTTTGCTGAGCCCGAGAACTTCCGCACCGAGGACATCGTCTTCGACATCACGGACACGCCACTACCGTACAACGGCATACTCGGCCGGCCCGCTCCGGCCAAGTTCATGGCCATTTCTCACTTCGCCTACAACATGATGAAGATCCCAGCAGCATGGGGTGTGATCAAGGTCAAGGCCGACGTCGACGACGCTATCTTCTGCGTCCAGAAGCTGAACCAACGGTGGCGGCGAAATCGGACGTCCATCAAGATGTACAGGAGGTTGACGTCAGTGCATTCCCCGGGGGCAGTGAGTATCCCGGGGGCTCGACATCAACTCCCCCCAAGAAGGTGCCCTTCCACGGCGACCCGCAGATGACCAAGAAGGTGGCGCTGACTAGCGATGGGAGCCGCACCATCACCATCGGCGCCCGCCTCACCGACAAATAGGAAAGCGCGCTCGTCGCCTTCCTTCGGGAAAACTCTGATGTCTTCGCGTGGGAAGCGTCAGGTTTACCCGGGGTACCAAGGGAGGTGATCGAGCACAAACTGGCGGTAAGCACGGATGCCCGCCCCGTGAAGCAAGTTCTGCGAAAGCTGAGCAAGGAAAAACTGGAGTTCATCGCCGCTGAGATCGACAAGTTGCTAGAAGCTGGCGTCATCAAGGCGGTTCCCCACCCAACTTGGGTGGCCAACCCCGTGGTGGTGCCCAAGCCCATGACCATCAAGCTGCGGCTCTGCGTGGATTTCACAGACCTGAACAAGGCCTGCCCCAAGGATACATTCCCTTTGCCGCGTATCGACCTGATCGTGGACTCACGGCCGGATGCGAGCTGCTGTGTTTCTTGGATGCCATCTCCGGGTACCATCAGATCATAATGGCGGTGGAGGATCAGGAGAAGACGGCCTTCATCACTCCCAAGGGCTGCTTCTGCTACACCCGGATACCCTTCGGGCTCCGGAACGCCGGCGCTACTTTCCAGCGCGCCATGCAAGCATGCCTGGGATCTCAGCTGGGCCGCAACGTCGAGGCGTACATCGACGACATCGTGGTCAAAACCCGGTACAAGGACTCCCTCATCAAAGACCTGCACGAGACCTTCGACAACCTCCGTCGGGTCAACTTCAAGCTCAACCCCGACAAGTGCGTGTTCGGGGCCCCGTCCGGCAAGCTGCTTGGTTTCTTGATCTCCCATCGGGGGATTGAGGCTAACCCCACCAAAATCAAGGCCATCGAGCGCATGGAGGTGCCCCGTCGGGTCAAGGACGAACAACGCCTCAACGGGTGCATCACTGCACTCGGGTGTTTCATCTCAAGGCTTGGGGAACGAGCTCTAGCATTCTTCAAGCTGCTCAAGAAATCGGGCCCCGTGGAGTGGACCCCCGAGGCCGACGAGGCTCTTCAATCCCTCAAGCGCTACCTTGCCTCGCCACCCATCCTCGTGGCCCCGACAGAGAAGGAGCCCCTACTACTGTACATCGCTGATAACCCCCAAGAGCAAGGGATCACTGTAGCACCTCTCAATGTGGAAGTAAGGTATCGATCCGCAGGAGCAAGAAGGAAAAGCTATCTATTCCCTACAACTAAAGTGTCACAAGTTTTAGTTGATTATGCACTAAACAAGTTTAGAGAACAGATGGTTGGTTTGATGGATGTAAAAGTGTCCCAATCCTCTTCTTTGCAAGAGGACAAGACAAAGGTAGTAGCAAGTGAAAGCTCTCAAAGAGAGAGAAAGCCCAATCCTCTATGTAGCAAGAGGACAAGCTCAAGTGTGTGTTTCTTATAGGAACAATGGACATGGTTCATGGGTTCACTTAATCCTCTATCTCTCTCTCATCTACGGTGATCATCATGTTATAGATAAAGTACACACAATTGTCATGTTTTAATGTTAGCTTTTTATGACGGCTATATGTCCTAAAACACATAGTTGAAAGAAATACTCATTTGTGTTGCTAGGTCACCCCTCGTAAGGCTAGCGTGGTTTCTCTCACTCCCACATCACACTCTTTCTTTTTACCCCCAGATAAAGGATGTTGGGCGGTACTGTGTCACTCAATACCTATGCCGTGTCACATCGGCCATCCCGTACCCACATACATCATACTTCAAAGTATGACAAATCACAAAAGCTCCAACACAACGGTAAATGCATAACAAATCATCTCACACCACAATATTCACCACAAAGGTATTACATAGATGACCATAATCATGTTTGGCAGCTCATGATGGTGAAGAAGTTCTTGCTGTAGATGTTGTTGATGAACACGCCGTAGGGGGGTGGAGCCCTCCGGAGGTGATTCCGCGGCGTTTCCCCCCTCCGATCCTCTCCGGCGGCAGCCTTCTGACTCTCTGTTTCGTGGTTTTGTGTTTCTCCGCCGCCTCCTTTCGCGAAACGCCAGGGGACCTTTTTTATAGGCGTTTTTAGGTCAAGACTAGTCGGTGGACAAAGATCGACGGCCACGGAGCTCCGAGGGGGAAACGAGCTGGGCCCACGCGGCCAGGTATTTTAGGCCGCGTGGGACCCTCCCATTTCCAGCCTGTTGGGCTTCTGGTCTTCAATTTAAGCCCATTGCGTTCGTCTCGAAAATTCTGAACCGTGCTCTTTGGCCTTGCCCTTTTTGGAGTCCCGAAGCTCCCGGAAAGTCTGAAACACTAAAAAAGACGTTTTCTGGAAAAACAGGGTTAATTCCAAATAAATGGGAAAACTATGAAATATTCCCAAAATCATTATAAAACATTGATATAACCCTTATATGATGCAAATATGATTGGAATATAAGCAATTAAAGTGCAAAGTTCATGTATGCATTTTACATGCATCAACATCCCCAAGCTTAATCCATGCTCGTCCTCGAGTATGAAGATGATAAAACTAACATGGACTTTGCAATTTAATACTTAACAATGAATATCAAAGATGATTACTATTGCTACATATAGTCAAATGATTCATTCTTCAAAGGAGTAGCAATATGCAAATAGTTTATGAAGTGATATCAAGTATTCAAGACAAGGATGTTCATTGATAGTTCACAAAGTGTAACATGGTAGCAAGTAATATGGAACACATGTATGCATAATGATAAGTAGAACATCCTACAATGGTCATAGAGTGTAGATGAAAATCTGAATATGATAGGTGTACACTTTGGAAAGATGTATATGTGAGTAGAGGTAAAGCATGCATAAGTTTCATCCAACTTCCAAACTCTTCTACTTAAGTTAATGATTGCAATAAGGTATTCATTGGTGTCAAGCTCTCATTGCCCCTATCATAGCATCTTGAATGATTAAGTTTAAAGTGAAAGCAAATATGAGTAGTGTGCTTGATAAAGAATGGGTTGAATGTCTCATGCCCCTTGAATACAAGTACTTACACCATGTGTTACTCAACTTGGGAAACAAAGCAAGTTCAATTAAATATCATTGTAAGCATAATAGTATCATCAAGAGCGTCAACTGGGGTACCTCTTGTCCCAAGATATGGAACAAGCCCATATCAAAATGACAAGACAAACAAACAAAATGAACAATCTCAACACCCTTTTTATTTACCATTTGGAATAGTTTTTTATTGCAAGGTGTATCACAGAAGGTTCACCATAGTATGTAAGTAAATTTCCACCATGAATGATGCATGGCTTAGATTAGCGGCCCAGGCGTCTCTCTAACCATTTACACAAACTCATTTAAACTCACTCTATTTCCACATTTATTTCAACATGATAAGCATCCATAGACAAAAGCACATGATATCAACTAAATGAGATGAAGAGCGTGTTGAAAGCTTGCCATGTGACAGCACATATGGGCTAACTTCCAACCCAAAACATTCATCAAGCCACAAACATCATAATCTTAATCACAATGGGTCAAGTTTTATTATGCAAATAAAAAACATTGTGCATCAAGTTCGTGAGAGCTATATAACCAATTTTTTCCATTGCAATCAATAACATAAACATTTTCATTCAGAGGTAAGATAACACAAACAACATGTTAAACATACTCGGAATAGCATAAAGCCAATAGGTAGATATGGTGGACTCACTGGAATAACTTTGGTTGAAGGTGTTGGAAACAAGTTTTTGCTTGTTGGAGTTTTTGGGCTAGCAAAAGGGAGAAAGTTGACCATCTAGATGCATGCATGAGTGTCCATAGAACTAACTAATCCATGTTAAACCAAGTAAAATAACAATCAGCACCAAAACATGAATAAGTGATAGCTCTAAAAAGAATTTGCAAACTATTACTCATAAACAAGCTCATGAATCATGCAACTATATGTATCATTAAAAATCAAGTCAAACATCCCTTTTCCCAATCTTATAAAAGCATCCAACATATTTCAACCCATATTTCCAGTAGCTCTCTCATATATAATGATAGTGTGGTGGTCTCTCAAACTCAAACAAAAACAAAAAAAGACGCTCCAAGTTTATGCGATAAAGTGTTTCGATCGAAAAACAGAAGTTGGACGTGTGCAAACCGAGAGTGTGTAGGTCCAGCGGGGTTGTCTTCACATCCCCAAGCTTATGGTCTTCACCATCCTTGGATAGCTCTTGGTGCATCTCCTCCAATCCCTGTGAAAAAACTTCAAAACACCGTTTCTCCCATCTTTTCTGTGGGGTGCATTAATAGTGATAAACAAATAGGTTTTGCTGCATATAATCCTTGAACAAAAATTCATATGAATGTCCAGAAAGTGTATAATGTTGTATGCCTACTCATAAACTCAATTGGATCAAAAAGATTCAACTTAAAAGCTCAAAGCATGCATCAAACAAAATGGGACAGAATCTGTCCAGAAAAACAGCAGCAGCAAAACGTATTTTTCTACCCTACCAAACTTTCTCGAAAAATTCCGAAAAAATTCATGCATACAGAGGATGAAAAGTTGCAACTACAGTTCAAATATGAGCTCATTCGGAGTTACAGAATAAGAATTAAAAATCATACCGTGCACTGACTCGTGCAGGAATAAAATCTCCGAACGCTATAAGCAACTTTTCAAACCAAAAAGGGTAAAACTTGGCACTTTATTGAAAACTCCAGAACCTAAACTATAAACAAAGTCTCTTGTACAGCAAGAGGACACAAAGAAAATCACACAAAAAATAACCGGGTTGCCTCCCGCAAAGCGCTTTCTTTATAGCCATATAGCTAGGCTTGATAGTTTTAATGATGCTCCCATAGGAATAAGAGTTGAATATAAAAGAGCATCAAGAAGCAAATATCAAACACATTTAAGTCTAACCCACTTCCTATGCATTGGGATCTTGTAAGAAAATAAATCAATAAAGCACAAAGTGACTAGCATAGGAAGGCAAAGCAAGTGCAACTTCAAAATTTTCAACAAAAAGAGAGAGACTTAATATTTTTGGTATATGAAGTCATGTCTCCCTCTCTCATAAAAACTTTCAGTAGCATCATTGATAAAACCCACAATATAACCATCACATAGAGCATTCTTATCATGATCCACATGCATAAAAGTATCATTACTCTCCACATAAGCATAAACAGTTTCATTAGTAATAGTGGGAGTAAAAATATCACATCCATCAATGTAATCATCATAAATAGGAGGCATAGAATAATCAAAATGATTTTTATCCTCAATAGTAGATGGACTGAAAATATCATATTCATCATTGTAAACATCATATATAGGAGGCATATCATAATCAACATAAACTATATCCTCAATAGTGGGTGGACTGAAAATATCATATTCATCATCATAAATGGGAGACATAGTATCATCAAACAAGTCAAAGAACCTCCCCAAGCTTAGATGATTGCAAGATATAAAAGAACCTCCCCAAGCTTAGTCTAGTGCACACAAGAATAGAAACTTAAGCGCTACGCTCCCCGGCAACGGCGCCAGAAAAGTACTTGATAACCCCCAAGAGCAAGGGATCACTGTAGCACCTCTCAATGTGGAAGTAAGGTATCGATCCGCAGGAGCAAGAAGGAAAAGTTATCTATTCCCTACAACTAAAGTGTCACAAGTTTTAGTTGATTATGCACTAAACAAGTTTAGAGAACAAGATGGTTGGTTTGATGGATGTAAAAGTGTCCCAATCCTCTTCTTTGCAAGAGGACAAGACAAAGGTAGTAGCAAGTGAAAGCTCTCAAAGAGAGAAAGCCCAATCCTCTATGTAGCAAGAGGACAAGCTCAAGTGTGTGTTTCTTATAGGAACAATGGACATGGTTCATGGGTTCACTTAATCCTCTCTCTCTCATCTACGGTGATCATCATGTTATAGATAAAGTACACACAATTGTCATGTTTTAATGGTAGCTTTTTATGACGGCTATATGTCCTAAAACACATAGTTGAAAGAAATACTCATTTGTGTTGCTAGGTCACCCCTCGTAAGGCTAGCGTGGTTTCTCTCACTCCCACATCATACTCTTTCTTTTTACCCCCAGATAAAGGATGTTGGGCGGTACTGTGTCACTCAATACCTATGCCGTGTCACATCGGCCATCCCGTACCCACATACATCATACTTCAAAGTATGACAAATCACAAAAGCTCCAACACAACGGTAAATGCATAACAAATCATCTCACACCACAATATTCACCACAAAGGTATTACATAGATGACCGTAATCATGTTTGCAGCTCATACGGTACTAATTAGTGAAGCTCAAGAGAGAGGAGAGATACAAAAGTTACCACCACAAACCCTAGTCCAGGGGGTGGACTACTCCCCCTTCATCATGGTGATGATGGTGAAGAAGTTCTTGCTGTAGATGTTGATGATGAACACGCCGGAGGGGGGTGGAGCCCTCCGGAGGTGATTCCGGCGGCGTTTCCCCCCTCCGATCTTCTCCGGCGGCAGCCTTCTGACTCTCTGTTTCGTGGTTTTGTGTTTCTCGCCGCCTCCTTTCGCGAAACAGGGACCTTTTTTATAGGCGTTTTTAGGTCAAGACTAGTCGGTGGACAAAGATCGACGGCCACGGAGCTCCGAGGGGGAAACAAGCTGGGCCCACGCGGCCAGGTATTTTAGGCCGCGTGGGACCCTCCCATTTCCAGCCTGTCGGGCTTCTGGTCTTCAATTTAAGCCCATTGCGTTCATCTCGAAAATTCTGAACCGTGCTCTTTGGCCTTGCCCTTTTTGGAGTCCCGAAGCTCCCGGAAAGTCTGAAACACTAAAAAAGACATTTTCTGGAAAAACAGGGTTAATTCCAAATAAATGGGAAAACTATGAAATATTCCCAAAATCATTATAAAACATTGATATAACCTTATATGATGCAAATATGATTGGAATATAAGCAATTAAAGTGCAAAGTTCATGTATGCATTTTACATGCATCAATCGCTGCCACCAACCAGGTGATCAGCGATGTGCTTGTAGTGGAGAGTGACACTCCTCCAAAGAAGTCAAGCAAGACCAAGGGCAAGCGTCCCGGGAACACCCTCCCGGGGCAACCAAGCAAGAAAAGGCAGCCGGGTGACCAGGGGTCTGAAGATCCTGACGTCGAACCAGCCCTGCCCACTAATGCCACGCTCACCGTCGCTGAGAAAGGAGAGCTACACTCCGAAGGAACATCGCCGGGGGCTACTTCACCCCCACCTCAAGACGCCGAGAACATGGAGGAAGCCGAGCCCGACGAGGACTCGGTGACCCGCCAGGTGCAGCGTCCGATCTACTTCATCAGCTCGGTGATGCGCGATGCCCGGGAGCGATATCCCATGATGCAGAAGCTGTTGCTGGCAATCCTTATTGCCTCTCGCAAGATGAGGCCATACTTCGAAATTCATCCAGTTACGGTGGTGTCGAAGTACAACCTGAGAAGCCCATTGGAGAACCCACTTGCCACTGGACGCATCTCGCTGTGGGCCATGGAGCTTCAAGGCTTTGGTCTCAAGTTCGAGCACACAAACAACATCAAGAGCCAGGTGCTAGCTGACTTTGCAGCAGAGTGGACCGAGACGGCGTTCGTCGGCCCGGAAGAGGAAACTTGCCTCCCCGGCAAGAAGGACCCTAGCGCCTGGGTCATGTACTTCGATGGCTCTTACACCAAGGGACAAGGAGGCGCTGGAGTCGTTTTGATTTCGCCAACCGGCGACCGCCTGAAGTACGTCGTTCAGATGCATTACCAAGAAAACATCTCGAACAACACGACGGAGTATGAAGGCCAGCTTGCGGGACTTCGTGCTGCCATCGGCCTCGGCATTAACAAGCTCATCGCCAAGGGTGACTCTCAGCTAGTCATCAAGCAAGTGAACAAGGAGTACGCATGCCCCCAGATGGCACCGTACATCAAGGAGGTGTGGAAGCTCCAGCGGCGCTTCGACAGCTTCATGGCCGTGTACGTCCCTGCTGGCGCCTGGTTGACGGGAGAGTATTAGAGGATGATGATGATGGTGATGATGAGTACTTCCCCGGAAACGGCGCTAGAAAAAGGTTGCTTGTTGGCGTGAATCACACGTTCGTTGGGAGACCCCAAGAGGAAGGTATGATGCAGTTCAGCAGCAAGTTTTCCCTCAGAAAGAAACCAAGGTTATCGAACCAGTAGGAGCAGCAACTCTTCAGAAGGTTGTTGGTGGCTCGCGCGGCGCAACACGATCACCAACGTGGAATCTGCACACAACACAATCAAACTACTTTGCCCCAACGAAACAGTGAGGTTGTCAATCTCACCGGCTTGCTGAAAACATAGGATTAAACGTATGGTGTGGAAAATGAGTATTAAATTGCAGAGAATGAAAAAGGAACAGTTTGCAGTTTGTGGTGGTTTAATCTGTGTAAAAGAATGGACCGGGTCCACAGTTCACTAGTGGTGTCTCTCCATAAAAGATAACTAACATGTTGGGTGAACAAATTACAGCTGGGCAATTGACAAATAGTGATCGCATGACAATGCATATATATGACATGATGATTACTATGACATTTAATTGGGCATTACGACATAATACATAGACCGTCATCCAACAGCGTCTATGACTAATAATCCACCGCCGGGTTGTCATCCGAGTTCCCCGTTGGTATTAAGTTGCAAGCAACGGATAATTGCATTAAGTAAGGTGTGTAATGTAAACAAATACATATGACCGTGGACATAGCATTGTTAGGTTATCCCTAGTGGCAACAGCACATCCGCAACCTTAGAAGTTGCTGTCACTCTCCCAGATTACCGGAGGCATGAACCCACTATCTAGCATAAATACTCTCTCTTGGAGTTACAAGCATCTACTTGGCCAAAGCATCTACGAGTAACGGAAAGCATGCAAGATCTTAAATAACATAGGGCATAGATTGATAATCAACTTGACATAGTATTCAATATTCATCGGATCCCAGCAAACACAACTTGTAGCATTACAATAATATGATCTTGATCATGTAGGGCAGCTCACAAGATCTAAACATGCTGGCACAAATTGGAGAGACAACCATCTAGCTACTGCTATGGACCCGTAGTCCAAGGATGAACTACTCACGCATCACTCCGGAGGCAGGCATGGCGATGTAGAAGCCTCCGGTGACGATTCCCCTCTCCGGCAGGGTGCCGGGAAGAGGTTCTGGACCCTCCCGAGCTAGGGTTGACGGCGGTGGCGTCTCTAGAACTTTTCATGGATATTGGCTCAGGCACTTAGGGTTTTCGCGTCGGGGGGAATAAGTAGACGAAAGGGCGGCGGCTGACGACCCCGAGGGGCCCACACCACCCTAGGGCGCGCCAGGGGGGTGGCCCGCGCCCTAGTGGCGTGTGGGGCCCTGGTGGCCCTCCTCTGTTGCTCCTTTGGTCCGTCAGGTGTGTTCTGGTAAAATAGGGATCCCCGTGAAGTTTCGTCCAATTCCGAGAATATTTCCAGACTAGCTTTTCTAGAATACAAAAACAGCAGAAAACAAGAACTGGCACTTCGGCATCTTGTTAATAGGTTAGTCCCAAAAAATGTATAAAAGTGATATAAAGTAGATGCAAAACATGTAGCAATTGGCATAAAACAAGCATGGAACATCAAAAATTATAGATACGTTTGAGATGTATTAGTCCCACGAGAAGAAAACACGTCCGCTGACGAGCTATCGCAGTTGGCTTCCAAGCGAGAGCCAGTGTCTCCCGGGATCTACATCGATGTGCTCAGGCAACCTTCGATACCTCCTGATAGGCTCAAAGCAAGATCTGCACCGACACCGGGGCTGGCGACCCTTCTACATCGACAACACGGGTAGCCAGCCCGGAAGCTCAAGACCCGGCAGTGCCTATGGCAGAGGAAGTTCTGCTTCCTTCTGGTCAAATGGTACTACCGATGGAAAGAACCCACCCACCCTGGGCCCTAGACATCATCAAGTACATGACGGAGCATGCCCTTCCGGAGGATGATCGTGACGCCGAGCGGGTGGCTCGTCTCCAAGCTCTACGTCTTGATCGACGGCGAGCTCTACCGGCGGCGTGACAATGGAGTCAAGCTCCGCTGCATACCACAAGAAAGGCCAAGTACTGCTGAGAGACATCCATGAGGGCACATGCTCAAGCCACGTGGCATCAAGATCGTTGGCGGGGAAGGTCTTCCACCAAGGATTCTACTGGCCAACAATCCTTCATGATGCCGAGCAACTCGTCAAGACCTGCGAAGCCTGCCAGTACTATGCGAAGAACATACATCAGCCATCTCAAGCTCTGCAACCCATCCCGATCTCTTGGCCGTTTGCGGTCTGGGGGCTGGACATCGGGGGCAAGGTGCCGAAGTCTGTCGGAGGACACGAGTACCTCTTCGTGGTGGTTGACAAGTTCACAAAGTGGGTGGAAGTGATGCTAGTACCACGCCAGACGGCCCATGCCGCCATCAAGTTCATCGAGGGGATCGTGTACCGCTTCGGAGTGACAAACAAAATTATCACAGACAACAGTACTTAGTTCACAGGTCGAGCCTTCCTCAACTTCTGTGAAGAACTGGGCATCATGGTGTGCTTCGCCTCGGTGTCCTATCCAAGATGCAATGGACAAGTAGAGCGAGCCAATGCGGAGGTCCTGAAGGGTTTGAAGACCAAGGTCTTTGACAAGTTGGAGGACAGGGGGAAGAATTGGATTGACCATCTGCCAAGTGTACTATGGTCACTCAGAACAACACCTAGCCGAGCAACTGGAGAAACACAATTCTTCCTTGTCTACGGAGCTGAAGTTGTCCTGCCAACAGAGTTAAGGCACAGATCTCCCCGGGTACTCGCCTATGATGAAGACACCCAATTTGAGCGGAGGATTGATGACATAAACTTTCTGGAGGAGGTTTGGTGTCGGGCTTCTTTACGATCCGCTCGATACCAGTAAGGGCTTCGCCGCTACCACAGTCGCCATGTCCGTTCACGGGAACTGCAACCCGGGACTTGGTACTCCGCAAGAAGCAAAAGCTCGATGGCATGAACAAGATGTCATCCAAGTGGGAAGGACCCTAACGGGTGACTCAGACCCTAAGACCTGGAGCTGTCTATCGGGAGGACGAGAAAGGCAGGCCGGAGGGCAACGCCTGGAACATCAAGAATCTCTGCAAGTTCTACCCCTAATTACAAACATGAATCGCCAAACGTTGAATCCGCTAAGCACGCACAAGGGGCTAGTGTTCTGTAATAGGGTGTAAGAAATCGTCGCCAAGGGAATAAAAGATAAGTAATTTCAATTCCGTGAGCCTCAATTCGTGGCATGAAAGTGTGTTATCCCTAACAACCCGCAAGCAGGGGGCTGACATAGTGCCGGTGGCTGACGGTTCGAAGAGCGAGTGTCCTACCGGCTTAGGCACTGCCACCCGATCGTGCCGTACTGCCGCGTAAAGGAGGGATCGGGCAGTGCTGTGGTGAACAGAAATTCATCACAGAGATGCACATGCAACTTTGCTTGCGGATTGTTTCAGATGAAACACTATCATGACCTGGAGAGAGGGTCCATTCTTTCCCTACTGAAAGTTTGTTATGTGTAGCGCCTTTCCCGGGACAGGAGCTGATGGCGGAAAGCGGCTAAGGAGGTGGAAACCCGGGGAGGCAGGACGGATCGAGGACGCGGCAAAAATTCAGCTAAGTCCTTGCATCTGCATCCTGCACTTAGGCATAATATCTCGCTCGGAGTCAATATACCATCATTCTGCGCATGCTTGAAGGTTCTCGGGAGCCTTTGCGGGTGTAAAGCGTCCACCCCGGCAAGTGGTCAGTTTCCCTCTGATTCATGAGCTAGGGACAGTGGAGTAGGCGCCCGGAAGGTATAGTTCTCTTGGGGGTATGGCTTATGTATCTGTATCTTAGCAGCGAATTTGGGATGCATACAGAGAGGATACTTGGCACTCAAGAGATCTCCTCGAAAGCTGGATTGCGCGTTAGTGCAAAGATTGACAGGGAAATGACCCCGGGAGTTGAGGACATAGGTTGCATTCATCTGAATTTTAATTCTGAATTACAATTTCGAATTACATTCAGTTTATTGTGCAACTTCTAGCCTATTACATGATGCTAAGGCCAGCTAGGAGTCTAATCCTACGCTGCGCGGTCTTGTTATTTGTTGTCTGCCGGGTAAACTTCTCTCTTCCGGGGACGCCTGAAGGAGAGAGGGGCACCCGAGCAGGGTTTCAGGCACTCCGCGGGGCGGGAAACCTCTCGGCGAAACCTGGAACGCAGTTGCTATAGAGGGAGTGAATGTTGCAGGCCAGCTTGCGCATGGCCGCACTTTCAACCTGAACAAGAAACCACAAAGAGTCAAGATTGGGTCTTCCACTTAGCAAGGAATACAAAAGTCAAAGACCCTCACATGTTCGATGGTTTCGAGTTCATCCAGGAGAAGGGACAGCTCGGGAGTCCCAGCGACCTTCTCCTTCAAGTTCTTCATCAACACCATCTTCCGAAGGGCTCGCTCTTTGGCCTCGTCCTGCGCGTCAGGGCCCACAAGGTCGGCCAACCGGGAGAAATGCTGCAGGGGATCGGGTCGGGATGCGACCTCCTCCTCTTCCGCTACATGGGCCCCAGCTTCCCTGGGTGCCTTCGCCGCGCCCTGGACGACGGACGCTGCCGTCGACATGCCGGAAAGAGACATCTCTGCTCCGCCTGACATTGCTTTGCGATCTAAGGAGGGGCGGGGAGCGAAGCAAGGAAGAAGAGAAAATGCGTTGAGGAGATGGGAACCAAGGGGTCTTTTATAGATCACTCACTCCCCACCTACCCCTCGACAGAAGGATTGGCACAGTTATGGGAGCGCGTTTTGCAAAAAACCCGTTCTCATTCACACCAAGTACAACCCGGAGGCCAAGAGACAAAAAGGAGACAAGTTCTTCTTCATTTCAAGAGCTACAAGGTGGGGCTAATTTTTACAACAAAAAGGTTGGCTCCCGGCGAACAAGGAGCACTGCCGTACAATGGAAGACGCTACTTCCAGAAGTACGTCGACGAGGCGGCCAAGAAGGAGGTGAAGGAGATCTTCGGGACCGTCATCTCGGAGCTCTTCATCCTTAGGAAGACGAGCTCTCCTCGACCTTGATGCTAGATGAGTTTTCCTCATCTTCATCCTCGTCGTCGGAGCTAGGGCTGCCACAGCTGCTTTCGCTCTCCACGCAACACTCAACACGTCCTCCTTCAGCACTGAAGATCTTCACGGAGAGCGTCGCGTCTCCGTCGTACTGGAACGCAAGGCACTGCCAACGGGTCAGGCGACGGGAGCAGGAGAACGACTTCCATCCCTGGCCCAGGAGCATGGAGTCATCAACGGTATACTCCACAAAGGCCCAGGAGGGGGCATTGGGACAACCGTCCACCTGCAGCCAGAAGCCTGAGGGCCTATTATCCTCCATCGCTGCCGCGAAGGAGTCCAGCACGTAGAGCCAACTGCGAAGCTTGCAGTTCAGATCTACGACGGACTCGAACGCCGCGAAGCCTGTGTGGGTCGTGCTCCGCGGAAGAGGGGCAGGAGATCCACGGATCCCTCGACCGCCGCGGCCGCGCTTCGCTCGACCTCGTGGAGCGGCCCTTCCGTGACTGCTGGGGCCGTCCTCCACCGCAGCTGATGAAGAACGAGGACGCCCAACGCCCCTCTTCGCTCTCGCCATTGACGCCGATGGCCTTGGTGGAAAGCGGAGTTGGGATGAAGGAGGAGAGGGATGAAGATGCAGAGGGCGCACCCCCGCCTTTATAGCCTCGACGGCGCCCTCCCGATGGTCTCCTCGTTTTCTCCGTTACCGAGAATCGAGGAGGCAGACGCAGTTATTCCCCCGAGCGGAATAACTCCAAGACCTACTCGCTGACAGAGGGGACGGGACGGTCAAAGAAGACAAGACGCTTGCTGGGGACCCACTTTGACCAAATTTTTGGCCATAGCCCCGGCAGCTGAAGGATTGGCCGCCGGGACCATGCCCGGGGGTTCTGTCGCAACAGTGGAACATGGGGTTCCCCTTGTGTTGCCAAAGTGGGTCCACCACCTGTGGGCCCAACAAGAAGATGGACAAGGCCAAGTGACAAGACCAATAGGTGGGTCCGCCCATCTACCTCGCGGGACCTATCAAGCTCGACATCGACACCCTACGGCTAAGGACTGGGGACCCTCCGGGGTCACTTTCCTCCGAGGCACCAAGTCAAGACACCCGAGAGCCGAGCACCCGGCAGGAGGCCAGGCTCCCTCCCGGGTCCGCTTCCGTACAACGCCAAGGATAAGCATGCCAGCACATGCTAGAAGCTCGTGGAAGGCTTGGGGGCCAAGATGAAGGCCGCAGACCAGTGACGTCGCCATGGAGCGTGGTCGGTGTTGGACTCAGTCCCTGTCCGCCCCACTTTCCTAAAGGTGGACACCCTCACCTAACCACGGAGAATACTTGGAGGAGAAGAGGCCACATCGCCTCCAAAGACCACCGGGGGGTTTTCCCGCCTAAAACCCCCCACGCTCCTCGCGTGACCTCTGTGGCATCCCCTTAGCCTATAAAAGGAGGACCAAGGCCACCGAGGAGAGGAGGACAGATTGGACCGGAACCAGAGCAAGACTAGCTAGGGCTTAGAGGGTAGAGCGAGAAGTGATCTCTCCGGGTAGGATCTGCTCGTCGTCTACCTCTAGCCGCCACCCTGCCGGGTACACACCCGTGACCACCGTTGTAAGCCACACCATGCTGAACATCTCAATCCAGACATGCAGGAGTAGGGCTTTTAGCCTCCGGGCGGCCTGAACCTGGGTACACTCTCCGCGTCTCAGTGTTGATTGCTTGAACATCAGATCGGAGAGCTCGACGTGGTTCACCCGGGTGGGACGTCTACCAGCCTCCTTCGCGCCCGTGCCGAACCTAAAAAGGGGTATCGTTTACCTCCGGTGTCCGTTGATACCCAATGATTACCTGCGTGAAAAGTAAATGGGTTAGGTTGAGACTCCAAGTGCAGAGTGTATGTAGTAGTGGAAGACAGTTTTCCCCACGAGGGGTGACTCGAGGGTTTAATATCGAACTCTCGGGGAACCAGTATTTCAGGTGTTATCTCCTTATCCTTCTCTTGAGAACCTGCAACAAAATAAATTGTTTTGTGCCCTCAACCTCACCAAGTGGTTGTCAAGCACAAGGTGTGAGAATGATAATAAAATAATATGCAAACAGTAGTAAATATGCAATGATGGTAAAATAAATATGCAAGGATGATGGTAGTAATGATAAATGATATTTTTGGGTTTTTTATGATGAATGCAAGATGTAAAAGTGTTTTTGTATTTTCGGATTTAATAATGGCAGCAAACAAAAGTGGTGATAAAAGTGTTGGAAAGGTGTTTCTTATGATTAAAAATGGACCGGGGTTCATGGTTTCACAAATGCACTCTCTCTTGATAACGTGGTAGACAATGGAACACTAAAATTAACATGTAAGATGGCAAGACATGGTTTGACAAGTTATTAATAATATGGGCATCACGTCCTAACATAGAGATCTCAAGTATAAGTTGTTCTCTCTCTTATGCTCCACCAAGATGCGAACTAAATCATAACACCTTAGTAATTAAGATAAATCAGAGCATAGCAATAAGTTCAATGACATGAAGTTAAAATAAGAACATGCTAGATCTAGTCATGGAGATAGTGGCCAAGGTCACATCCACTCTCCGGTAGCATGGTATTTTTGTTTATCCCTAGTGAGGCAACAAAGTAAGGTAGAAAACCCAAGTGGATCGCAGAACTTTCTCTCACGTTCACTGCACTAGCCACCCCCCGTTACTCCAACTAATGCACACGTTCCCCCTCACATGCTCTCATAAACATGCTTGATCATGACAAGTAAATAAGAACGGGGTACATAATATGCATCTACTTTCATAACTGAAACAAAACCATTGCAATCTCAAACATGTATTAACTCATAATAAAGATCCACCACAAAGGAATTACATAGATGACCGTAATCATGTTCAGCAGCTCATACGGTACTAATTAGTGAAGCTCATAGAGAGGAGAGATACATAAGTTACTTCCACAAACCCATAGTCCAGGGGTGGACTACTCCCTCTTCATCATGGTGTCGGTGGAGATGTTGTTGGAGGGGAAGGAGACCACACCGGCAGCGCCCCGCCGGAGTTTTCCCCCTCCAATCTTCAGCTCCAGGTCTCTGTTTCGTGGTTTCTGTGTTTCGGCGGCGCTCTTTCGCGAAAGCCCTGGGGGGTCTATATATAGTCGTTTTTAGGTCAAGACGAAGCTTCGGGAAGAAAGATCGACGGCAGCGGAGGCCCGAGGGCCAGGATGGGGGACCCACGCGGTCAGGGAATCTGGCCGCGTGGGCCCACCCCTTTCGGCCTTCTGGTCTCCGTTTCTTCGATTCCTTTGCGCCTACGTTTCGTTCCTTCCAAAAAAGTGATCCCCGTAAAGTTTCAGGTCATTTGGACGTCGTTTGGGTCCCTGAAACATCAAAATATAGAAAAAGGGGTTTTCTGACAGCGCAGGGTTAATTCCAGAAAAATGGGGAAGTTGTTAATTATCCCCAAAACTCAATATAAATCATGAATATAACCCTTATATGATGCAAATAACATGGAATAAAATGTAAAGTTCATGTATGCATTTTACATGCATCAACATCCCCAAGCTTAACCCATGCTCGTCCCGAGTATGAAGGTGATAAAACTAACATGGACTTTGCATTTTAATACTATCAATGGATATCAAAGGTGATTACTATTGCTACATAGAGTCAAATGATTCATTCTTCAAAGGAATAACAATATGCAAGATAAATTATGAAGTGATATCAAATACTCAATGTAAAGATGTTCAATGATAAATTCACAAAGTGTAATATAGAAGAAAGTACTATGGACCAAATGTATGCATAATGAAAAGTAAAAACATCCTATGGTGGTCATAGAGTACTTCTTATGAAAACTGAATATAAAAGGTGGACACTTTGGATAGATAAATAAGTAGAGGTAAAGCATGAATAAGTTTCATCTAACTTCCAAACACTTCTACTTAAGTTAATGCTTGCAATGTGGTAGTCATTGGTGTGGAGCTCTCATTACCCCTATCATAGCATCTTGAATGATTAATGTTTAAAGTGAAAGCAAATATGAGTGGTGTGCTTGACAATGTATTGGTTGAATGTCTCATGTCCCTTGAATACAAGTACCTACACCATGTGTTACTCACTTTGGTCCACAAAGTAAATTCAAATAAAGGTCATTGCAAGTAATAATAGTATCATCAAGAACTGCACTGGGGTACCTCTTGCCCCTTGACATGAACAAGCCCATGTCAAAACAACAAGACAAACAGACAATGAACAATCTCAGCACTCTTTTATTTACTATGGGTATAGCTTTTTATTATGAGGTGCATCACTGAATGAACATTATGGTTATGCTGTAAATTTCCACCATGAATGATGCATGGCTTAGATTAGCGGCCCAGGCATTTCTCTAACCATTTATACAAACTCTTTGAACTTACTAAGTATCCACATTCATTTCACCCATGATAGGCATCCATAAACAAAAGTACATGACATCAACTAAATATAAATAAGTGCAATGTTGAAAGCTTGCCATGTGACAGCACATATGGGCTAACTCCCAACCAAAACAATTGTCAAGCCCACAACTTCATAATTTTAATCACAATGGTTCATGCTTATTAAATGCAATAAAAGTAAATTGTGCATCAAGTTCGTGAGAGCTTTTAACCAATTTTTCCCATGACAATCAATAACATAAGCATTTAAATTCAGAAATGTAGATAACACAATATAACATGATAAACATACTTGGAATAGCATAAAGCTAATAGGTAGATATGGTGGACTCACTGGAAAAACTTTGGTTGAAGGTGTTGGGAAACAAGCTTTTTACTTGTTGTAATTTTTGGGCTAGCAATAGGGAGAAAGTTGACCATCTAAATGCATGCATAAGTGTCCATAGAACTAATCAATCCATGTTAAACCAAGTAAAGTTAAAATTCAACATCTAAACATGGTAAAAGATAGCTCTTAACAACACTTGCAAATTAACATTCATTCAAAGCACATGAATTATGCAACTATATGTATCTTTTAAAATCAACTCAAACATCCCTATCCCAATATATTTAATAGCATCCAACATAATTCAACCCAAACTTCCAGTAGCTCTCTCATATATAAATGATAGTGGTGGTCTTAAGAAAAAAAAATCAAACCGAAATAACAAAAGCAAAAAAAACAGACGCTCCAAGTTTATACGATAAAGTGCTTTGATCGAAAAACAGAAGTTAGACGTGTGCAAACCGAGAGTGTGTTGGTCTAGTGGGGTTGTCTTGACATCCCCAAGCTTATGGTCTTCACCATCCTTGGATAGCTCTTGGTGCAGCTCCTCTAATCCCTGTGAAAAAACTTCAAAACACCGTTTCTCCCATTTCTTTTCTGTGGGGTGATATTAGTAGTGATAAACAAATAGGTTCCTTGCTGCATAAAATCCTTAGGCAAAAATTCATATGAATGTCCAGAGAGTATATAATGTTGTATGCCTACTCATAAACTCAATTGAATCAAAAAGATTCAAGCAAAAAGCTCAAAGAATGCATCAAACAATATCAAGACAGAATCTGTCCAGAAAAACAGCAGCAGCAAAACGCATTTTTCTACCCTACTTAAACTCGTCAGAAAAATCTGCAAAAAATCACGTATACAGAGGATGAAAAGTTGAAGCTACAGTTCAAATTACAGCTCAATCGGAGTTACAGATAAAAAATGAAAAATCAAACCGTGCACAGACTTCGTGCAGGCAGAAAACTCTCCGAAAATGAATAGCAACTTTTCAAACCCAAAATAGGTAAAACTTGGTTCTTTATTAAAAATCCAGAAACAAAACTAACAAACTACTCTCTTGTTACAGCAAGAGGACTCAAAGAAAATCTCAAACAAAAACAACCGGGTTGCCTCCCGTAAAGCGCTTTCTTTATAGCCATATAGCTAGGCTTACTTACTTGATAATCAAAGGGGACGTAGCTCATGAGGGAGCTTGAACCTTGGTGTGTCCCTCTTCCTTGGGAAGTGTTCATGCATAATACCAGGTCCCATGGTGTTCTAATCCAATCAAAATAATAGTCAAGTTGAACCCTAGTTGAGAGAAAAACAAAACACAAAAGTAATAACAACGAAGTCTAACTTTCTTTCTATGCATTGGCATTTTGTATATGAATGAATCACCATAAATAGAAGTTTCCCAATGCATATTAACAATATTTACTTGCAGCATATAATTATTAGTAACATAAAGAGGGTTCTTATCACCTCCTCTTTCATAATAGTTGCAAGTAGTAGAAATAAATTCAACCATATAACCACAAGAATCATTCAACTTAGATAATTTAGGCACATAAAGAGGATCATTAAATTTATTATGGAATTCATTAGCATGCTTCCCTCTTTCAAAATAGTTATTAAGATCAATATCAAGTTTAATATCATGGTTGCAACAAAGATTTGGAACTAAAGTAATTGCAAACCACATAAGTATTTCTCAACATAAGCAAATTTCTCCTCTATGGTGTAATTAGGAGAATTCAAGAACAAAGTAGGACTCTCATGAGTAAGAGTACCATCACAAACAGCAAGTATATCATTTTTATCCTCACATAATTTAGTAACAACTAAACATGGAGGTTTATCAATAAGCATAGGACCATCATCTAAAGCATTATCATATAGCATATTTAAGCAACACTCCTCATTATCATCAATAAGTTCACTAGTAGCATTAAAAAGTAAAGGAGCATTATTAGTTTCATCATAATAGCATGGGTTATCATATAGGACCATAGCATTTTCAGTTTGACACTCATCATAACATGGATTCTCATAAATAACAAAAGATTTTTGAGTTTGAGTGCTACTATCAAATGTTGATGGTGAAGTTGGGAGATCCAACTCTTCCCCAAGCTTAGGTTGGAGCACATCCATTTCAATCTCCTCTTCACATACTTCCTCTTCCAAGCTTATGTTTTCATCATCCTCTTCCTGCAAAATATTAGTACTTTCCATGGAAGCAAGAATTCTTTCTTTAACATAAACATTATCACTAAATTCCTTTTTGCAAAGTTGGAGAAGAATAGAAATGTGTCCTTTCATTACACGAGCTTCATGACTAGTTGCAAAAAATTATCAATAAGAAAGTCTATCTCATGGGTTGCAACATAAGCAATATATTTCTCAACTTGTTCTATATCATGGCATGCAAATTTACACTCTTGATAAGAAGCAATAATAGGATCACTATTATACTTACATTGATAGAGAGAGTGTTTATAGTCTTTTCTAAAGCAGCAAGTTATATTATGTAATTCACAAAACTCAGTGGCCATATCATTAAGATGTTCAAGCAATTCAAGCATTCTATTTCCTTCTTTGGTTGATCGGTATTCATAGTAAGCTCCCATAGTTTTGACATAACCTTTCTCCATAGCTTAGCATACATATTAAAAACAACACTAGTTTTTATGGGTTTTTTAATTTTTTATGCAAAACTGAAAGTAAAATGACACTAATGCAACTCGAAATAACAAATGCAACACAAAATGCAAAACTGAATATAAATATGCAAACCGAAATATAAAGATGATATGCAAGACAAGAACAAAACAAAATAAAATGATTGAAGGTAAAGATGGATAAGATGATGCTCACGTAGGTGCAACCTCCCCAAGCTTAGGTTGTTACACAAGTTGGTGATGAAGTTGACTTGATGTGAGTGATCCTTGGATAAACCTTTCAGCTATGGTTCCCCGGCAACGGCGCCAGAAAATGTCTTGATACCCAATGATTACCTGCGTGAAAAGTAAATGGGTTAGGTTGAGACTCCAAGTGCAGAGTGTATGTAGTAGTGGAAGACAGTTTTCCCCACGAGGGGTGACTCGAGGGTTTAATATCGAACTCTCGGGGAACCAGTATTTCAGGTGTTATCTCCTTATCCTTCTCTTGAGAACCTGCAACAAAATAAATTGTTTTGTGCCCTCAACCTCACCAAGTGGTTGTCAAGCACAAGGTGTGAGAATGATAATAAAATAATATGCAAACAGTAGTAAATATGCAATGATGGTAAAATAAATATGCAAGGATGATGGTAGTAATGATAAATGATATTTTTGGGTTTTTTATGATGAATGCAAGATGTAAAAGTGTTTTTGTATTTTCGGATTTAATAATGGCAGCAAACAAAAGTGGTGATAAAAGTGTTGGAAAGGTGTTTCTTATGATTAAAAATGGACCGGGGTTCATGGTTTCACAAATGCACTCTCTCTTGATAACGTGGTAGACAATGGAACACTAAAATTAACATGTAAGATGGCAAGACATGGTTTGACAAGTTATTAATAATATGGGCATCACGTCCTAACATAGAGATCTCAAGTATAAGTTGTTCTCTCTCTTATGCTCCACCAAGATGCGAACTAAATCATAACACCTTAGTAATTAAGATAAATCAGAGCATAGCAATAAGTTCAATGACATGAAGTTAAAATAAGAACATGCTAGATCTAGTCATGGAGATAGTGGCCAAGGTCACATCCACTCTCCGGTAGCATGGTATTTTTGTTTATCCCTAGTGAGGCAACAAAGTAAGGTAGAAAACCCAAGTGGATCGCAGAACTTTCTCTCACGTTCACTGCACTAGCCACCCCCCGTTACTCCAACTAATGCACACGTTCCCCTCACATGCTCTCATAAACATGCTTGATCATGACAAGTAAATAAGAACGGGGTACATAATATGCATCTACTTTCATAACTGAAACAAAACCATTGCAATCTCAAACATGTATTAACTCATAATAAAGATCCACCACAAAGGAATTACATAGATGACCGTAATCATGTTCAGCAGCTCATACGGTACTAATTAGTGAAGCTCATAGAGAGGAGAGATACATAAGTTACTTCCACAAACCCATAGTCCAGGGGTGGACTACTCCCTCTTCATCATGGTGTCGGTGGAGATGTTGTTGGAGGGGAAGGAGACCACACCAGCAGCGCCCCGCCGGAGTTTTCCCCCTCCAATCTTCACTCTTGGTCTCTGTTTCGTGGTTTCTGTGTTTCGGCGGCGCTCTCTTTCGCGAAAGCCCTGGGGGGGTCTATATATAGTCGTTTTTAGGTCAAGACGAAGCTTCGGGAAGAAAGATCGACGGCAGCGGAGGCCCGAGGGCCAGGATGGGGGACCCACGCGGTCAGGGAATCTGGCCGCGTGGGCCCACCCCTTTCTGCCTTCTGGTCTCCGTTTCTCGATTCCTTTGCGCCTACGTTTCGTTTCTTCCAAAAAAATGATCCCCGTAAAGTTTCAGGTCATTTGGACGTCGTTTGGATCCCTGAAACATCAAAATATAGAAAAAGGGGTTTTCTGACAGCGCAGGGTTAATTCCAGAAAAATGGGAAAGTTGTTAATTATACCCAAAACTCAATATAAATCATGAATATAACCCTTATATAATGCATATAACATGGAATAACATGTAATAAAATGTAAAGTTCATGTATGCATTTTACATGCATCATCCGTCCACCGCGACACGACATCGTGATAGGATTTATTAAAACAATATTAATAATTTATTTGTTTTCAACCTGATGATCAATATAATGATAGTGCATTCATCTGCAGGAACTTCTTGGGTTACTTAGTTTTTAGTTTTATGCTCGCATGGGATGGTAAGAAGTTGGTTCATCCCGTTTGTACCATGAGTATTCTCTATTGCACATTCTTAAAACTTTAACATGATTTTTTTAGATAACAACATATATTTATATTCCTCGTGGATGATGGTTCTGAGATGAGGAAAAATTATTTGCTACATCTGCTCAAGTACCATGCAAAATGAAGTCGAAGACATAAGCGTGTCAATAGATATTAGATTTGACGGCATAAAAGATGACTCAAATCGTTCTTTTTTGTACACTTGCCGTTTAAATCATGGGAGTGGATTTTAGCTTATTTGATTACGATGTGCTATCTTATCAAGTACGTTGATATTTACTTGAAGTCAAGGTTTAAGTGAGCAACAAAAAATAACCCGTTACAATGCTCTGGCATTCAACTAGTATAAATAATGACCGCGGGCTGGGTGGGTGTTACACCGGCCTCACGCATACCTTGCCCGTACAAAACTTTGAGAAGTTTCACATCCACCAAAACTAGGACATGTGTATGCATTAGTTTAAAAGGGAGGGAGTATTTATGTGAAATATTCAGAATCGTCTCGCAGTTTTTTTTTTAACATGGAACCACCATTCCGTTAGCTTTCAGGCAACACATTTACATTGTTCGTATAGCAACACATTTAGCAGTGTGTAAACTTTGGGCCAAACGCACGTCGGCCTAGCGGCCGTAGTTAGCGCTCGGCGGCCCACGTCTGCCACTGGCGGAGATGTGTATAGCACTAGTAGTGTTTCTTTTTGTTTTTGCCCTCAATCAAAAATGAAAAACTAGTAGTGTTTTTTTAGTAGTGTTGTTGGCGTGTGTTGCACATGTGATTGCCTTGCCTCAGCGCTGACGTACTGGCTAGATCTTCCGATTTACTCTAGTATAATTTACTTCCGGTTGATCACCTGCCTACGCATATGGGCGGAGTTCGCCAGCGGAAACAAAGAAGTGAGAACGATCTAGAAGGAGCTACCAGATTTACGATGCAAGAATGCGGCGTTGGAAAAAGAAATCGCTCCAACTGGCGACCACCAGCTTGGAATGTTGGCTAGGTTCATGCATGCATCCCGAGGACTGTTCCTAAAGTTCGGTCGACTTTCTATCTTGTTCTTTTTTTTTTTGCGGGACGCTCCTTCTAGAATTTACTACGCATCATGTGAACTACTTACAGATGTAACCATAGGTTCTGATGCAGTTCAGTTGTTCAATGTTAGGAAAAGTGATCATTTCAATAGACTGATTGCGAAATCACTTTTTTTCGAGCGCGGCAGCCCTTGCACAGTTGCACGGTTCACGACTCTCATTGGATAGGTCCACCCGAGTTTTGTTCGTCTTCCCTCTCCCCACCTTCTCTCCCTCCCCGATCTCACCCTTATTCGAGACGGCGCATGCGGCGCCGCTGCGGAGCAGCGGCGGAGAAGGCGACCATCGACATTAGACTTATCGGTAGGGGTGTGGGTGCTCGTCGGCAACGATATCATGTGTGGGGGGATTTTAGAGAGATTGCCAGGGTGGCGGCAGCGGTGTGATGCTCTTCTTCCTCCTGACGCCTTGTCGTTTTGTGGTCAAAACCTCGTGAGCGAGCGGACAGAACCACGTGAGCACGCGCGAGCGCGGAAGCTAGCCTCGCTCGACGACTGATCGTGTCATCTGCTACTTCCACTCTCCCTAGGCCCAGACTCCTCACCCTGGTGCCCTCCGCTACTTATGTTGCTCCTGTTTTTCTTTCTCTTTCTATGCCTAGAGTGTAGACTCCGGAGCACTCGAACCAGACTTTCCCCTCCTCTCCTCTCCTTCGTTCCGCCACTTGAGAGTCGACCTAGCTCCACCGGATCCAGTCCTTCTCGCCGTTGGCGCTCGTTATGGCTGGGGCAGCGATGGACTTGGAGCTTGGCTCCCCGTGTGCATAGTAGACTTAAGGCTTGCTTTGCCTTTATGGCTGTTACTTGGAGCTTGGCCATAGCGGTGTGAGCACCGCCTCGTTGCTGCTGTTGGGGGGATACCTTCCGGGTAGGCTCATGAAGATGGAAAGGCTCCTGGGCCAAAGGAGATATTCGGCGGGTCCTTTTGGCCGACTCCTTGGGCCTACAAGATGGACCGCGTCGTGAAGAAGGAGACCTCACGGAAGAGTAGCCGCCAAGACAAGGAAGGAGTCCTAACTAAGGAAGGAGACGCCATGAAGAGTAGACTCCGGTTAGGACACCGACCTCTGGAATCTTCCAATCATGCTTTTTCTTAGCTCCTCATGGTGGCCGGCGACGGAGAAGGTGGTCGGCGTTGTCTCCATTAATAAGCTCATGGGTGGTGTGGGAGCTCTTCTTCTAATCATGCTTCTTTCATTTGACCGCCATTGAGGCGGTGGATGGGATGCTCGATCTGTCGGTAGTTGGAGTCAGTAGCGGACCCAGGAAAAATTTAAAGCCCGGGCAACCACTTGATACCAAGGCTTATGATGCTAATTATTGATCAATTAGTCAACAAATTACCTGTGCCGGCCGGCCGGAAGCCCGGGCAGCTGCCCGGGCAACAGGGACGCTAGGTCCGCCCCTGGTTGGAGTTATTGGGGATTGATGGTGGAGCTTATGTGGAGTTCATCCATGGAAGCCATGGTTGCCGTCGTGATCTGTGCCAAAGAAGGCCACGTTGCGATGTGTTGTTCAACTGGCGCCATAGCTTCTTCTTCCTCTAGGCCGGCGAGCCGATGTGGAGGATCATCTGTTTGGCATGGCGCAATACGCTGGCCTCGACCCAACTGGCGTTGTTCCCGGTGTCATCGATGACAGCCATGCTTTGAGACCTCGACAGAGATGCGGCAAAGACGAAGGACCTGATTGCCCTCTTGCTTTTATTTCTAAGGTATTTTTTGTAATTTCATAGGACCAGGTTACTATTTCCATTACTACGAGGGTTCTCTTTGTAACCTGTTTTTTGTTTCCGCTTAATGGATCTTCCAGGGTCTTCGGGCCCTTTCCCCGTTGAAAAAAACCTCTGTTGCTCCTCCCGCCGTTATGGTTCTTCCCCGACACTACTCCTCTGATCACAAGCCTCTCATCTGCATTCCCATGACGTCTATGGATGGTCCCTCATGGCGATAGTTTTCAATTTGATCCCAGAAACCGTGGACCGAGGGGAATGCTTCTTGGGCCATATTTGGCCAGGAGATACGTCTTATAGAAGCAATACACGTCCCTATATGACATTGTGTGATGCAAAGGAAAATGTTTCTGTTGTTGCAAGATTTTTATCTCATGTCCCCTTGACCCCTTGAATATAGAATTTAGACGGACTCTCTCTCGTGGTAATAAGTGGAATAGTTGGATGCATTTAGTTCAAAGGTTATGTTCGGACATGTTGAATGGATATCGGCATTCATGAGGTTTTTATACAGAAAGGTGATTTTACCAAAGATATTTTTGCAAAACGAAAGTGGACTGGGTGTAAGAAATGTGCATTTTGTGATTCAAAGGAGTCCATTCATCATCTTTTTATCGCGTGTCCTTTTGCTCGCTCTGTTTGGAGAATTGTGCAATTTACTTTTAATATTACGCCTTATTCCAATATAAAGAATATGTTATGAAATTTGTTAAATGAGATTGACAAAGCCACTAAGGCTAAGATTTCGTATAGTGGTTTGTGACTTGTAGTGTGCTTTATGGAACTATAGAAATGACATATGTTTAACAAGAAATAAAACGGGACCTGCTAGGTGCGGTTTAGAGGAGGAAAACCGAATTTATTCTCCTCTTAGGCATTTTGAGTGATCGGCTAGCTAGAGACGCCCTAAGGAACGAACGCACTGTATATCGAATTTGTGTATACTATCACCAACGTTGTTTTTCAGATTAAAGTACGTAGAATCTGCCTGCAGAATGATTTATAAACTTTAAAACCCAAGATCTGTCTTGCACGTACAAACTGTTCTGGTTTACTGGAGATTCGACGCACACTAATTTACAATTGATTGAGCTCCTAATTAACACTCCAGTAGCTCCTCTTCGGTAGAGAAGTTCCAGACCAGAACATTATTTTGATCTACGTAATCTTACTTATACACTGAAGAAGAAGCACAACCTTCTCACAGTTCTCTCTACCAAGCTACTCCCAGTACCTGCTAACTACCCTAATTACAGAGGCAAAAGCCCCTTGATCTCTCTACTTCCTCCTCTGCTCCATGGTGCCGCCGGCGCCGGCCTTAGTCTTCCTGCAGCGCGTCCCACACGGCGCCGTCGCTTCGTAGATCTCCGTGATCAGTCGATACCTCCTGTTCCTCCTCGGCCTCCAGCCCACCTCCTGCTCGTCATCGTTATCCTCCTCTGCGTCTATCAGAAGCAGAAGGTCATCACACGCGGGCGGCGCGTTGACGGAGCGCGGAGAGGATGAGGAGTAGCAGGCCGACGCTGCCGTGACCGATCCCCGCGGGTGAAGGCGGCGCCGGAGGAGCAGCTGCTCTCGCTGAGGTGGATGAGCTGCTCGGCCGCCGCGAGCTCCAGTGGCGTGAACCGCGTCGGCGGGGACGGCCTGCGGCCTGCCGCCTGTGGCGTCGCGCGGTTCTTGAGAGCTTGTTCCATGGCGTGGTTGTCGCCGGGCCGGTGGTGGTTGGCTGGGTGGCTTAGGTCGCGCCGGGCGTGGACGGGTTGCGCTCCGGTTAATTTCGTGTGCCGTGTAGTGTCGTGCACCACTCTCTCTATCTCTCGAATAACTTCCGTTTCTAATTGTGTGGCCGCTGCGCCGTGACGGGGCAAAAACCGACTTCGAGCGAGGTGCCTGCAGATCAGTCACTAGAATTATAGAAACATCGAGGGCCTTGTGCAAAATGGTGTACTCTATATCCAGTTCGCCATTTGCCAGTATGTTCAACAACTGATAACAGCCAGCGATAGGGCATCTCCAGCCGTTGTGTCCCCCAGGCCGAAAAACGGCGCCTTTTTGGCTTTGCGCCGGCGCCAACTTTGGCTTGGGGGTTGGAGTTTCCACTCGTTCGGCCACCCAAGTCGAACAGAAATCAACATAATTTAAAAGTTCATATTCCCGCCCCAAAATCAGTCCGAGTTCGGCGATCCAAGAAGACACAGTTCGGCGATCATACACGGCGGCGATCATACAAAAAAGGCCACAAATCGGCGATCGAATCGTGCAACTGCCACATTCGGCATGCTGATCAGATGGTCACCGGCGAGACCTCGGCGTCGTCGTCCAGGTCGATGCGTGTAGTCGTCGGAGTAGGGGCGGAGCTCGGAGTGGCGATCGGTGCAGTGCTCGGCGGCGGCGTGGCTGTGTCGGCGGTGCCCGAGGCCGAGCTCGTGTCGGCAGCAGTGGCGGGACTCGCATCGGCTGGAGGAGTGGGACTGGGATCGGCCGAAGCGGCTGTGGTGCTCGGCGGAGGTGTCGGCGTCGCCGGGGTGAAGAGGATGGCGTCGCGATGCGCCATGAACCACTCCCGAACCTGGGGATCCATCGCCGCAGGGTCGCCTCCCATCAGGAAAGCGAGGTCATTGTTCCTCTTCTTCGCCGCGGTGGTGGTCTTGAGCAGATCGAGCTTGGTGCCCTGGTTGGCCATGAGCGCCGTCCACCTCGCCTCCGTCTTCTCCTCTCTCTTGGCGGCCTTGGTAGCAACATCGGCGATGCACGTCTCGATCGACGCCTGGAGCTTCGCCGCTGCGGGTGCCCCGTCCCTCGCCGCCTTTGCTTTCTTGTGGCCGTCCGGGCGCCCTTCAGACGCTCCAGCTGCCGCCGTGTCGGGGACGTACTCCTTGGCCTTGCGAAGGGCGTCATAGACTTGCTTCCATTTCTCGCACCCCTCGATCCTTGTGAAGACGTGGAGGAACTTGAATTCGACCTTCTCATCGGCGCGGTACATCTCGAACATCCGGACATACTACAAAGGCGAACAAAAGCCGAATGAGCAAGGCGGCATAGATGGGGAAATCATGGCGAAAAGGAGCTCACCTCCATCTCGCTGTTGCTGCCGCTCTTCGGCCGATGGAGGCATTCCTCTTGGATGCCGTGCCACTTGTTGCAGGCTTGGCTGCCCCTGTCGGCGAGGCGACGCTGGCTTGGCTGCCCCACCCAGTGAACTGAGGATGAGGTGGGAGGCCGACCCTCACCTTGGGCGGTGGAGGCGGCGCATCCACCGCCCTCACCTCCCCTCCTCTTCTTCTTCGCCGCCGCCCTCGGCCAGCTCCCTGGCACGTTGCGCCTTCTCCCTCTTCCGGCGGCCGGCGGTCTCGATCTTGCGGCGTGCCGATTCAGAGATCCACTCGGCGTTGGTCATGCCGGGAGGCTTCTTCTTCGGCTCCCTGGGCTTCCTCTTCTCCCGGCGACAGAGGTGGCGGAGGATGCGACGACAGCGTCGGCGGAGGTGCGTGGGCCGATGAACTTCTTGGGCGGCATGGCGGCGAGATCTGGGGGAATGGGGGAAAATGGCGCGAGCTGCGGGATGGGGAGGGGTTATGTGGGGGAAAATGGCGGGAGAACTAGCGCGCAAAGGGAAAAAGGGGGAGGGAAATCGCCTCATCTCGCCGACAACGCTGGCCCACGTCGCCTTTTGCCCCCCCAGGCCGAACCCGGCTAGTTGGGTTCGGCTTGGGAACGCCGGCGCTAAAAACGGCGCTAAACGGCGGAAATCGATGTCCTGGGGGGGCGACTGGAAGGATTTCGCTTCCGCCGGCGCTAAAAAAGCCGGCTGGGGGGCGCTGGGGGGGCGGCTGGAGATGCCCTTAAAAATACAAACGGATAGTAACAGCTAAAACTGTGAGATCATTGGCAAAGGTCCATTCTGCAAAACAAAAGAGTATAGTTTAGAGATGCACGAGTTTTGTAGGACTTTGAGGATGTATGTCGAAGATAGCCTCCCAGGAAAGGTCTCGTGTGGAATTTGACCTGTTCTGTGGAGGAGATAGGTCGGACGAGTATAAAGCTGCCACGTCATCCCACCGCACTTTAGGTGGTGAGCAGCGATCGTGGGCATTCTGGTAGGGCCGGCTACTATTTACTGTATATTTTATACACTAGTAGAATTATAAAACGTTTTTATAGGTTTTGTTTTGGTCGGCTAAATTAGAGCATCTCCAAGTGGAGCCCTCAAATTCGGCCCCCAAACTGTCTGCGGATGCGTCTGGACGCGTCCGCGGACAATGACCGGACAACCCCCAAAAACAAGCTTCTATAACCACATACCTCAAACATAGATAGCAAAATACTACAAGAGCATGCAACGTGCACAATTTGCTACTACGTGCATTAGATTCCGCCGGATATCTATCCTATTCTACTCCTCGTCGGATAGGACGATGACCGTGGCTGTTGCGCCGCTGCCGGAGGCGCCCTGTGCTGCATCGGGTGGAGGAGCCGGAGAAGACACCTGCTGGTCGGAGTCGGAGAAGAAGGAGAGAGATCCAGACGGTTCTGACTCGTAGAGGCGGCCTTCACGAATCGCCGCCACCGCCTTCATCTGCTTGTCGACGAACCCGAGCCTGTTCGTCATCTGACCGATGAGGATTCGGTCAGCCACCTCGGCCTTGATCTGTTACTCGGCCGCACGGTGCTCCGCCTTGACCTTTGCGTGCTCCTCCGCACGTATCCTTGCCTTCTCCGCCTCCTCCGCCCGTATCCTTGCCTGCTCCGCCTCCGCCTGAGCTCTCCATTGTTCCGCCGCCGCCTCCGACTGTGCGCGATGTGTTTCGTCCATCTGCCGGATGAAATCCGAACTCGTGATTTCGACGATGTCGGAGTCCTCCGCCGCCTCCACATCTGTGGCCGCATGTGATTTCGCCGCCTCTATTTCGCGGTGGATTTCCGCCCACCTCTCCGGCGTGAGCTTGGCGCAGGTGGTGGGAAGGCGGCGAGGCATGGTGGTGGATGTGGAGGATAGGGCTCGCCAGTGGTGGATGTGGAGGAGAAGAGGGCGACGGCTAGAAGAGAGCGGCGGCGGATGAGTGTGAGGGCTAGGGTTTGCTCCGGCACCTCCACTTATAGTCGGAGGTGACCGGTGCGCCATGAATGCCGGCCGGTGCGCCATGAATGCCGACGCCGGTCAAGCTATCTAAACCGCGTGGGAGGGCGGTCAAAGCGTGGGTCCGCCCTGTCAGCGACCAAGGGGCGGACGCGCCCGGACGCGCCCGGGCGGCCCCAAACCCGCCCCAGATATGGGCTGTGTTTGGGGTGTGCCGGACCGCCCGGTCGTTTGGGCTGGGAATGGGGGAGCCGGTTGGGTGACGGTTTTTGGCCCAAACCTTGTCCGGGCGGTCCGCCCGGACGTTTGGGCTGCCTTTGGGGGCTCCGGTTGGAGATGCTCTTAGCCTATCAAAAACGTTTTGTAATGACAAAACACCCAGATCAAACTAACTGAATTGAAATCGAATTCACCGAAATTAAACTAATCGGAACTGGTATGGCAAACCGAATATAACCAGTGAATTTGGTTTTAACACTCAGTTGATCGGGATACCGACCGAATACGGATACTGGCGTACAACCCAAAACCCTCATGTGAAGACTATTGTATCAATGTGCATGCCTACCTTAGGCATATATGCCTTCTGTTAAAAATTTCATGTTTAATATTTACGTAGTTGAAGCTGAGAGAATTCTTCTCTTAACTAAGGAATGATCAATTAAAAATTAAGAGAATATTAGTTTTTCATTAATTGATAGAGATGACATAAGAGGACCTCCTCATTTGTACCATATGCCTCCTCTTATTAACTAATTCGCAACACACAACAAACCATGTATTTACATTTGATTCTTGTCTGTGAAATAACAACTCCATCCCTCAGCACCTCCCATCTTTGTAGAGGACCTTCTCGTGAATGTAATGAGTCATGATTTCTGGCATTTGTGGTGTGCATGAAAGCACAAGAACGCAATAAGATATTGCAGGTTTGATTCTTATGTCCTTTCCTTCTACCTTCAATACTTCCATATGTTAGCATGATGTTCTTCTAATCAGTATCCATACTGAGTACGACCAAACCCCGACTTTGAACACCTGACCAGAGAGTGAGCAATGATGTGTTGGATGCAACACGTCGGACATAGATCCAATATTACATCCCCTTTCGAAGTGGAAATCCGAACATAGCAAGTCGGTTCCTACCTTCCAAATCAAAGAGGAAGATTTTCTCAGGTTGGTCTCTCAAAAGAACTCCTAAGAGAGAAAATGTAATGCTTTGTCTTCCCCTCCTGACATTGGCATCTAAAGAGGTAAACGCCGAGACCCCAAGGGCGCTCCTCAGTGATTAGGGAATTTCGGCCGTCGGATCAATCCTTCACAGCGAATCTGGGTCGTTAGTTTTTTCACCGCTTCGTATAAAAGTGCACACCCACGGTGAAAACTCCCACACGCGCGCCCCCTCTCATTCCCATCCTCCTTTCTCACTTCACACCGGCGGCTCCGCCACCCTCCTCCCGTCCTCCGCCCCTTTTTCTCCCCACCGTCGACCTTGCGCCGACGAGCATGGGCCGCCACGCGCACCTCCCACCTCGAGCTGCTGCCTCCTCCTCGGTGCTAAGCAGGAGGAAGCACGAGGGGCCGTGATGTGCCGCTGCTGCCGATCTCGCGCCGCCGAGCATGGGTCTCCATTGTCTGAGCGTCCCCACCACCGTCGTCCTCACGTGGAGAAGGTAGATTGGGAGCTAGATCTCAGGTCTCCTATATCTCTCTCTCACCTTTGAATCTCTTCTTCATGTAGCAGGAATTCGCCTCACCCACCCGCACCTGTCTAGCTCCACACTGCCCCCAACCGTGAGAGAGGAGAGGGATGGAGGATCAGGAGGCTGAAGCAAGAGGAGGAGATGGAGAGCAGGATGGAGGAGTAGGATCGAGCACCACTAACGCCTCTCCCTCCTTGGTCCTCAATAGGAGGAGCACGAGAGGCCATCACTGTATGTATGGATGCAGAATTCGAGCCGAGGTGAGTTGTTGCTAGCCACGCCATTCTCCCACATTAATCTCTTTGTTTCTGAGCTGTTGCTGCTGTTGAGCTTTGTTTGTAACTCCTTGAATCATTGCAGGTTATCCTCTCTCTCTCACTCTCTCCGATCCCCTTTTTTCTGCAGCTCTTCTCTCTCAGTTCTGATCGTTATTTTTCCTGCAGGTCACTACAGCGGAGATCAACACTAGAAGCTTGCCATCTCGATTATTTATCAGGTACGAACTTCTCTATGCAGTGTGCATGTATGGTCTGAAGTGACCAACCTAGGTTGGCCCTTTTAGTTGGTGAATGTTTAGTCCGCAACATGTAGCATCCATTTGGGAAAATTAGATCCTTTTCTTGCCTTTTTCATTGTAAAATTAATTTGTGATGATGAATCTGATGTGCTTAATCATGTTGTCCTTACCAGCTCTTTAGTGGTTGGTCGGTATTTTAGTCTGATGTATAAATTATATTGCAGGAGGAAGATGACTAGAGTCAAGTGAGCTATTTTATCACTACTTATCTGCTATTTTTAACCATTAAACTGAATATTTATGATTGCTAGGAACTTATCTGTTGTGAAACTAGAAAGAATTGTTTAAGGAAAGCAATCAGTAGCAAGTTCTAGAAAAAAAGGTTGTCATTTAGGTATATTTATCTACTATATGGAAATTGAGACCTTGATTAGATTATGAAGAAGCAGCTCGCCAATTAGTCATTACACCTGTAACATTCTAGTCTAGAGTTAATACTCATGCTTGAGTTACCGTCATATTTTTATTTTGGTTTGTTTTTTAGTACATTTAGATATAATATAAGTGCAGTAGCTTAGCTAGCATCAAAGGTCCATTTATAATAATAGTTTGATTTGACTCGGTGAAACAATATTGTCATTTTCCCATGAGAGTCTTCTTTTAAGCAAGAGAAAGACGCTGATGATTTAGGTCTCAACCTATTGTTCAGTTCCATTCATATTGATTGCTATCAAAGGTAGAAATATAAGGTATTTTACCTCTGTGTTTCTGTTGATGCATGCTAAGTAATATGCAAATAGCAAAGCCATGTTGTGGTTATAAGTAGCTACCTCAATTTAGCCGCAAGTGTCTTTTCTGTTAGACACCATGCACAATTTGTGGGAATCGCAGCAGAAAACAAAAAAATTCCTAGCAATGAAAACCTAATACTAGCCAGGATCTATACTATGCAGATATACTATAACGGAGGAGATCGATATACATACCCTCGTAGACCGATAGCGGGGATTACGCTCCCGCAACAAGCGTTGTCGAAGTAGACGACGTAGCCGACCTCGAGGTCGCGAAAATCTTGGCGCGATGAAGACGGCGATGACGGTGGTGACACCGACCTCATGGTGGTGGAGGCGAACTCTTCCAAGCGCCCCAAACGTGGCGCCTCGCAGGCTTCACACACATACGGTGAAGATGACGACCTCCAGGCTCCGATCCAGCCGAGCAGCGGAAGTAGAAGACTTGGGCCGGAGAGAACCAGCAGCACGGCGGTGTGCATATGGTGGAGAAAACCTCAACCCATGCGTAGCCCCAATTGCGGAGCCACGTCTAAACCGGGAGAGAGAGAGAGAGAGAGAGAGAGAGAGAGAATTTTTGGTGTATTTTCAATGGCAAGGGGGCACCTCTATATATAGGTGGAGGGAGGCTGCCAGGCTTGGTGGCTTGGCGGTGTGGGACTATTCCCACACCAGCCGCACCACCACCTGATGCGCCGGCCTAGGTGGGCCCCAAGTGGCCCACCTAGGGCTGCCATCCCAATCCGCACCATGGAGGGGAAGTTTCCCCCCTCATGGGCCTTCTTCCCATGGGAAGGCCCATTTAGAGTTGGGGCTGCCAATAAATTCGAAAATAAATAAATAAAATATATTAAACTATTAATTACATTAATTAATATTAAATACATATTATCTAATTTATTTCGGCACTGAAAACTATTTCGTTGCCCTCGGATCCTTATCGGATGCTCCCGAACTCCATCGGAAATGCTCCGGAACACTTCCGGTGTTCTTCTCTCTATTTTCTCTTCTGCGTCCAATCTAAAGAAACGTCACTTCCCTTAAGTGCGTCACCCTAGTGGTTCGAGAATACTCCAGACATGATCGAGGCCCGTTCTCCGATCAATGACTATCAGGGAGACCTAGATGGTTATGTTAGTCCCTGAGCATCACGAATAACTTTGTCGTTCGAACCTCAGACGTCAAGTCTTAAACCTTTTGCCTGGCGATACTTAGTTTGTCCGAGACTCGATCACAGGCATCGCGATACCTAGCTCGATCTCGTTACCGACAATACTATTCTTTACTCGTCCGTGATGTTACGTCCTCGTGACCTAGTCACATGCTTGCAAGCTCATTGACGTAATCTCACCGAGTGGGCCCAGAGTATCTATCATGCTATGTGGATTGGCAAATCCCGCTCTTGATCCCTCGTCTTAACATACTCCCTTTCGATACCCGAGAGGAACACCGTTATTGTCACACTATTAAGATATGACGTTTGATGCAATCAAAGTATCTTTCAGAAATAGTAATTAGAGTTGATCTCATGGTCGAAGGCGTAATGACTACGTCCTACAAATATTGGGTGTGTCCATCACATCATTCTCCCAATGACATGACTCCATTGTCAACTGACATAAATGTCACATGATCGGGAAACCTTGATCATCAATTGCACAATGGACTAGCTAAATAGATGCTACTAGGGACCTGGTTGTTTACGTACCACACGTGTATTAATGTTTCGGCTTAATACAATTATAGCATGGTATAAAACATATTACGAACATTTGAAATATGACAAATAGAATATCTTTATTAATTGCCTCTAGGGCATATCTCCAACACAATTTGTACCAATCAAACTATTATGCCAATATATAGTTTTACTAATAATGTTTGCTTGGGTGTATATAGAGGTCAATGCATTTTTGTTTAGTGGGTTTCTAATATTTCTTTTGAGGGCCACCTTCCCTAATTTTATCTTTTTATGGCAGATTTCATTTTATACGTGGACTAATGAATCGAGTCTACAGTGAGCTCACATAAGTGATATCACGTTTTGAAAAAATATTGGCTACTCTCAGGTTGCCTTTTATCTCTGTTTATTATTTGTGTAGTCATCTTTTTGTTTCTGTATGCAAAGTTTCTTCGAATGCAGTTTCCATTTTTCTTTATGCACAATTGAGAGAGTTCATGACCTTGGATATCAAATTTTGGCTTTCTAGGGTAGCATAATCTAAAAGCTGCTTAGCCATGTGTGAGTTTTACTAAGAAAAGGAGGCTGCCGGAGGTGTAAAATCTGTTGTATTGTCATCACTGAAACTTAGCTTTATTATAGTTGACTGATATAAATCTGAGGCGCTATTTGAACTATGAATGATTTTTCTGGATGTACACAACCATTACTCTTTGGTTTGGGCAGTGTAGAATTTGTTGGCTTTTTTTATGAGAGGTGTATGAATGTGATTCCTACTTACTTGAGTTGTAAAGAGTAGCAGTAACGAAGGTTCTCCAGTTCACTTCTACTGTGCTTTATCAAATTTATCTTCTTTCCAAACTATAATTGACTGCCTAGATTTGTTTCCATTGCACTCGGATAGTTAGATATTAAAACACTATTATGCCTTTGTCTTATTATTGATGTATACCTGTTAACTCTAATTGCTGCTAATTTTCGTTAGTTTTTGCAGCTGATGCTTCCCTTCAAATAATCCGGTTTGTGCATTCTCCTAGGTCTAGGTCCTTTCTGTCGTGTGTAGGTAATTTCAATTATGTATGGATTTTCCTTGAGAACCAATCTTTTTTATTTTGTAGAATTGGTTTAATTATCTCATCTGGTCATTCATTAGCCTGTTTGGAGGATATTGTCCAGCCATAGGATGCAAAGTGTTGTAAGTTGTTGACAGCAGTATCAGGGTCAACCCATCAATGTCAAATACATACGCAGGTATTGTGTTCGATATCATGTTATTTTACCTCATACAGTTTTATTAGTTTGTCTTAGTAATTGTTACTTGGTGATTCTTGAATGTGCAAGTTCATATTGCTGTTAGATATATATATATTCGGTCCACCTACAGGGCGCAAATCATAGCTTCTTTGTTGCAATTTTTACAATTTGTGGTTGCATCCAAGTCTTTCGTTCTTCTTAGATAGATTCAATAGGGCATACATTTTCTCATATATCAGTAATTTGGATTCTGAAGCAGTGGTGTGTATCTACTTTCTTATATGGGAACGACCAAAAGTGCTTCAGTTGTGTTCCCGTCCTTTCAACCCCCTTCCATACTAAATGTGTCGAAAACAAATGGGTTTCAGTTGACAGGAAAATGTCGTTTGCCTTGATTGAGAGTCTTTCTACTGAGGGAGTGGGTTTCATGAGTTGCCTGTGGGACACGTTGGTGCCTTTCTGGGAGGTTGCCGCTGCTTGGTATATGCACCTGGGAGTGTTTTGGTCGCTTGACCTATTCGGAGCTAGAGAACTGTTCTGCTGGTTTTGGCGTTATGTTGTTCTTTTCTTATCATGTGCTGGGATGTTTAGAGAGGATCGGTGATGGTGTATCCATCTATGAAGTTGTTGTCTCAGCTTCTGTTTTCGTTTTTAGGCTTACCTGGTAGTAGCTGGTGAATGCCAGCACTTGCTTATAACAAAAACTTTGTAGAAACTTGGCTTTTTAGCAATGAAAAGCTGGGCCAAGTGCCTTTCGTTTAAAAAGAATATGGAATTACATATATGTATGTTGGATACCTTATTGCCATTTTGACATCAAAGTGCTGGGGACTACAACAGAGCGTGGGAAAACTTTGTGCACTGGTTTCTGATCTCTTCTAAAAAAGAATTTCATTTTACTTCGCTTTGTCTATAAAATTTTGTTTAAGGTTTTGATTGTCTATTTATTTCAGGTTTGGGTGTTTGAGCTGAAACAATAACATGAAGATTTGTCTTCTTATCATGTGCTCTAAAATTTGCTAGCTGTTATTTCTTTGAGGTCTTTGGTCGGATGAATGAATAACAAGGAGAGATAGTCCTTTCCACTAGGTGGTTTGAGCTTACATTAGTGCCACAAATGTCTATTATTACTACTTTGTTTGATTCCTCACCAGTGTGCGTCATACTAAAGGGCTTTCATAGCTCTGGCAAAATAATTTGTCCTCTGAGATCTCTTGATCAGCATGATTTTTGCAAATGGAGTTAGTTGATCTTTGTGCTTTAGTTTTTCCACTCTTTCTCCCTCTTGATCTATATATGCCTTGATGAATTTTGATGCCAAATAGACTGCTTCTTATCATATATCTTTTAAAATTTCATACAGCATTTACTCTTCCCGCATGAATTACCTTTTTTCGAAAAAGAATATATATTAATATCGGGGAGATCCCGCATGAATTACCTATTGCCGACAGTTAGTATATACATGCATATGATTTTTTGTGGTCATTATGTTTAACATTAGAAGCTTCAACTGGTGCGATAACTGTTGTGAGCACAAGCTATATTTATGCCTAGACTGATTGGATTGCTTATCAAGATTATGCATATAGAAATTTCTGCACAAATGTTCTTTCAGTTGGGCCATGTATGTTCATGTGCTTAAGACTAACAAAATTATGCAATATTTACAGACGTGCACAACACACGACCCGAGTGACCAAAGTGATTCTTTTATACCCCATATGACGGATCTACAAATAGAGGTACTGAGTTAGTAAGGAGAACTAATACACAAATTGCCACCTCTTTCTTAGAGTAGTATTTTCCAAGTTGCTTCCGTACGAGTTATTTTTTGCACTCCAAAAAAACTGAGTAGAGCAAATGATCCTCAAGACTCGCATAGTAGAGTAGGAGCAAATGATCCTCAAGACTCCTCAAGTAACTTCAGTGCCTGGCAACAGTTTCCAAATCAATTAGCCTGACCGGTCCTATACTCGCAGAAACATCCACTCGGTACACCTGATTTACCGCTCAATTCATGTACATAGTGCTCAGTTTATTATGTCGGTGTATCTACGTTTCATCCTAAACCTATTCCCTCTTTGTTCTAAAATGTTTAATGTACATGCTCATAAGAAATGCTTCCAGGGAACCATGTTCGTCTATGGCAATTCCGAGTGCAGTAGGACAATAGACCTATGAAGTTATATCAGCATTTGATTACAATATGTACACCCCATTATGCTAGAACCACTATTTTGCATAAAGATACTCTCATCAATTCTCTTTGCGACCCGTTTATGTTGTAACAACAGAGCAAACCAAATTCTTCATCACCTTCACCAACACCGCATTTATGCTTGGACAAATGATCCAATATATCTGAACGTTTGAACTGTCAAAGCATATACTACCGAATCTGTGCAGGGTCTTTTGTTTGGTCATGGCACCAGTTATTCCCCTGATTTTGTTTTTATGTTTTCCTTTGATTTTGGTTGGTGTTTTCTTTGGCTGATATATTTGTGTGTGATTAGTCATGTGCCATGGTTAATTGTATACTGAATGCCCATCGATGCCTCTTGCATGTAATTTGTTGTCTGTTAATTGTGCAGAGAAGATGAGTTGTGAAACATCAATTACTTAAGTGCTAGTTAATTGTTAATTCTGTATATCACAATAAACGTTACCTAATATGAGTTTGTTGCCTTCTTCTTTGTTGCGTTCTTTCTTCCTGTTTAACATTTGTTGCCATGTAGGCTGGTCATTCATGTATGCCGAAGTGCTACTTTTGCTAGGTGATATATGTCAGATTTTTGTGCAAACAATACTAGGCATTGTAATGATCATTGTAACTTCTGGTTATGCAAGTTGGAAGCAAGTGTCCTTTATCTATTTATCTGCGTACCTTGAACATAGGGTTATGATCATTTTAAATTCTATTTTTATTACGATTCACATAGGGCTTTTCCCATTGATTACCATCGTCAAGGGTTGGTGGTGGTTCGCATATTAAGAATGTTTATTATAGCGTTTTGCTTATGTGTGAGTGGCAGACATATTAAGAATGTTTATCATAGACTTATGGGTGTGGACTATGTGTATGTAAGAGCATTATACTTTGCTCTAAACCTATGAAGCTTTGCTATGCATAACTATTATGTCATATTAAGAATGTTTGTTATAGCGTTTTGCAAACTGAAAACCGGTGTCAACGGTGGGTGGCACGCGGCAAGCCGCGCCAGGGAATCTAGTAACTGAATGAAAGTATTTCCTCCGCTCTAACACACATCCACAATGCCGAATCGGACAAACGACTTCTCTCGAGCTACCCTTTCAGCAAAAAGACATTAGTGCACATAATCATGGACCACCCAAAGATGACCATCTAGAGAGCTCAAAGGGAGGTGAGTCGCGTCCATTCCGGAGGACCAATTCTTACAGTTAGTTAGTTTAATGGAGCAAGGACATAGATCCTTTGATGTGGCTAACCCTACCATGCTCGTACTTTTGGTCACCGACAGGTGGCCCACAACTACGGGCCCAAGTCTCAGGTATTGAATGACATGATAGACTATGTCATAGGATCCCCTTCCTTTTTAGGACATTTGAAAAATTTAATGCTTAGTATTTTTTTACTATATGAGTTGTTTGATTCGTAGGATTAGATCCTTAGAAAACTTTCCCATATTATTGTATTGCAATATTTTTATCACTATATTTTTTTCGTGATTCAAACACTTCTTAACGAAAAATCCTCTATTATATAAGATTTCTTTGGACATGCCACTGTAATCATCCGGAGGACCAATTCTTATAGTTAGTTAATTTAATGTTACAATTTCTATAACATTTAACTGGAATGACACTGTAATCATTCGGTTTTCTTATTCCTTTGTCTGGAATCTTGCGAATCAAAGAGCCCTTAGAGCATCTCCACTCGCGGCGCCAATAGGGTCGTCAATATCCCTATTTGGCGCGCCGGACGTATGTAATTTCTCGTCCATTCGTGCCGCCAATACCGGCGTTATGTCCGGCGTGGCCCAATATTTTCGTCTGGGGTGCCCACCCCACGACCTCCCGGTTGGGAGTCGTTTGGGCGCGCTGGATGAAAGTGAATGTGGCGCCACGACGGGTGGGCCAGCCTTGTCATTGACACAGCCAAAACCTTAAAACCCACTTTCCCTACTTTCCACTCCACAATTTCATTTCTCCCGCCACACCGCTCTCTCCCTCCCACCTTGTAGCCATGGCGCCGGCTCGCGCACCCAAAGCTCCCAAGGCGACAAAAGAGAAGGCACCGGGGACCACACTCGGTGTTGGTCGGAGCAAGCCTCGGCCGCCCATGGAGCGACCGTAAGGGATGTCGGATCAAGATTGGCACTACGATGTCCTCAGGTGCCGGATAGACATGGAGGGTCGTGCCGGGTGGCGCGTTAAGGAGCTGGCGAGGAGCCAAGTGACCTAGACAGCGAAGAATCTTGCTGCGTTCAACCAAACGTGCGTGTTGGAAGGAAGCCAGGAGCAGGGCACAACAGTCGTCCGTCCAAGGAGCTCTAGCTCGCCGTCGAATTCAGCGTACTACAACAAGGGCGCCGGCGCTAAGCCTCGTTTCAGGTTCTCCTCTCCCCCGAGACTAGGCTCTCCCCGAGTTCAGCGACAGCGACGCGCACGACGTCTTCAACCCGAGCACCCTCTTCTCTCCGGCCAAGAACGTCCACGGCGCTGCTGTCGATCTCAACGTGTCGGGGCAACATTTGTTTGATTGCGCATGGCCGGAATTCACGGCGTTTTTTGGTGGCCCAAGATTTTGAAATCGTGGCCTAGACTTCAAATTTATGGCCAAGAACTTAAATTATGGCTGAAATTTATGTTTTGTTTGATTTCAAACTGCAAAAAATTATATTGGGAAGGCCTATTGGCGCCACGAGTGGAGAGCAGCGCCCCCAACAGCCCATGGTGCATCCGGACGGCGCCAATAGCGTCCGTTAGGCACTGCTACCGGACACGATTTGAACGCCGTGAGACGGCGCAAATAGCGTCCGTTCGGCGCAACTATCGGGCACGATTTAAACACCGCGAATGGAGATGCTCTTAGGGAAACTCCAACGCACCGACCCAAATGGACAGGTTTTCTGTCCGTTTGGGTCGGCAAACGGACAACGTACAACCCTTGTCCGCCATTTTTTGGCCAGTGTACCCAACGCATCGGACCCATTTGGTCCGCACTGTCCATGTTCTTCCCCAAATTTTCATTTCATCACAACAAACATTACAACGAACATACATATTTTATAACAAACATTCTATCTTAAAGATAGATTTTAACTAATTCTAGGTTAAACAGTAGGTCCTTCCGGTTACGGGCGATGGAGATCCCGGCAATTTTAACAAAATGGGCCGCGCTAGGCTCGCGCCTATGTTGTCGGGAAAGGACTTGCTGGCTCTTCCGGCGGCAGGACCGTTGATTGCGTGGATCACACGTTCGTTGGGAGACCCCAAGAGGAAGGTATGATGCAGTGTAGCAGTAGTTTCCCTCAGTATGAAACCAAAGTTTAATCGAACCAGTAGGAGCAATAAATCACTTCTGAAGGTAGTTGGTGGCGCCGTTTACTCGATCACCAACGTGGAATCTGCACACAACACAATCAAACTACTTTGCCCCAACGAAACAGTGAGGTTGTCAATCTCACCGGCTTGCTGAAAACAAAGGATTAAACGTATGGTGTGGAAAACAGTAGTAAATTGCAGAGAATGAAAAGGAACAGTGTTTGCAGTTGGTTGTATTATCAGTGTAAAAGAATGGACCGGGGTCCACAGTTCACTAGTGGTGTCTCTCCATAAAAGATAACTAACATGCTGGGTGAACAAATTACAGCTGGGCAATTGACAAAATATTGAGCGCATGACAATGCATATATATGACATGATGATTACTATGATATTCATGTGGGCATTACGACAAAATACATAGACCGTTATCCAACAGCGTCTATGACTAATAATCCACCGCCAGGTTGTCATCCGAGTTCCCCGTTGGTATTAAGTTGCAAGCAACGGATAATTGCATTAAGTAATGTGCGTAATGTAAACAAATGCATTAGACCTAACGGCGCACCCTTAAGCTAAGCATCGGTTATTTTATCCCTAGTGGCAACAGCACATCCACAATCTTAGAAGTTATTGTCACTCTCCCAGATTACCGGAGGCATGAACCCACTATCTAGCATAAATACTCACTCTTGGAGTTACAAGCATCTACTTGGCCAAAGCATCTACTAGTAACGGAAAGCATGCAAGATCATAAATAACATATAAGATAGATTGATAATCAACTTGACATAGTATTCAATATTCATCGGATCCCAGCAAACACAACATGTAGCATTACAATAAGATGATCTTGATCATGATAGGCAGCTCACAAGATCTAAACATGATAGCATAAAGTGGAGAGACAACCATCTAGCTACTGCCATGGACCCGTAGTCCAAGGATGAACTACTCACGCATCACTCCGGAGGCAGGCATGGTGATGTAGAGCCCTCCGGTGATGATTCCCCTCTCCGGCAGGGTGCCGGGAAGAGCTTCTGAACCCTCCCGAGCTAGGGTTGACGGCGGCGGCGTCTCTGGAACTTTTCGTGGATAATGGCTCGGGTATTTAGGGTTTTCGCGTCGGGAAGAATAAATAGGCGAAAGGGCGGCGGCTGCGGAGCCACGAGGGCCCCACACCACCCCACGGCGCGGCAGGGGGGCCGCGCGGCCCCATGGTGTGGGTGCCACGTGGCCCCCCTCCGTCTCTCCTCTGGACTCCGTCTTCGTGTTGGAAAAATAGGAGGTTCTGTCCAAGTTTCGTCCAATTCCGAGAATATTTCCAGACTAGCTTTTCTGGAATACAAAAACAGCAGAAAACAGGAACTGGCACTGTGGCATCTTGTTAATAGGTTAGTCCCAGAAAATGCATAAAAATGCTATGAAGTGTATATAAAACATGTAACAATTGGTATAATATCAACATGGAACATCAGAAATTATAGATACGTTTGAGACGTATCAAGCATCCCCAAGCTTAGTTCTACTCGTCCTCGAGTAGGTAAAACGATAAAAACAAAATAATTTCTGAGGTGACATGCTACAATCATAATCTTGATCAAATAATACTGTAAAGCACATGTTATGAATGAAGTGATCCAGGTCAATGGTCTATAGTTTGCTAGCAAGTAGATAATGAGCAAACAACTGAATCATATAAGCAAAAACTTTTCATGAATAGTACTTTCGAGACAAGCATCAAAGAGTTTTGCATAAGAGTTAACTCATAAAGCAATAGATTCTAAGTAAAAGGTATTTAACCAACACAAAGGAAGATTTAAGTTTCAGCAATTGCTTTCAACTTTCAACATATATATCTCATGGATATTTGTCAACACAAAGCATATAATAAGTGCAATATAAGCATATAAAAATTGTTGCACCAAAGTTGACACTAGTGTTTGCTTCTAAGATAGAAAGAAGTAGGAAAACTGACTCAACATAAAAGTAAAAGAAAGGCCCTTCGCAGAGGGAAGCAGGGATTAAATCATGTGCTAGAGCTTTTTAAGTTTTTGAAATCATATAGAGAGTAAAAATAAGTTTTGAGAGGTGTTTGTTAATTGTCAACGAATCAGAAAATGGAAAGTACAATATGACCCCTGCCAACCAGACTTTTAAGAGCGGCTCCCATGAAGGACGTTATTTCTACCAGCAAGGCAGATCATCCCTCTTTCTCTTTTGTTTACACATGCAGATATTTCACTGTTTGTCATTGCTTGACTGATAAATCAGGGCAAAAATGTGAAGAGAATTAAGCGGTTAAAGTTGTAATTAATTGGGACTGGGCACCCCATTTGCCAGCTCTTTTTGCAAAATTAATGGATAAGCGGATGTATATGCCGCTAGTCCGGTGGTAAAGTCTGTTTGACAGTTGACATAAAGACATCCACCCCGTCCTCATGAGCTTGGTAAACATTGACACAAAATAGGAGTAATAAAGTTTGAATAGTTTAAAGGTAGCACATGAAAAATTTACTTGGAATGGCAAGGAAATACCACATATAGGTAGTTATGGTGGACACAGATGGCATGGATTTTGGCTCAAGGTTTTGGATGCACGAGAAGCATTCCCTCTCAGTACAGAGTTTAGGCTAGCAAGGTTATTTGAAGCAAACACAGGATATCAACCGACACAGCAAGACTTATATGAAAACATATTGCAAGCATTATAAGACTCTACACTGTCTTCCTTGTTAACCAAACCCTTTTACTAGAAAATATCTAGACCTTAGAGATACCAATCATGCAAACCAAATTTCAACGAGCTTTACGGTAGTTCTTCATTAATAGGTTTTAACTACATGATACAAAAGCTTAAACATGAACTACTTGATAACTCAAAACAATTGACAAGTATCAAATTATCCAATACAGTGATCTACAAGAATATGTAAGCTTTTTCCATTATACCATCTACCACATGCAACATTTTCTGTTCCAACCAAACACCAATCAATTTATTTCAACATAAACTCTCCAAACAATTATAAGTGAAGCAAGAGAGTACTTTCTTTAAAAGAACTAACAGCTCTGAATAAGAGATGCATGCAAAACAGGAGCTAAAAGCATAGCAATAGCTAGATAAGAATACTCAACAAGTATAAGTGAAGAATAGGAGTATTCATATGAAAAAGCGGAGCGTGTCTCTCTCCCAATCAAGAATGCTGGGGTCCAATCAAGTTGACCATAAGAAAAATAAAATACTGAAAATAAAAGCACACAGACGCTCCAAGTAAAGCACATATGATGTGAAAGAATTAAAATATAGTTTCACTAGAGATGACCTGATAAGTTGCTGATGAAGAAGGGGATGCAAGCTTAGACGCTTGAGTCTTCTTGAAATATGCTGGGGTGATCCATGGGAGCATCCCCAAGCTTAAGCTCTTCACTCTTCTTGATCACATTATATCATCCTTCTCTCTTGACCCTTGAAAACTTCCGCCACACCAAACTCAAAGTAATTCTCATTAGAGGGTTAGTGCACAATCAAAAACTCACATGTTCTATAAGGACACAAACATGACCGTTACTTTTAACATTAGCTACTGCCACTGATGTTATGTGAAGCTCTTCACCCTAAAAAAGAATTCCACTCAACACTAGTAAAAGAGAGAATGCGAAAAATAAAAGACAGAATCTGTCTAAACAGAACAGTCCGCAAAGACGAATTTTTTCGAGGCACTTACGTTGCTCAGATCGAAAAACTTTAAACTAACGAAAGATGCGTACATATCTGAGGATCACGCACAAAAATTGCAGATTTAAATAATTTTTCTGTGATTTTACAGAATTAAAACGGTGAACAGCAGAAATCTGTTCCTGCGCAGAAATCCAAATCTAGCATCATCTTCCTATTAGAGGCAATACTTGGCACAACAATGCGATAAAATAAAGATACAAAGGAATTTTTACAGAAGTAAACAACTCCTTGACTCAAAAAGAAAAGAAAAATTGCAGAAATAAAATACTCCCTCCGTTCCAAATTAGATGACTTTCATTTGTCCAAATGTGTATGTATCTGTACATGTAACATGTCTAGGTACATCCACTTTTGGACAAATGGAAGTCATCTAATTTGGAACGGAGGGAGTAATGGGTTGTCTCGCATAAACGCTTTTATTTAACGCCTTTCAGCTAGGCGCAGAAAGTAAAAATCAAGTGTTTCCAAGTGATGAAGCATCAACAATCTTACGCTTAGCTCTCTTACCTTTACCCTTATCTTTAGGAAATACTTGGTTACACATAGGTGAAGAGGCGAAATTCATAGTGCCTTGGCCCACATCTATTATTGGTTCAAAGCGTTTCAACAGAGATCTTCCAAGCGTAATTTGTCCTAATCCTGCACATTCAATGACAAGATAATCAATAGATATTGTTATCCCCAGGAGTTTTGTAAATACTCCTTCGGCTACTCCTCTTGGTAATTTAATAGTATTATCACCCTAAATTATACAATCTTCGCATTTGGAAAGCTCCCAAAGATTTAAGGAATCAAAAATATCCCTGGGCATTAAACAGAATTCAGACATAATATCACAGCGAGCATGAAAAGTTTCACCATTGATAACAAATTTTACTGAGTGAACCCATCCCGATGGTTCAAAATTTACTGGCACATTATCATAGTGTTCACAAATTTGATTATACCCTTCTTTTAGACCAGATATGTTTGTTTCAAGAGTGTTAAGTCTATCACTTATGCTTGTCAAAGCCAAATCAATTTTACTGATTGGAGGGCTAGAAATTGTAATCATTTTTTATAGCAATAAAAGCTTGATCCCCATCATAACGAAGGAAATCTCCTCCTACCACATCATCTAAAGCATATCTGTAGCTAAGAACAAGACCAAAATAAAAGCTACTAAGAAGCAGGCTTAGAGTCATTATAGGTTCAGTTTTAGCATAAGACTCAAAAATTCTAGACCAAACATCTTTAAAACTCTCCTCACTCACTTGCTTGAAAGTGAAGATCTCTTCCTCAGGTGACATGATGATAGGAACAGGGCTAGACATGATAACAAGACAGAAAAATAACAATTCAAAAATAAAAGTAACTAAATTTTTGTGTTTTTGATGAATAAAGCAAACAAGACTAAATAAAAATAAACTAAGCAAGACAATAACAAAGTAAAGAGACTGGAAGCGTGAAACTCCCCTTGCAGAAATCCTCCTGCTCCCCGGCAACGGCGCCAGAAAAAGAGCTTGATTGCGTGGATCACACGTTCGTTGGGAGACCCCAAGAGGAAGGTATGATGGAGTGTAGCAGCAGTTTCCCTCAGTATGAAACCAAGGTTTAATCGAACCAGTAGGAGCAATAAATCACTTCTGAAGGTAGTTGGTGGCGCCGTTTACTCGATCACCAACGTGGAATCTGCACACAACACAATCAAACTATTTTGCCCCAACGAAACAGTGAGGTTGTCAATCTCACCGGCTTGCTGAAAACAAAGGATTAAACGTATAGTGTGGAAAACAGTAGTAAATTGCAGAGAATGAAAAGGAACAGTGTTTGCAGTTGGTTGTATTATCAGTGTAAAAGAATGGGCCGGGGTCCACAGTTCACTAGTGGTGTCTCCCCATAAAAGATAAGTAACATATTTGGTGAACAAATTACAGCTGGGCAATTGACAAAATATTGAGCGCATGACAATGCATATATATGACATGATGATTATTATGATATTCATGTGGGCATTACGACAAAATACATAGACCGTTATCCAACAGCGTATATGACTAATAATCAGCCGCCAGGTTGTCATCCAAGTTCCCCGTTGGTATTAAGTTGCAAGCAACGGATAATCGCATTAAGCAATGTGCGTAAAGTAAACAAATGCATTAGACCTAACGGCGCACCCTTAAGCTAAGCATCGGTTATTTTATCCCTAGTGGCAACAGCACATCCACAATCTTAGAAGTTATTGTCACTCTCCCAGATTACCGGAGGAATGAACCCACTATCTAGCATAAATACTCACTCTTGGAGTTACAAGCATCTACTTGGCCAAAACATCTACTAGTAACGGAAAGCATGCAAGATCATAAATAACATATAAGATAGATTGATAATCAACTTGACATAGTATTCAATATTCATCGGATCCCAGCAAACCACCGCACGGCGCGGCAGGGGGGCCCGCGCGGCCCCATGGTGTGAGTGCCACGTGGCCCTCCTCCGTCTCTCCTCTGGACTGCGTCTTCGTGTTGGAAAAATAGGAGGTTCTGTCCAAGTTTCGTCCAATTTCGAGAATATTTCCAGACTAGCTTTTCTGGAATACAAAAACAGCAGAAAACAGGAACTGGCACTGTGACATCTTGTTAATAGGTTAGTCCCAGAAAATGCATAAAAATGCCATGAAGTGTATATAAAACATGTAACAATTGGTATAATATCAACATGGAACATCAGAAATTATAGATACGTTTGAGACGTATCAACCGTCTGCGGGGGCGGACTAGCTGGCTCCTCCAGCCAGGCCCGTTAAGCGCTAGGGTTTAGGTAGCGGCGTCGGCTATTTAATTGGCCGCGTGTAGCACGCGGCGCTGCCGGCGGTTGTTGCATGCCTTCACTGGGAGCGGCGGGAGTAGCCGCCCATCTCTCGCTCGCGCGCACGCTTGCGGCGGAGTGTACGAGCCGCGGCCGCTGAGAGGCGAGCCACCTGCGCCATATGGGCAGCCTCCTGGCTCGTCGGGCTCGATCGGCGCGGAGGGACTCGAAGGGGGCCTCCATGGCCTCCTGCATTTGCGGGTCGCCGCGACCCTCTACTTGCTCCTCCCCATCGTCGTTCCAGTCGAAGTCGTCGTCGTCCTCCTCCTCCTCGCTGAGAAGAGGTGCGGCCGCGCCGGGCGGTGGTGCGGCGAGGTCGGCGGCTGCGGCCGCAACTGTGCGGGTCTGCGCCATGAAGTTGGCCGCTCTGCGCGTTCAGCACCATGTGGGATGCCTGCATCGCCTCTTCCTCGGAGTGGTGGATGTCGTGGACGCCGAGCTCCAGCCCGTCACCCCAGACATCCTGTGTCCAGCCGACGTAAGGAGGCGCGGAGCCCCACGCCACACCGGCAACGTACGCCTCCTCCTCGGGGTCGTGGGCGTCGGACCACACCGCCTCGTAGGCCCTTCTCACCGGTTCCGCCACCGAAGCCGGCGGCCGATAGCTCGGCATGCCCCTCCATACCAGGCTCGTCGGCATGCGGCGAGAGAGGTTCCCGCGGTAGCGCTCGAGCGTGCTCTGTCGAGCTCGCTCGATCTGATCCACCACGTTTGTTTGGGGGACGCGACGGATCCATCTCCGGGGCCGGGGAAGGTGGTGGGAAGTGGTGCAGCCGTGGCTGGAAATGATGGCGGCGGCGCTAGGGCTTGTGGATTAGGGTTTACCCCGCCGGCGGCCACATATAAAGACCTCCACCACCGCATTTAAGCTAGTAGTTGGCCGGTTGGTGGCCGTTTGGTGAGGCTGACTAGCGGGCCAGAGGAGCCCTGAGGAGGACACAGGGCGAAAACGAGGCGCGATCCGCGCGTATCCGCACCGACGCAAAACCAACTCAAATTTGGGCCAAAATTGGGTCCACGTGGACAGAAAAACAGACCAATTATAAATGCGTCGGCGCGTTGGGCCGTGGCTTTTGTCTGCGCGGCCAGTTTCGGACATAAAGGAACCAAATGGGTCGGCGGCTCGGCGCGTTGGAGTTGCCCTTAGCCCTCAGGTTTCCACCAATTTAAACACCGAGATGCTCTTAGCCCTCAGGTTCCACGTCAAGAGGGGTGCGTTTGCAAATACCTTGACAGCTCAAAGTCAAATATCGAGTCTAAACAAAAAATATCTCTGTAACAACTTCCTATAAAGCTACTGCTAGCGGAGGTAGCCAAGAACCCGAAGCAAAGCTTAACCCATCCAAACAAGCAAGAGAAAGGGGAAAAAAGGAAAAAATCTCGATGGATCATCGCCTCGTCGCCCCTCTTCTCTTCCTCCTCGGCCTCCTCCTCCTCTCCTCGGCCGCGGCAACGGCTGCCGCGGGGATGAGGAGCCCCTGATCCGGCAGGTCGTCGGGAACGCCGATGATTTGGAGCTGGACTCGCACTTCGTCAGTTTCGTGCAGCGGTTCGGGAAGACGTACAGGGACGCGGAGGAGCACGCGCACCGGCTCTCCGTGTTCAAGGCGAACATGCGCCGCGCGCGCCGGCACCAGCTGCTGGACCCGTCCGCCGAGCACGGGGTCACCAAGTTCTCCGACCTCACCCCCGCCGAGTTCCGCCGGACCTTCCTCGGCCTCAAGACGTCGCGGCGATCGTTCCTGCGGGAGATGGCCGGGTCAACCCATGATGCGCCCGTCCTGCCCACGGACGGCCTCCCCGAGGACTTCGACTGGAGGGACCACGGCGCCGTCGGGCCCGTCAAGAACCAGGTCCGCATGGATTTTTTGTTTCCCGATCGAGAATCGATTCCCCTGATTCCGTGATCTCTAAGTCTGATTTCGCCTCCGACCCTGACCTTTTTGTCCTCGATTTTGCAGGGTTCGTGCGGGTCGTGCTGGTCGTTCAGCGCGTCTGGGGCGCTAGAGGGAGCGAACTACCTAGCGACGGGTAAGATGGAGGTGCTCTCCGAGCAGCAGATGGTCGACTGCGACCACGAGGTGAGCCTGTTTCTCTTTCTTGCTTGCGTTACATACTACTCTTCCTTTTGTGATTGGTTGATATGTTGGACTTTTGTGGCGTATCTCACTATGTTTTGTCAGTTGGTGGTGTACTTTTTAAGTTATCTGTTTCTGATTGGGCAAAGGCACCAAATAAAATTAAGAAGGCTAAACGCCCACTTTTGAGAACATTGACTTTAAGCTGTACTCTATCCATTCACAAATATAACATGTTTTAGATATCTATATGGAATATATGAATTTACACACTCAGACACGTCTAGATACATCTGTTTTGGAAAAAGCTAAAACATCTTATAACTGTGAACGGAGGCACTACTACTCAGAATCTCATATTACAGACTATCCAGAATAACTGCTGCATCTTCTTGTGTGCCCGGGAGTTGTTAGGTGATTTCTGTCTCTAACTCATGGAACTGGACGCCACTTAACTTGGATATTCTGATTTGTAATTGAATTTGGAAGAAACGAACTGTTATTGGGTAGCTCTTCCTTTGCTGTCATCCAAGCAATAAGGCAAATCACATGTATAATCCTTGCATAGGCTGTGTACTTGGTAGTCCCTGATGTTTGGTACATGACTTGAAATCGTAGTATATGTAATACATACAATGAACAATTTTTGTGGCTCTTTTGATTTCAAGAATGTTTGTCTCTTATTGCTACCTATAAGGGTACATCAACGGTAGCTCCATTTTACTCTTATGCAGTGCGAGCCTGTGAGGCATCCAACTTTTCTATTAAGAGCCTTCTACCTGTGGTCTTCCCTTAGTTTTGTCTGAATGGTAGGAGTACATGTTTTTTTGTTGTTATCTCATTTTACCAAATTTTCTCGCAGCAGGAACCATTGGTACATGAAACTGTTGAGTATGTGGTAGATGTGGTGCTGTTTCTGCCTTTTTTCATGTCTAAATGCAAGAAATATTCATACGTAAAAGTTATATTTTCTTTAATTGTTGGTGATTGTTGCTGCTGCTTCCTGTTTTACCTCAATGGGTGCCTTAACTTATGTGATGCATTGTTGTGATCTTTTCAGTGTGACTCTTCAGAGCCTGATTCATGTGACGCTGGATGCAATGGTGGGTTGATGACTTCAGCCTTCAGCTATCTTCTGAAATCTGGTGGCCTAGAGAGAGAGAAGGATTACCCCTACACTGGGAAGGATGGTACCTGCAAATTTGACAAGTCCAAGATTGCTGCTTCAGTTCAAAACTTCAGTGTCGTCTCTGTTGATGAAGAACAGATTGCTGCTAACCTTCTCAAACACGGACCACTGGCAAGTAAGTGTATAACTACCTCACACAGAGTTTCCAAGGCAGATGCCCGTTTGTGAATACACGGAACAGACAATATGAACAATGAAATCTCTGATGCATGTTTTTTTCTTCCCGACAGTTGGGATCAACGCCGCGTACATGCAGACATACATCGGTGGAGTGTCATGCCCATACATCTGCGGCAGGAGCCTTGACCACGGTGTTCTTCTTGTTGGCTATGGGGCATCTGGTTTTGCGCCATCCCGCCTGAAGAACAAGCCCTACTGGATCATCAAGAACTCGTGGGGAGAAAACTGGGGGGAGAAAGGGTACTACAAGATCTGCAAGGGCTCGAACGTTCGCAACAAGTGCGGTGTCGACTCCATGGTTTCCACCGTGTCTGCCCTCCACGCCTCAGAGGAGTAGAACCTAATCAGCAGTCCTGGAAATAATCATGATTTCGATATATTACTAGAACTTTAATATGTAGTTGGTTAGGCTCCATCATCGCTGTGGTATGAACAGCGAAGATGCGAAGCCGCTACAGAATGCTTGATGTAACTTAAGTTTGCTTCCACAAAGCCATGCATGTTTGCCACACGCTATTTGGATGTGGCTAAATTATTATCGCTTGTACGTTACTGAACTCGTTGGATAATCCTGTGCATAAGTGTATTGTGCTTCCATAAAATGGCGTTTGTGTTTGTGTTTGTGTTTGTGTTTGTGTTTGTGTTTGTGTTTGTGTTTGTGTTTGTTATGACATGCTTTATGAGTTTAAGCATTTGGGCTAACGTGAGGGCACACAATGTTTCTTCTGTTTGATGTGGCCACGGCTAGTGAAAATTCTCTGAAACTCTCTGAACTATCGTCACTTCCCCCACACAGCCCCATATGGTTCAAGTTGACTGCACCCGGCCTTCTTGAACTTGCCTCCTTTTACGTTGTTCTTAGACTAACCCGTGCGGGTGAAAGTGGATCCTGCTGATTTTGCTAGGTTAGCGTCTGCGGTGGAAAAAGTTCAGGAAGTTCCGACGTAAACTTTTTGCGTAACCTATGAACAACCTCGAGTACACACATGCTCTCACTCACAAAATTCCGACAACAAGGGTCAGTATCGGTTGTGTCAAAAAAGGGTCAAAACAAAAAGCATTGGGAATAGAGGCCCCCCCAGCCTAACTCCTCTCTTGCACCTAAACTTATTGTCTTTTTAGAGAGTACGCGAATGCGTACCGTTATTTTATAGAAGGTAGAAATAGTAATTACAAAAAAGATTTCAGACACAACCGTCTGAACCCAAAAACTCCGAACTCAAAAAAACCTAAAGCCTACTCTCGCGCTATAGCTTGAACTCCAACTCCAACTCCGGCACCAGTTGTTGGCCTCCTCGTCCTCATAGCAATGCCAGCACTGTGCTCTTCCATGATCTGCCTCGATAGCTGCTCAGAAGTTCGCTGTCGTTGCGGGTTTTGAAAGCACCATGCGTTCCTGTTCTTCCAAAGGCCATGACACGCCAGGCAGACCAGCGCATCGAAGCCCCTTCTCTCCTTATCTCTGAATTTCTGTCTCTCACTCATCCACCATCCTTGTAGAGTACAGAACTGGGTTGGCGCCTGAAAACTCCTGCCTGGCAGGGCTCTGCAGCGCTCCCAAACTTCCCGTACGAACACACACTGCACCAAGATATGCTCCGCCGTGTCTTCTTCCTGCAGACATACAAAACATGGTGAGGTGTTCGTCTGCAACCCATGTCGCCTCCTTCTATCCGAGGTCCAGATACGGTGCTGAATCGCCAGCCATGTGAAAAACTTGCTCTTTGGTGTCGCATGGTTCTTCCAAATTGGCTCAGCAATCTCAGATTTCTCTCGCCCTTGCATCAACATGCTATAGGTTGATCGAGCGGTGTATTCTCCACTAGTCGCCCAAGGCCAACTGAAAGTGTCTGGTTCCTCTAGATCCCTCTGTACTTCGGAGATCGCAAGCCAAAGTGCAATGCATTCCCTCGCTCCCCGGTATGCTAGAGTCTCCGTGATATCATCCACCCAGGTATTATCCAGCAAACCTTGCGCGACTGTTCTTGAATTTTTGACTCGGGTGTTGACAATCCTGAACAGTCCCGGAGCCACCTCTTTGACCGATCTGTTGTTGATCCATCTATCCCTCCAAAAGAGCGTTTTCCTACCATTGCCCACCCTTATTCTGACAAGGGTGTTGAAAAACTCTCTGTCCTTTGTATCCTTCAGCATCTGCAGCCCTTGCCAGGGTCTTTGGTCGTCAGTTCTTTGCAGCCACTGCCATCGCACCCGAAGCGCAATACCCTGCAGCCTCAAATTCTTGATGCCGAGTCCCCCATATTCCAGCGGCGTGCAAATGCGTTCCCAGGCAACTAGACACTGTCCCCCGTTTGCTCTGTCCTTTGCCGTCCAAAGAAAACCCCTAATACTCTTCTCAAACTCCTCCAGCAGCCAGGTCGGCGCTTCCGCCACGATTAGATGATGGACAGCTCTAGCATACATGACCGACCTGACACACACCAGCCTCCCAGGGCGAGCAATCATGCCCCTTTGCCAAGCAGGCACAATCCTGACAGCCGCGTCCAGCATCGGCTGCCATTGATTTCTAGTCAGCGGCTTCAGAGCTAACTGCAACCCAAGATAGCGAATAGGAAATTCCGTAATGGGGCAGTTCAGAACACTCGCCACCAAGTCCTTCTCCCGTTGTCCAGCCCTAATCAGCGTTGCCGATGTCTTGCGGTAGTTGATGTGAAGCCCTGATGCTCGACCAAACACCGACAGAAGCTCCCTAATTGTGACTAGATCCTACAAATCTGGCTTTACAAACAGCACCACGTCATCCGCGTAAATTGACACCCGCTGAATCGGCGTCGCATTACCAATAGGTGCCAGCAGCTCCTCCTCCACCGCTTTTTTAATTAGGAGGGTAACCACCTCCATCGCCATCACGAACAGCTGCGGGAGAGGGGATCCCCCTGCCGCAAACCTCGCACATGCATAATCTTTCTCCCAGGCATTCCATTTACCACCACTTGAGTGCTCTCCGTGCGCATGCAGATCGACAGCCATCGCAAGAAAATCTCCGGGATCCCCAATCTCCGCAGCACCTCAAACAGAAAAGCCCAGGACACAGTGTCAAACGCCCTGGATATATCCAGTTTCAGAAGCACCCCCGCCTCCCCTCCTGTTTATCTTCCTGGCTAACTGTCGTACAAGGATGAAGTTATCATGTATATTCCGACCCTTGATGAACGCCGATTGATTGAAGCTTACGAGGTTCTCCAGTTTTGGTCGCAGTCGGCTCGACAAAGCCTTGGTGAAAAGTTTAGCAAAACTGTGGACCAGGCTGATGGGCCGAAAATCGCCCACCTCCTCAGCGTCGGCCTTCTTAGGGATGAGCGTGATGACAGCACGATTTAGTCTGCCGAAATTTCGGCCATCCCCAACATACAGCTTGAGCACTGCCGCCATCACCTCATTTTTGATAATGGGCCAGGCCCGCTGATAAAAGGCCCCCACAAAACCATCTGGGCCTGGGGCGCGATCCGGCGGAAGCTCCTTTATTACTTTCCAAATTTCTTCCTCCGAAAAAATCTCGCCTAGGTCATCTAGCTCATGCGTTTGCAACCCCAACGCCTCCAAGTTTAGAGCCAGATCTCTATTATGAACACTGCCCAGCAGCTCGGCGTAGGTTTCGAAGAAGACCTTCTCCTTTCCCCTTTGATCCGTGATCAACTCACCGTTGTGCTTAATTGCTGGGATGAAATTCTTCACCCTTCTCCCATTTGCAACAGCATGAAAAAGCTTGGAGTTCGCATCTCCATCCTTCAACCATCTCATTCTCGATCTTTGCCGAGCCATTGTCCGCTCCAGCGACGAGAGAGCCAGCACCGTATGCTTTAGCGTCTTCCTGAGCCACCACTCCTCATCCGTCAGTAACCTGCGCTCCTGTGCTGCGTCGAAGAGACGAATCAACACGTTTGCCATCGCTATCTGAAGTTTGATGTTTCCCACATGCCTGTCACCCCAAGATTGCAGGTGCGAAGCCAAACTTCTGAAGCAAGCATCCAGTCTGAGGAACGATCCACAATTTCCGGCGGACACTTCCAACCTTCCTTAACTGCCTCGTCAAAACCCTCCAAATTTAGCCAAAACATCTCGAACTTAAACCTCGGCTTTGGCCTACCTGTCGCACTCATCGACAAGAGAAGCGGAGCGTGATCTGAGACTAATGACGAGAGGGCTTGTAACAACGCATCGGGATACATGAGTTCCCAATCAATCGAGACAATGGCTCTGTCGATCCTGGTCATAGTCGGAACGCGCCGTTCATTGCTCCAAGTAAACAATCTCCCGTGCATATAAACCTCCTTGAGCTCCAAGTTGCTCACAAACTCCCTGAATCGGCTCATGCAAGCCCGATCCAGATTGCCATTGTTTTTTTCTGACGCCCGCAAGATCATATTGAAGTCTCTGAAAACCAACCACGGTCCTGGACATAGGCTGCACCGTTCCTGCAATTCCGTCAGAAACTGCGCCTTGGCCTCACTAGATTGTGGTCCATAAACTCCAGTAAACCACCAGATCCCTCCATCTCTCAAGTGCACCTCCCCAGTAACCGAGAAAGAGTCTATCGAGAGGTTTGTGACCACCATAGCTGACGTGTTCCACGCCAACAACACTCCTCCACGCGTTTCTACTGCCGGTAAGTAAAAGAAATCGTCAAAAGAAGGTCTGAGGCATTGGTTTACAATGTAGCGATCCATCCTCTCCATCTTGGTCTCCTGAAGGCATACCAAGTTAACTCTAAGAGTAGCAATGAACTCCCTAACCGAATCGCGCTTCGCCGTGTCGTTAGGACCCCTTGGGTTCCAACTAAGTATCGATGGGCTTAAATCCATGGAAACATAAACAAAAAGCACTCCACATAGATGTGCTTGTCAAGAAAGCACCCCTATCTCCATACCACCCTGCATCTGCAGCACATCCCGCGCCAGGATTGTCTTTCCGAAGACAGCTGCCAGCACCCTCAACTGTTGATCACGTATCGGTGAATCAAATAGGCTCTGAAGCTCACAGACTGCATACTCATCCACTGCCATGTCCACCCGAGATACGCCAAGAGCTTGCAGCAAACCGGTCTCAGCTGCAGAAGCCTTCTTGGGTTGCTTCCGTGTTGTGATCGGAGTCGGGGTAGGGGTAGAGAGCCTAGCGCTTCTTCGCGCGTGTAAGGCTCGGCGTTGGATTGCAGCAACGCAGTAGATTCCACCTCACGCAGCAGCGGCGGAGCCAGCGTCTTCAAGATTCGTGCACAGAAAGCACGCATCCGCCCCGCTGCCAAGGACTCACCATCCTGGGCTATCGGATCCACGTCCTCCGCCCGCCTAGCATCCGGCTCCGACAAGGGGGCCCCAGCTGGCAGGGCCGCATCATTAGCCTCCGCCTCTACACCGATCTTTCTCTGCACCGGCGAATCCCCTTTTTCAGATAAGGAAACAGTGAAAAAGGATCCGCCCGACTGCGAGTCCCCACTTCCCTGCGCCACGGACGCGCTGTTGCCCTCCGATTCGTCCACCACTGCTGTAGGGCCCAGCGGGGTAGGGTTGGCCGGCTCCCGCATAGGAGTAACGGCCAAATCCACCTTGTCGCCAACCTCTAAAGTTGTGCCCGATTGGCTGGTCTCCGTGGACCCCAGCTTCAGAACCTGCTCCTCCACTACAGACGTGCTTTTTTCCTCTAGATTGGCGCTGATCGGTCAGACACAGCTGCCGCATCCTTGTCTTGCACCTCAACCTGTTCCCCATTGGTTGGAGAAGGCTGCAAAGTGGAGCTGCCAGCCAGAGGCGACAGCCGTCCACTTGTCCTGTCTGCGGACCGATTCAAAACCTCCACCGCATGTCTGCACACTTTTCCTTCTCCAGATCTGACCGTTCAAACTCGGCAATCGCCAATCCGACGGCCCAGCATGGCTCCTGCCAAAGGAGGACGCAGAGCCGCGCTGCCGCCGTGATCGCCATCGTGGGCTCGCCCACCATGTTCCACGAAGGGACCCCTGCAGTCCGGCATCCCCGACCTCCAAGACCTCTCGGATGCCGTCCAGTATCCCTCGCCGCCATGCTCGAATTCCACCTCCTCCGGCATGCCATCCATGTCACTCCCCGACGAACTGTGCCGTCGAAAGCTTGGGTCATCCAGCAGACAGAACTCCTCCACCCTTTCGATGTGGATGAGAACTCTATATTGAAGCAGACCCAGCTCCGTTATTCTGTCGGCTGGCGGCGGAAATGGAACACCCGCGGCTGGCTCCGGCACCCACAGCAGACTCAACGGCGAAATTGACTCCGGATTTGCCGACCAAGCATCAGCGCGGAACGTCCCCAAATCAGAACGGTCTGCCGTCTCCTGCGCCACCGCCTCCACGGACGCCGACGTGCCAAGAAGGCTTTGCACTGTGTCCGTCTCCCACGCGTGCGGTGGTATGCCTTCCACTGCCAGCTGCACTCGCGAGCGCATCACCACCTGCTTCGCTTGCGCCTGACGAGTCCATTGGCGGAAGTAGAGCTTGAACCCGGCGTGCTCCACGAACGGCTGATAACCCCCAAGAGCAAGGGATCACTGTAGCACCTCTCAATGTGGAAGTAAGGTATCGATCCGCAGGAGCAAGAAGGAAAAGTTATCTATTCCCTACAACTAAAGTGTCACAAGTTTTAGTTGATTATGCACTAAACAAGTTTAGAAACAAGATGGTTGGTTTGATGGATGTAAAAGTGTCCCAATCCTCTTCTTTGCAAGAGGACAAGACAAAGGTAGTAGCAAGTGAAAGCTCTCAAAGAGAGAAAGCCCAATCCTCTATGTAGCAAGAGGACAAGCTCAAGTGTGTGTTTCTTATAGGAACAATGGACATGGTTCATGGGTTCACTTAATCCTCTCTCTCTCTCATCTACGGTGATCATCATGTTATAGATAAAGTACACACAATTGTCATGTTTTAATGGTAGCTTTTTATGACGGCTATATGTCCTAAAACACATAGTTGAAAGAAATACTCATTTGTGTTGCTAGGTCACCCCTCGTAAGGCTAGCGTGGTTTCTCTCACTCCCACATCATACTCTTTCTTTTTACCCCCAGATAAAGGATGTTGGGCGGTACTGTGTCACTCAATACCTATGCCGTGTCACATCGGCCATCCCGTACCCACATACATCATACTTCAAAGTATGACAAATCACAAAAGCTCCAACACAACGGTAAATGCATAACAAATCATCTCACACCACAATATTCACCACAAAGGTATTACATAGATGACCGTAATCATGTTCAGCAGCTCATACGGTACTAATTAGTGAAGCTCAAGAGAGAGGAGAGATACAAAAGTTACCACCACAAACCCTAGTCCAGGGGGTGGACTACTCCCCCTTCATCATGGTGATGATGGTGGAGAAGTTCTTGCTGTAGATGTTGATGATGAACACGCCGGAGGGGGGTGGAGCCCTCCGGAGGTGATTCCGGCGGCGTTTCCCCCCTCCGATCTTCTCCGGCGGCAGCCTTCTGTCTCTCTGTTTCGTGGTTTTGTGTTTCTCCGCCGCCTCCTTCCAGAGAACGTCGGGGACCTTTTTTATAGGCGTTTTTAGGTCAAGACGAGTCGGTGGAGCAAAGATCGACGGCAACGGAGCCACGAGGGCCAAACGGTGGGCCCCACGCGGCCACAGTACCTGGCCGCGTGGGCCACCCCCTTTGGGCCTCGGCCTCCGTTTGCTTCTTCCTTCGCCCACAGGTCTTCTTCCTTCCAAATATTGACGCCCGTAAATTTCCAGGTGATTTCGTTGACGTTTGGGTCCCTGAAACATTAAAATAAGAAAACGGGTTTTCTGCCTGTGCAGGGTTAATTCCATAAAAATAGGAAATAAATGAATATTCCCAAAATCATTATAAAACATTGATATAACCCTTATATGATGCAAATATGATTGGAATATAAGCAATTAAAGTGCAAAGTTCATGTATGCATTTTACATGCATCAACATCCCCAAGCTTAATCCATGCTCGTCCTCGAGTATGAAGATGATAAAACTAACATGGACTTTGCAATTTAATACTTAACAATGAATCAAAGATGATTACTATTGCTACATATAGTCAAATGATTCATTCTTCAAAGGAGTAGCAATATGCAAATAGTTTATGAAGTGATATCAAGTATTCAAGACAAGGATGTTCATTGATAGTTCACAAAGTGTAACATAGTAGCAAGTAATATGGACACATGTATGCATAATGATAAGTAGAACATCCTACAATGGTCATAGAGTGTAGATGAAAATCTGAATATGATAGGTGGACACTTTGGAAAGATGTATATGTGAGTAGAGGTAAAGCATGCATAAGTTTCATCCAACTTCCAAACTCTTCTACTTAAGTTAATGATTGCAATGTGGTATTCATTGGTGTCAAGCTCTCATTCCCCTATCATAGCATCTTGAATGATTAAGTTAAATGTGAAAGCAAATATGAGTAGTGTGCTTGACAAAGTAAAGGTTAATGTCTCATGCCCCTTGAATACAAGTACTACACCATGTTACTCAACTTGGAAACAAAGCAAGTTCAAGTTATATCATTGTAAGTAATAATAGTATCATCAAGAGCGTCAACTGGGGTACCTCTTGTCCCAGATATGGAACAAGCCCATATCAAAATGACAAGACAAACAAACAAAATGAACAATCTCAACACCCTTTTTATTTACCATTGGAATAGCTTTTATTATAAGGTGTATCACAGAAGGTTCACCATAGTATGTAAGTAAATTTCCACCATGAATGATGCATGGCTTAGATTAGCGGCCCAGGCGTCTCTCTAACCATTTATACAAACTCATTTAAACTACTTATTTCCACCTCATTTCACATGATAGCATCCATAACAAAAGTACATGATATCAACTAAATGAGATGAAGAGCATGTTGAAAGCTTGCATGTGACAGCACATATGGGCTAACTCCAACCCAACATTTATCAAGCCACTAGCATCATAATCTTAATCACAATGGGTCATGTTTTATTTGCAATAGAAATGTGCATCAAGTTCGTGAGAGCTATATAACCAACTTTTCCATGCAATCAATAACATAAACATTTTCATTCAGAGGTAAGATAACACAAACAACATGTTAACATACTCGGAATAGCATAAAGCCAATAGGTAGATATGGTGGACTCACTGGAATAACTTTGGTTGAAGGTGTTGGAAACAAGTTTTGCTTGTTGGAGTTTTTGGGCTAGCAAAAGGGAGAAAGTTGACCATCTAGATGCATGCATGAGTGTCCATAGAACTAACTAATCCATGTTAAACCAAGTAAAATAACAATCAGCACCAAAACATGAATAAGTGATAGCTCTTCAAAAAGAATTTGCAAACTATTACTCATAAACAAGCTCATGAATCATGCAACTATATGTATCATTAAAAATCAACTCAAACATCCCTTTTCCCAATCTTATAAAAGCATCCAACATATTTCAACCCATATTTCCAGTAGCTCTCTCATATATAATGATAGTGTGGTGGTCTCTCAAAAATCAAACAAAACAAACAAAAAGACGCTCCAAGTTTATGCGATAAAGTGTTTCGATCGAAAAACAGAAGTTGGACGTGTGCAAACCGAGAGTGTGTAGGTCCAGCGGGGTTGTCTTCACATCCCCAAGCTTATGGTCTTCACCATCCTTGGATAGCTCTTGGTGCATCTCCTCCAATCCCTGTGAAAAAACTTCAAAACACCGTTTCTCCCATTTCTTTTCTGTGGGGTGCATTAATAGTGATAAACAAATAGGTTCCTTGCTGCATATAATCCTTGAACAAAAATTCATATGAGATGTCCAGAAAGTGTATAATGTTGTATGCCTACTCATAAACTCAATTGGATCAAAAAGATTCAACTTAAAAGCTCAAAGCATGCATCAAACAAAATGGGACAGAATCTGTCCAGAAAAACAGCAGCAGCAAAACGTATTTTTCTACCCTACCAAACTTTCTCGAAAAATTCCGAAAAAATTCATGCATACAGAGGATGAAAAGTTGCAACTACAGTTCAAATATGAGCTCATTCGGAGTTACAGAATAAGAATTAAAAATCATACCGTGCACTGATCGTGCAGGAATAAAATCTCCGAACGCTATAAGCAACTTTTTCAAACCAAAAAGGGTAAAACTTGGCACTTTATTGAAAACTCCAGAACCTAAACTATAAACAAAGTCTCTTGTACAGCAAGAGGACACAAAGAAAATCACACAAAAAATAACCGGGTTGCCTCCCGCAAAGCGCTTTCTTTATAGCCATATAGCTAGGCTTGATAGTTTTAATGATGCTCCATAGGAATAAGAGTTGAATATAAAAGAGCATCAAGAAGCAAATATCAAACACATTTAAGTCTAACCCACTTCCTATGCATTGGGATCTTGTAAGAAAATAAATCAATAAAGCACAAAGTGACTAGCATAGGAAGGCAAAGCAAGTGCAACTTCAAAATTTTCAACAAAAAGAGAGAAGACTTAATATTTTTGAGATATATGAAATCATGTCTCCCTCTCTCATAAAAACTTTCAGTAGCATCATTGATAAACTCAACAATATAGCTATCACATGAAACATTCTTATCATGATCCATATGCATAAAAGTATCATTACTCTCCACATAAGCATAAACAGTTTCATTAGGAATAGTGGGAGTAAAACATTCATAATAATCATTGTAATCATCATATATAGGAGGCATATCATAATCACAATAAACTTTATACTCAATAGTGGGTGGACTGAAAATATCATATTCATCATCATAAATGGGAGACATAGTATCATCAAACAAGTCAAAGAACCTCCCCAAGCTTAGATGATTGCAAGATATAAAAGGAACCTCCCCAAGCTTAGTCTAGTGCACACAAGAATAGAAACTTAAGCGCTACGCTCCCCGGCAACGGCGCCAGAAAAGTACTTGATAACCCCCAAGAGCAAGGGATCACTGTAGCACCTCTCAATGTGGAAGTAAGGTATCGATCCGCAGGAGCAAGAAGGAAAAGTTATCTATTCCCTACAACTAAAGTGTCACAAGTTTTAGTTGATTATGCACTAAACAAGTTTAGAGAACAAGATGGTTGGTTTGATGGATGTAAAAGTGTCCCAATCCTCTTCTTTGCAAGAGGACAAGACAAAGGTAGTAGCAAGTGAAAGCTCTCAAAGAGAGAAAGCCCAATCCTCTATGTAGCAAGAGGACAAGCTCAAGTGTGTGTTTCTTATAGGAACAATGGACATGGTTCATGGGTTCACTTAATCCTCTCTCTCTCATCTACGGTGATCATCATGTTATAGATAAAGTACACACAATTGTCATGTTTTAATGGTAGCTTTTTATGACGGCTATATGTCCTAAAACACATAGTTGAAAGAAATACTCATTTGTGTTGCTAGGTCACCCCTCGTAAGGCTAGCGTGGTTTCTCTCACTCCCACATCATACTCTTTCTTTTTACCCCCAGATAAAGGATGTTGGGCGGTACTGTGTCACTCAATACCTATGCCGTGTCACATCGGCCATCCCGTACCCACATACATCATACTTCAAAGTATGACAAATCACAAAAGCTCCAACACAACGGTAAATGCATAACAAATCATCTCACACCACAATATTCACCACAAAGGTATTACATAGATGACCGTAATCATGTTCAGCAGCTCATACGGTACTAATTAGTGAAGCTCAAGAGAGAGGAGAGATACAAAAGTTACCACCACAAACCCTAGTCCAGGGGGGACTACTCCCCCTTCATCATGGTGATGATGGTGGAGAAGTTCTTGCTGTAGATGTTGATGATGAACACGCCGGAGGGGGGTGGAGCCCTCCGGAGGTGATTCCGGCGGCGTTTCCCCCCTCCGATCTTCTCCGGCGGCAGCCTTCTGTCTCTCTGTTTCGTGGTTTTGTGTTTCTCCGCCGCCTCCTTCCAGAGAACGTCGGGGACCTTTTTTATAGGCGTTTTTAGGTCAAGACTATGTCGGTGGAGCAAAGATCGACGGCAACGGAGCCACGAGGGCCAAACGGTGGGCCCCACGCGGCCACAGTACCTGGCCGCGTGGGCCACCCCCGTTTGGGCCTCGGGCCTCCGCTTGTTCGCTTCCTTCGCCCACAGGTCTTCTTCCTTCCAAATATTGACGCCCGTAAATTTCCAGGTGATTTCGTTGACGTTTGGGTCCCTGAAACATTAAAATAAGAAAACGGGGTTTTCTGCCTGTGCAGGGTTAATTCCATAAAAATAGGAAATAAATGAATATTCCAAAAATCATTATAAAACATTGATATAACCCTTATATGATGCAAATATGATTGGAATATAAGCAATTAAAGTGCAAAGTTCATGTATGCATTTTACATGCATCAACGGCCTGTTCGCCACGTTGCGCCTGTGCTCCTCCGAGCTGAACACGAACAAGAAATCCTCCGGCTTGAACTCATGAACCGAGAAATCCTCTGAGCTGAACACGAACAAGAAATCCTCCGGCTTGAACTCATGAACCGAGAACTCTCCCTGCGGCACGTTTGTCTGCGCGATGATCGCCTCCTCCGCCTGCAGCCGTGTCACCGCCGGCTGATACGTCTCCAACGTATCCATAATTTCTGCTGTTCCATGCTTATATTATACCATTTGCTACATGTTTTATATACACTTCATATCACTTTTATGCATTTTCTGGGACTAACCTATTAACAAGATGCCACAGTGCCAGTTCCCTGTTTTCTGCTGTTTTTGGTTTCAGAAAGTTACTTCTGGAAATATTCTCGGAATTGCACGAAACAAAAGGCCAAGTCCCTATTTTTCCAACACGTACACGGAGTCCGAAGGAGAGACGAAGAGAGCCACGAGGTGGCCAAACCACAGGCGGCGCGGCAGTGGGCCCAGCCGCGCCACCTGGTGGTTTGGGCCCCTCGGGGGTCCGCCGACATCGCCCCTTCGCCTATTTATTCCCCGAGACGTGAAAACCCTAAAACACCGAGCCTTTCATCCAGAACATATTCGCTGCCGCCGCCGTCGTCAACCCTAACTCGGGGGGTTCTGAAGCTCTTCCCGGCACCCTGCCGGAGAGGGGAATCATCACCGGAGGGCTCTACATCGCCATGCCCGCCTCCGGAGTGATGCGTGAGTAGTTCATCCTTGGACTATGGGTCCATAGCAGTAGCTAGATGGTTGTCTTCTCCACTTGTGCCATCATGTTTAGATCTTGTGAGCTGCCTATCATGATCAAGATCATCTTATTGTAATGCTACATGTTGTGTTTGCTGGGATCTGACTTATATTGATACCTATGTGGAGCTGAATATTATATTATCATGTCTATGTCATTTGTGATCTTGCATGCTCTCCGTTACTTGTTGAAGCCTTGGCCAAGTGAATACTTGTAACTCCAAGAGGGGGTATTTATGCATGATAGTTGGGTTCAACCTCTATTTAACCTGGGATAGTGACAGCAAGTTCTAAGGTTGTAGATGTGTTGTTGCCACTAGGGGTAAAACAGCAATGCTTTATTCAAGGATGAATGTATTGTTTACATTACGCACATTACTTAATGCAATTGTCTGTTGCTTGCAACTTAATACTGGAAGGGGTACGGATGTTAACCGGAAAGTGGACTATTTAGGCATAGATGCATGCTGGATAGCGGTCTATGTACTTTGTCGTAATGCCCAAATGAATCTCATAGTAGACACCACACTCACACATGCATGTTATATGCACTTATCAATTGTCAATTGCCCAGCTGTAATTTGTTTACCCAGCATGTTAGTTATCTTATTGGAGAGACACCACTAGTGAACTGTGGACCCCGGTCCATTCTTTTACATCTGAAATACAATCTACTGCAATCATTGTTCTCTACTGTTTTATGCAAACAAACATCATTTCCATTCGATACGTTTAACCCTTTGTTTTCAGCAAGCCGGTGAGATTGACAACCTCACTGTTAAGTTGGGGCAAAGTAATTTGATTGTGTTGTGCAGGTTCCACGTTGGCACCGGAATCCCTGGTGTTGCGCCGCACTACACTCCTTCACCAACACCTTCGAAGCAACCTCGTTTTCCTACTGGTTCGATTAAACCTTGGTTTCATACTGAGGGAAAACTTGCTGCTGCACTCATCATACCTTCCTCTTGGGGTTCCCAACTGACGTGTGACGTACAAGCATTGTTTCTGGCACTGTTGCCGGGGAGATATTCCCTCGTCAACTTAGAGCTAGCAACACGTTTTCTGGCGCCGTTGCCGGGGAAAACCGAATTGCTTCTGCAAGGGGAGTCTCTCACACCCAATCTCTTTACTTTGTTATTTGTCTTGCTTAGTTTATTTTTATTTAGTCTTGTTTGCTCTCTTTATCAAAAACACAAAAAAATTAGTTACTTGTTTAATTCGTTTGATTTTGTTTTTCAAAATGAATGCTCCTGAAGTTGAAGTTCGTTCTTTTAGGCAACTAGGAGGTGAAAATTTGAAAGATGCTTGGTATAGAATTAGTGATGCTCATCATAGATGTACTAAGAAACACTCTACCACTATCCTCCTTAGGAACTTTTATGTTGGTATCTCTAGTTGGTATAGGTATGTTCTAGACACTCTTACAGGTGGAAATTTCTTGGGTACTCCTGCTTTAGAAGCCTGTAATATTATTGAAAGTTTGGTAGGAACACCACCCACTAAAGATATTAAAATTGAGATCACCTTGGAGGATGTTATAAATAAGTTAGACTCTATGGAGAATTTTTTCCAAATTTTCTTGATTGTATTGGTAAGACTAATGAATCAATAGCCACCATCAATGAAAGAATCACTGTTCTTGAGGATAATAATATCCATGACACCCAAAATCATAGAATTGATGAGTTAGAGGAAGCTATTGAAACCTTAAGTTCAACCTTTACTTCTCTTAAGTCTAAAAAGGAGAAAGTTTATGTGGGTAGAGAGCAAAAGTTTATGTATGTTCCTAAAGTGCCAAAACCAAAGACTCATTATGAGCTTAAAATTGATAAAACTTTTAGTACGGTTAAAGGTAATGAAACACCTCCAGGAACATCTAAGATACCCATTGTTACAAGCTGTGTGTTGGAAGAAGCTTTTGATGATTTGAATGATTTGCCACTTGACAACACTTGATTTTCACTTTCTGCGCCTAGCTGAAAGGCGTTAAAGAAAAGCGCTTATGGGAGACAACCCATCGTTTTTATTTGCTGTTATTTTTGTTTTCTTTGAGTCAAGGAGTTTTGTTACTTCTGTAGCAACTCCTTTGTATCTTTATTTTATCGCAATGTTGTGCCAAGTAAAGTTCTATATTGAAAGTTGATGCAAGATTTGGATTTCTGCGCAGTGACAGATTTTTAGCTGTCACGGATTTGAGCTTATCTCCCTGTAGAAAATTCAAAAAATTCTGAAAAAATCACGCATATTCCTGAGATATGTACGCAACTTTCATTATTTTAGGCCAGATCCATCTGAGCAACTTAAGTGCCTCGAAAAAATTCGTCATTCCAGACTGTTCTGTTTTTGACAGATTCTGCCTTTTGTTTTGCATTCGCTCTTTTACTGTGTTTGTGTGGATTTCTTTGCTCCACAAAGCATTGGTGGCTGTAGCTAATGTCCAGAAGCTTTGGGATTGATTGTATCATTACAGAATATGAGAATTTTTGATTATGCACTAACCCTCTAATGAGAACTGTCTTGAGTTTGGTGTGAAGGAAGTTTTCAAGGATCAAGCGAGAAGGGTGATATTATGTGATCAAGAAGAGTGAAAAGCCTAAGCTTGGGGATGCCCCCGTGGTTCATCCCAACCATATTCAGAGAGACTCAAGCGTCTAAGCTTGGGGATGCCCAAGGCATCCCCTTCTTCATCAACAAACTTATCAGGTCATCTCTAGTGAAACTATATTTTAATTCTTTCACATCTTATGCGCTTTACTTGGAGCGTCTGTGTGTTTTTATTTTTTTTTTGTTTGAATAAATTCGGATCCTAGCAATCCTTGTGTGGGAGAGAGACACGCTCCGCTTTTTCATGTGAATACTCATGTTCTTCACTTATATTTGTTGAGTATTCTTAACTAGCTACTGCAGTGCTTTTAGCTCCTGTTTTTCATGCATCTCTTCGAGCTGTTAGCACTTGTTTATAAATACTCTCTTGCTGCATTATATTATCATTTGGAGAGTTTATGTTTAAATAAATTGATTGGTGTTTGTTTGGAAGAAAGAAAATGCTACATGTAGTAGTTGGTATTGGAAAAGACATATGCATTCTTGTAGATCATTGTCTTGTTTCGATTTGATGCTTTGCAATTGTTTTGAGCTCTCAAGTAGATCATGTTTAAGCTCTTGCATCATGTAGTTAAAGCCTAGTAGTGGAGAACTACCGTAGAGCTTGTTGAGACTTGGGATGCATATTTGTTCTCTCTAAGGTCTAGATATTTTCTGGTAAAATGTTTGAGCAACAAGGAAGACAGTGTAGAGTCTTATAATACTTGCAATATGTTTTTATGTGATTCTTGCTGTACCGGTTTATACTTGTGTTTGCTTCAAACAACCTTGCTAGCCTAAACTCTGTACTGAGAGGGAATGCTTCTCGTGCATCCAAAACTTGAGCCAAAACCCATGCCATTTGTGTCCACCATACCTACCTACTATGTGGTATTTCCTGCCATTCCAAGTAAATATTTCATGTGCTACCTTTAAACTATTCAAAACTTTATTACTCCTTATTTGTGTCAATGTTTTATAGCTCATGAGGAAGTATGTGGTGTTTTATCTTTCAATCTTGTCATTTACTTCTGACAGACTTTCACCAATGGACTAGTGGCATATACATCCGCTTATCCAATAATTTGCAAAAAGAGCTGGCAACGGGGTGCCCAGCCCCAATTAATTACAACTTTCATTAATAATTCTCTTCACATGTTTTGCCCTGATTTATCAGTAAGCAACTTAATTTGCAAATAGACACTCCTCCATGGTATGTGAATGTTGGAAGGCACCCGAGGATTCGGTTAGCCATGGCTTGTGTAAGCAAAAGGTTGGGAGGAGTGTCATCTATAAAGAAACTAAAATACATGTGTAAACAAAAGAGAAGAGGGATGATCTACCTTGCTGGTAGAGATAACGTCCTTCATGGGAGCCGCTCTTGAAAGTCTGGTTGACAAGGGGGTTAGAGTGCCCACTACCATTCGTTGACAACAACAAACACCTCTCAAATACTTATTTTGTGCTCTCTATATGCTTTCGAAAACTTAAAAAGCTCTAGCACATGATTTAATCCCTGCTTCCCTCTGCGAAGGGCCTATCTTTTACTTTATGTTGAGTCAGTTTACCTACTCCTTTCTATCTTAGAAGCAAACACTTGTGTCAACTTTGTGTGCATTGATTCTTACATGTTTACTTATTGCACTTGTTATATTGCTTTATGTTGACAACTATCCATGAGATATACATGTTACAAGTTGAAAGCAATGCTGAAACTTAATCATCCTTTGTGTTGCTTCAATGCCTTTTACTTTGAATCTATTGCTTTATGAGTTACCTCTTATGCAAAACTTTTTGATGCTTGTCTTGAAAGTACTATTCATGAAAAGTTTTTGCTTATATGATTCATTGTTTACTCTTTATCTATTTGTTAGCAAACTATAGATCATTGCTTTGAGTCACTTCATTCATGACATGAGCCTTGCAATATATTGATCAAGATTGTGTGAAAGCATGTCTCCTCAGAAATTATTTGTTGTTATCGTTTTACCTACTCGAGGACGAGTAGAACTAAGCTTGGGGATGCTTGATACGTCTCCAACGTATCCATAATTTCTGCTGTTCCATGCTTATATTATACCATTTGCTACATGTTTTATATACACTTCATATCACTTTTATGCATTTTCTGGGACTAACCTATTAACAAGATGCCACAGTGCCAGTTCCCTGTTTTCTGCTGTTTTTGGTTTCAGAAAGTTACTTCTGGAAATATTCTCGGAATTGCACGAAACAAAAGGCCAAGTCCCTATTTTTCCAGCACGTACACGGAGTCCGAAGGAGAGACGAAGAGAGCCACGAGGTGGCCAAACCACAGGCGGCGCGGCAGTGGGCCCACCGCGCCGCCTGGTGGTTTGGGCCCCTCGGGGGTCCGCCGACATCGCCCCTTCGCCTATTTATTCCCCGAGACGTGAAAACCCTAAAACACCGAGCCTTTCATCCAGAACATATTCGCTGCCGCCGCCGTCGTCAACCCTAACTCGGGGGGTTCTGAAGCTCTTCCCGGCACCCTGCCGGAGAGGGGAATCATCACCGGAGGGCTCTACATCGCCATGCCCGCCTCCGGAGTGATGCGTGAGTAGTTCATCCTTGGACTATGGGTCCATAGCAGTAGCTAGATGGTTGTCTTCTCCACTTGTGCCATCATGTTTAGATCTTGTGAGCTGCCTATCATGATCAAGATCATCTTATTGTAATGCTACATGTTGTGTTTGCTGGGATCTGACTTATATTGATACCTATGTGGAGCTGAATATTATATTATCATGTCTATGTCATTTGTGATCTTGCATGCTCTCCGTTACTTGTTGAAGCCTTGGCCAAGTGAATACTTGTAACTCCAAGAGGGGGTATTTATGCATGATAGTTGGGTTCAACCTCTATTTAACCTGGGATAGTGACAGCAAGTTCTAAGGTTGTAGATGTGTTGTTGCCACTAGGGGTAAAACAGCAATGCTTTATTCAAGGATGAATGTATTGTTTACATTACGCACATTACTTAATGCAATTGTCTGTTGCTTGCAACTTAATACTGGAAGGGGTACGGATGTTAACCGGAAAGTGGACTATTTAGGCATAGATGCATGCTGGATAGCGGTCTATGTACTTTGTCGTAATGCCCAAATGAATCTCATAGTAGACACCACAGCTCACACATGCATGTTATATGCACTTATCAATTGTCAATTGCCCAGCTGTAATTTGTTTACCCAGCATGTTAGTTATCTTATTGGAGAGACACCACTAGTGAACTGTGGACCCCGGTCCATTCTTTTACATCTGAAATACAATCTACTGCAATCATTGTTCTCTACTGTTTTATGCAAACAAACATCATTTCCATTCGATACGTTTAACCCTTTGTTTTCAGCAAGCCGGTGAGATTGACAACCTCACTGTTAAGTTGGGGCAAAGTAATTTGATTGTGTTGTGCAGGTTCCACGTTGGCACCGGAATCCCTGGTGTTGCGCCGCACTACACTCCTTCACCAACACCTTCGAAGCAAACCTCGTTTTCCTACTGGTTCGATTAAACCTTGGTTTCATACTGAGGGAAAACTTGCTGCTGCACTCATCATACCTTCCTCTTGGGGTTCCCAACTGACGTGTGACGTACAAGCATTGTTTCTGGCACTGTTGCCGGGGAGATATTCCCTCGTCAACTTAGAGCTAGCACCGGCCTCGCTCCTCCAACATAGGCCACCAGCGCAAACGAGCTTTCCTCCATGAATCCATCTGAGCCGTGCGCGGGGAGGAGGGAGAGCGCGCTACGCTAGCCATCTCTTCGGTTTGTGTCCAGGCCGACCGACCTACCTCACCACGCAAAACCGTGCTACCTGCGTGATATTAAGCAATCACGTTGAAGTGTACATCGGGGACAAGCCGATGGGGTTCGTTCGCTCGCCGCAATCATGGGGCAATCATGCACCCATTGGTGAGAACACATGAAGTGCCAGATTCTAAGAGGCATCTGAGCCAAGAAAAAAAATTATCTGCAGATTTTGGTAAATGGCTTCGTTCAATTGAATCAAAAGCCTTTTCAAATCCAACTTTAAAATAAGAATTGGTTTTTTTTGAAGCATTACACTAATAAATATACTCAAATGACCAAGCCAGATAGTCATGCATTGTCATCCCTTTTATGAAACCATACTGATTACTATGAATACGTTAAAAATTTCTCTTGAAACTTATCAGCCACCATTTTAGTGATAAATTTTAAATAGGAATTTTGTCAAAGAAATGGGCCTATAATCATTCATTTGCAGGAAACTGCTTTTTGGGCACAAGAATAACGAAGAAAGAGTTAATATTCTCAATACTAACTTCAACCCTCTGAAATTCTCAGCAAAAGCATAGAAATCCAGCTTGATAATATCCCAACACTTCTTAATAAACATGTCATTGAAACCATCGGGACCAGGAGCCTTATCCACTGGCATATTCTTCATAGAATTGTCCATTTCCTCCTTGGAAAATCTGTCCACTAAGGCATCGAAGCCATCCACTGTAGAAACTAGAGACTGCAAATTGTAATTGCATTTGAATTTGAGGTTCCCATCCTCCTTTGTAGCAGTTCCAAGCAACTGCAGCAATCTGATCATGATGACTAACAACATGCCCATCTGGCAAAGTTATACTAGAAACTGTATTTTTTATACCTTTAAGTAGCCATAGCACAAAAGAATTTGGAAATTTCTTCCCCTAGCTTTACCCATCTGACAATGCACCTCTTCTTCCAGCAATTGATATGAGCTTTTAAAAGTTTTTCATAGTGTGCCTTTACAAGCTTTATGAAATTTGCCTCATGGACAAATAAAGGTATCTCTTCCCTCAGTTGATCAAAAAATAGAATGTGATCATCCTATGTTTTGCAAACTTGTCCTCCACTTCTTAAGACAAGCCTTAAAGCTTTAAGTTTTTCTGAATTGTGAGACGATTCGTTCGAATGAGTACTTATATTGTTTTATTATGTTTTTTTTGTTGTTGCAACTCCCCATGGCCATAGGACTACATTGGTATCTCATACACCTACGGTTGAGAAACAACAACAAGGCACTAGACAATGAACAGTTGAGAGATAAACCCAAAGCCCTGTGATAGTATGTGAGAAAGGGCTAGCGAATACTCGATCTTGGGGAACCATGGTGGAGTCACGAAACACTAAGGGTTCATCTGGTGTTTATCAACTCAACATTTTCGTGTTATCCAAGAATCACAAACATCAAGTTTGATGATTGAAACCGTGATGTAGGGTAGTCATTTGAGCCATCATATGGACGCGTCGTCCACATATTTCACTGCAACATCAATATCATACTCATACAAATTATCATGTATGTATTATGATCTCTCACTGTGCAAGCTTACTGGTGAAGCTCTTCCATATGCCCATTGTATATTATTGTTATTAAATTATTTATTTCCTTGTTTAATTTCATAAAATGATAATAATATTGTGGCAAATTGTGTTATTTCTTCTAGAACAACAAATATAACATGACAAACAAAGTAGCTGCTATCATGTAGGACACGGCGTTTCGGGTCACAGGTGCGGATGCACCAGTTATGTAAAAGATTTTTTAACTCTTTTATAAAATATTAAAAAAAATCGGATATACATCATGACATTTTATGTTAGCACAAAAATTTCGCGAAGAAAAGACATTTTTTGTGACCTGTGCAAAAAAGACAAAAACAATGGCGTACAAAATCATTTTGAAAACCCTAGATTTGTATTTTTTGCACAGCCCATATAAAATTTATTTTCTGAACGAAACTTTTTGTGCGAATATAGAATGTCATTTAGTATATTTGAAAATTTTATTTGGAATTTTTGACATTTTGAAAAAAAATTGAGCAGTGGGTGCATCTAGACCTATGAGCCGATACGATATGGATTTCTGCTATCATGTACATACACGCACTTTTTTTCACCTCCTCTGGATTTTATCCTCCTCGAAACAGGCTTGCGCCCCGCTATATTAATATAGCAACCACCCATACAACCGTGAGACCACTGCTGGGCAAACAACACATAAACGCCCAAGAGAGAAAACAAGAAAAAGAAAAGAAAAACTAATGCCAACAACGGTAGATCGACTAAACGAGGAAGCCCCACAACCGCTGCGCCATCTCCAGAGAATTCCGCCACGTTCTCAGCACTCCGACGTGCCGCGTACCAAGCAACACCTTCAAGAAGGAGTGCGACGACGATGACGCTGCTGCCCGGACTGATCCTAGGGTTTCCCCTGGTACACGAAGGGTAGTGGGGAAGGGGTACATCCGACGCCCTTCACGAAGGAAAGGCGACACCCGCAGGCGTCACTGCGTCAGAGCCAGACAAGCCGACAGGGATTTCTCCCAACCCTCATACAACCACTACCCGGACGATCCGAAGCGCTCCACCCAACTTGCCGCCCACCAGCATGTGCCACCACGATCTTTGACGCCGCCCTCGCCGTCTCACTGTGGTCACCGTCACGAGGCCTAGAGAACAGAATAGGGGAGCACAGCAGGTAGGGGGCAACAGCACCGCAGCCGCGCGGGAGGGAACTGCCTCCACCGCCGACGCGGTAGCCGACCGGACGCGGCCGCAGGGACAAACCAGACCCGCCTGGCCCGGCCGGGCCCAAAAAAGGGCCTGCAAAGTCCCCGCGGCCACACTGCAGCAGGCCAGATGCCAGCGCCGCCGCCACCCTACAAGCACCGGCTCACCACCTCCACCTCCAGGGAGCCTCGCCGCCCCTCGAAGAACAGTCGGCCCGCCACAACCCAGATGGGGCCCAAAGGGGCCTAGATCTGGGCCGAGCTAGCGCCGCCGGCTGCCCTCACGCCGTCGCGCTGCCCAGCCACCAAGGAGTAGCTCCACCGCTCCAGAAACCACCCGGGGCCCGCCATGCCGCCGCCGGACCGCTGAACGCCGAACTGCACCGCCGCCGGCAACGCCCGCCCGAGCCAGGGCTCCGCACGCGTGGGAAAAGCAGGGCCGCCGCCGCCGGCACCTCACGGGCGACGCCCGGAGGCAGCTGCCGATGGCGGCGGGAGGGGGCTGGGGGGAGAGGGAAGCTCGGAGGGCGCGGGGAGAGAGCCCCCGGTCGTCTCACTCGGGAGGCGACGCGTGGGACGAAGAGAGTTTTTCCTCCTCTGAATTTTATAAGATAGGTAACTCCAGGGAAACTTTGCCCTACACGATCTAGTCCGTTGACTGGTCCATACATCATTAGAGCGCCTCCTCCACTGTCCCTTCACTGCCATATGATGAATCCCTTGCTTGCTCTCCACCATAAATTTCTTTAGCACGAGGTCCATCTGCACTAGCATTGAGTCACACAATGGTAGCATGGTGGCGACACATGCAGCCGACACAAACTCATGGTAAATTTGTTCGTTGGCCACAATAGTGTGGCGGTCAAGCACCACCGGACTAGACCTTCTATTGCTAGCACTCGTGAGGCCCTGAACTTTGATATACTAGATTCGAACAGCGCGGCTCGCCGCACGGCACTTGTTGGTTCTTTAATTTCTTGCCCGTGGTTGTCACATCTTATACATATTACTAAAAAGATGGTTTATATCCATATGTATGAGCAAAATAGGATGGTAATATAGATATTCACACCACAGTGACATAACATAAGATGGCTTTATAAAAGTCGCATCTAGCGGCATCAGTTGCATGGGACGACTGCTCTTCTTCAAGATACTTGTTTACTGAATTTCTTCAATTGTTGTTTTATAAATGGGCAGTGTCGGCAGCTTTCCTGAAGTTATGTCCAAATCACCGATAACATATGATGCTGTATCGAGAACACTTGAATTTTTAGATGGTAGAGGATATTTCACAGTTGTGCCATCAATTGGGAAATCCGAGTGGCATCTGAGCCAATTGGTAAATCTTGTACAACGGTTTGGTTACTTAGAATGTAAGTTGATCCAATTCATATGAAAGCAACTACCATATAGTAAGACCAAAATGGCCAAATATAACATAGAAATGTCCAAGATCACAAGATGACTTTAGATGTAATGCAAACCCATTCATAGGCTAAGCCATCGATCATCGAGTGATAAGAAAATAGCTAGCATTTCAGGGAAGTCGAAGCACCTACCCAATCTGAACTTGGGTGGTCAGGTCCATGAAACAAAGCCTTGCATGAAGTTGAAGTGGATGATATATCCTTGTTCCTATACACATGAGGCATGGCATTAATAAAAAAGATAACTGATATCCTAAGCACGAGTATAAGCTATATAGAATGGTTAAAGCATGCACATTGAGAGGATAGGTAATAGTAGCAGTAACATCTCTGTGCTCAACACGAAGATTACATAGTTATTTACCAAAGGCTGAACGAAAACATCAAAATCAGGGTATAAGGAGGTTCAGCAGGCACATAGGCACAAAAGCGCAGAACCACAACAAAAGCAAATACATAACCAGGCAATATATGTTAAGAGGTGGCATGACAATACAAAGGGCCTACATATATATTGTAGCCGCATAATGATCAGAAGGTTGGAAAACCATGATATATCTTCGTTGCCCCACAGTAATTTGAAAATTGGTTTTGAAGTGCATACACAAGTTATCTGTTGTGGCTAGCTATAAAAGGAATGCAAATGATTTCTTTACTGAGTCCAGCTCAGACTTTATATACACCTTCTAGATATATTTCAATTACTCACCAATAAAGGAGGCAACACACATGTTAGTTGCATGGACCGGGAAACGAAAAACAATTCTTCATCTACCTAGTTGATCTTTTCATTTGCCTCTGCCACAAACACTATGAAATTATCCTAGACCTAGCTAAGCTTAATAATCTTTTAGTCCTTCTCCTTCAGCTGCTCTAGATGGCACTATTCAGATAGTTTCTTCTTCTTTAGGTTGTCGTAGCTGTAATCTTCCTGTGTATTTTGCTGAGTCTGCTGCATATATACATGATGGCTTGTGTTGCCGCAACATTTGTGGAAGCTTCCAGGTTGTCTATGTGATGGCTGGAGAGTAGATCCCAGCAGCACCCTATAGAAATAACAGGTTCATGTCCCAGATCCAATCACAAGAACAACACGAAAACAAATGAAAAACATGGGCGAAACACATGTAGCAAAGGCTTAAGCTGCAGATATGTGGATACATGAAATTTCAAGTACCACTAACCTGAAAAGCTTACTTGGTAAAATAGGATCCCAGAATTAACTCATTGACTTTGGAGAAATACACGATGCCTTCGATAACATAATATGGTAAATTGTTGGATGCACAATACATGAGAACAACAACATGAACTTTTTTTAGAACCTAAAAGGCTAAAACTGCCAAAGGACTTCATAAAATAAGCCATGGAGTCATATTACAGATCCTGGCATATAGGCTAATGCCAATTAAAATATATCAACTATATATTGAGAAAAAAGTGACAAATGGGGGTAGGGATGCAATTATATCAGTACCACTCAAAGCAAATACAAATATCTAAATATACCCGACAAATATGGACCATTTGGAACAAAATTAGCACTGAATCTCAACTTTAACATTCAGTCTAGCTTTAAAAATTAATGAAGCGCCTAAATCATAAAGCAATGTTCCTTTCATACCTCTCTTGTGGATGTTCATACTAACAACATTTAGCTGCCAAAATTGTTCCTTCTCCTTTTTTTTTATTTTCTAGCAGAAGAGACTCATAGCAGTACGTCAGGACTAAAACACTTCGAATTACAATGATTTTATAGTTCATCGTAACTAAATTAAATTTCATGGCCTGATTGGATTGCTTTATGAACATCAGGCTCAAAGGTTGAAGACGTCGTCAGATTAAATTTTCTAGCACCCATCTCCTAAGTTTCCCTGCAGAATCTACTTCCGCTGGCAAGAAAGTTGAGCCAAATACGGTCCTTCCCCTTGTGGTGTTGCTCACCTCCACAGTTTACAAAAATATATGAATCATCCCATGGTAGCTTGATATGTGATTATTAGCTTCTGAATCAAATTTTATTTGAACATTAAAAAATTTTAATTTTAGATTTTGTATCCAACGTACTCAAACCTAGCTCCATACATTCGCTAACCAGGATAAACTTCATTAAAGAACACCATTAAAGAACACCATGATTTACTCCATGCTAAATCATGTGAAATTGCACGTAATTTTGAGATAATAGAAAATATATCATAACATCACAAAAGTAAATGATTCTTCTCTGCAAAGGATAAAATGAGATAAAAGGAAAGAAACTTATATTGATGAATTACACGATGTATGCTGCCTGGTAGGAGCAACTTAGATGAGCCTAAGATCTGAACCTGACAGCAAACCCATATAGACGAAAAAAATTAGAGGAAAATTATTTAGCTTACATGCTGAAAAACCTATATGCTTTAAATACTCGATAACAAAAGGAAAACTTAGTGAATACAGATAATCGGAGAAAAACCTCACCCGAGCTAGAGAAAAATGGTGAATCGAGTGTAGAAACTCGATGTCACCATTCAACGCAAAGGAGAGAACTTCACACCTTTGGATAAAAGTTTCAGGCCAAAATATGCATCGCCAAGTTCTTATATTCCCCAGAATCTCCATATTAAACTAAATCCTGCAGTAAAAAAATGTCACATAAGGCATACTTCTGTATTTAATTGCAGAAAAAATGATGGCATCAAAGAACATGAATAAATGAGAACACGTTCATACACATGGTGGTACTTCCAAAATATAAATGTAAAACGACCTATAACAATATAAATGCATATGCTTGACCTATCAAAATTATTATAGTTTGATGTACCATGTTCACTCTCAGGTGAATATCAAAACTCGTGACATAACACTGTCAGCAGTCAAGAGATGCTTATATACACCTAAAACCTGGTGCTTTTACGTGAAAACTATTAGAGAATAAAATGAAGCAGATTAACAGCTACACAGTGACACACATGCATGTTTCATCTCCAACAAAAGTAAACCTTTCTGTTTGGAGCCTTTTGGTAAATAAGTAAAGCGCTGATAGAAAAATGGACATAGTGTGCATCTGATTCTGACACACCGGTATTCCAGATTGCAGCAATAGGGAAGGCAATGATGGTAGTGACGGAGATATAAAAAAATGTGGTCTGCCCTATAGGCTATAGCTTCGACCTATCAATTGGACAGAAAATAAAGCTGAAACTCAAACACCTACAACAAGGCAGAATATGAATGATGCAAGTAAGCAAAGAGGAAACATACAATTTCAGATTGCGAATTTTCCTGCGTTCCCACACAGCGATTGAGTACCAAATTAACTATTCAGCATAACCTACCAGAGCAATGACAGGTTAAATCTAATATTTCATTACTTAAGAAATATGCATCTGTGATATATTAATTCTAGCAAGTAGTGATATGGAACCACCAAAGGAAGAACTTAATGAACTAAATATAGCAGCATTTTTGGATGAAAACAGTAGATGCACTCCTTCTATTTATATCATAGGCAAATAGAGGACCAAACTTGACTGCATCCTACATCATTTGGAGGACAAAACAACCAAAGGCAAAATGAAGCACATATTTATTCAATGTACGTAGCGAATCAATTAATACTCCACGTGCCATCCACAACAACTATTGTTCTCTTTATTTTTTCTTATGAACAACGCAAGATAGAGGGAAGAAAGAAAATAAGGTGTTTAAAAAGAGACATACCGGATGCAGATCTAAGCGTGCGCGGAGCTAGAACATGCCTGTAATTCTTCCACAAAAATTCTGCAGAAACAAAAAATGATAATATTGAGGGATTAATTTTGGCAAACCACTACATCTGCCGGTACAGCCCAAGATGTTGTGACAGTGTCAAAACAAATAAAAGAATGTAATCTTGTGTGCCTCAAGTCTGCACGAACTGCAGCGGCAGACCATCCAAGGAAACAAAGAGAAGTGGGGGTTTACATACGAGAGGGTCAAATGCAGCAAGGTTGATCTGCGACTCTAGGTGCGGAGGACATATCAAAGTACAAATAAATGGCAAAAGAAAACTCATAGCAACAGAAAACTTGGCAGGCATCAAACAACATAAGAGAGACAAATCAAATTCTGAATAAATCTAATTAGTTCAACACAAAGTTTCAGAGAATTTGCATGTGTCTTTGAACCTACCACTGAAAACAACCTAGACACCTAGTGAAGGTAAAACAGATCCAAACCACTATATGCCCATACAGAGAAAAAGCGCAAACTCTACCGCAAGTATATCACTGATCCGGCATCATTTATCATGTAGAAGTAGCCAAACAGCTCAGAAGTACTCTCTACATAAGGACTAAAAGAGCAGCAAATTTACACATTGAAAAAGTGTGGGTTGCCATTTGCAAGAGGATGAATACAAACCTTTAAGAAACATGCGAATACACCAATGGAAGGTTACATTTCCTCATATCTCCACCATAAGCATAGATAAACTGAGAATCCGAGCCTTTGTAGAACTGATCAGGAAGTACTATCTGTACAATATCCACATAAACATCATTAGATTTCTCATCAGATATTAATCCTAGATCTATACAAAAAGATGAAAGCAAAATCAAACTGCTAACAAAGCGAGCTGAAACAAATATGACATGGGTACATATGATTCAAAAGCTACACAAACTGAGAAGGAATACATAGCTGACTGGACCACACAGCCTATTGATGTAACTATGGCGTCGCAATGGTCCCAATGAAACAACCTTCTAGTTTTAGATGTTGTTTTACTGAGCCATACTTTTATGGTAGACGTAACCATTTCATCCGAATGGAACTGGGAACAACAACAATTATAACACCTAGTTCGTACAAACATACTAACTGCTTGCAAAGGGACGATATAATCTATTCAAGTAGTGTGAATGGTGAGCTGATGAGCTGTCTTCACGCCTAAGGAGATGCAATGGATTCATGAAGAAAAAAAGAAGTAAGAATTGGTTGGTCCAAAGACACGCCCAGAACTAATACAATCTATGTACTCAGCGATCATGAGGCCATATAGGCATATACCCTAACGACACAAAGTAGAAACGAGAACATTAAGATGAGATAATTCTGCATTTTGTAGTCAACCATTAGAAATTTTTTGTTGGCAAACTTCAGTATCTGGTGCTTCTATGAAACAATAACGCTTGGTTATTTGTTCTCCGATGAAACAATAAATATAATAAGTGGAAATATTTTACTACAGTTTAATAACAGATGAGTTTATATTATAACTAATACCAGGTAATATCAGGTAGGACTCAGACAGAGACAATGTAAATAAAAGTAAGGGTTGCAGATGCAAATCGAAGCTACATGACTGTCTCAGTTCAACTGTTCAAGTGATAAATTTGTCAAGCTCTTCATCAAAAACACATCAGGCCTACTCACACAAATCAAGTTCATGTACGTACACCAGACTAAAGAAGAGGAAGAATAATGTTTACCTGGTCTTCACCATATTGTTTAGGCCCGAAAATTAATACCATCCACTATAAAAAACACATATAAATCAAGCTGTCATCTCTCTGACGGGGATTCAGTTCTATTAGATTCACATGACAAGACATAAACAGAACATGTCAAATAGACGGGGAAAATTAAGCTGCATATTGACGGCCTCGCTTGTGAAGGTCAAAGATTCTGTTAAAGAAAAGGTCAAAGATGTTTTACCTGATTCCATGGTTGGGGTGATGAAGATTTCTTGCTGCAGCCTAAACCCTGAAGAAATAGAGCAAAATTTGCAGACCAAAATGTCAGATTGAGCTGCATAAAGGGGAAGAACATGGGTGCCTCATATCTAACCAAGAAATCAAGCAGGGGGCATGGGGTTACGAACCTGAACCGGTGTTGCAAGCCATGGTCGATTTCCCAGTCATCCCCTGATCCAAACGTGCAGAAGAAGATAGGTCTGATCGCCCTGGATTCCTCGAGCTCGGGCTGGAACATGACGCAAAGGAGCAGCGGTGAAGGCGCAGACGGGACGGCGGCCCATCTCCCCGCCACCTCCTCCTTTTCCCCTTCAAAGCCAGTGCGGGGATAAGGGGAATACTGAGAGAGGGAGAAAGAGAGAGAGAGAGAGGGGGGGGGGGGCTCACGTCGATGACGATGGTGACAGGGCGGCTCCTCCTGCACCACCGCGACATCCCCATCTGCCTCCTTCTCTTGGCGCGGCTCAAGGCAACGACGCGGTGTGGCTCCTCCTGCGCCACCGCGACCTCCTGGCTCTAGCCAGACGGTGGAGGAGAAGGACGGTGGTGGTGGCGGCGGCCGCCGCCATGGGAGAAGGGGATTGGAGAGGAGAGGCGCGAGGGGATTGGGTGGAGGCGGCTAGGGTTTTCACAGGGGAAACAACTTTTATACGGACGCCCAACACCCTACCAGCTCGGCGAAACGACCCATCTCGCTGACCAGTGGGACCGAGAAATGAAGGACCCAGTAGCAGCCACACAAAGCGTGTCCAGCTGGGTAGAAATGCGCTGGCCAATCACAGATCAGCAATTTCGCTAGCCAATCAGAGACCAGCGGCTTTTCACCCCCGCAGAGCTCGGGAGTAGGCACACGGAAAGCGTCCACCCCACACGCTGCCATGCGGGGCCGAGAAAATCGGGGACCACCGGCAGGGACACGGAGCACGTACGGGCGGGTAGAAAAGCGCCGGCCAACCAGGGATCTCTAGAAACGGACGGCCAGGATCGATGGTAAATCCTTATCTACGGCCCAGAGTGCGTAATCGCTGAGGAGCCTCCTGGCCCTCCCAAGAATGTAATCTTTAGATGCCTCTATGGACGCAATGTATCCCTTGATGTGAGAGTTTAGAATGTTACATTGGTACTTTGTAGCATCTTTAATCCTTGTTGTTGCAGTAATAGCAAAACGCCTAGCAAGGGAACTCCCTTCGGTCCTACGTGGCATGGTCAAAGCATTCATGCAAGTCAATTCAAATCCAAACCTCAAGTCAAGGTCAACATGTCAAACAATGGACTAGAAGAAACAAATAAGTCAAAGATGAAGGCCAAGAGAAATCACCCATTAGTATGTAGTGTTAGGTAGGATAGTCTGTCGTTTTCGTCACAGGGATCAAAGTACTGTTGTTCTCAATTTCCAAAAGCTAAACTGAAACGAAAAGTTGCTGACTTTGACACAAATTCAGAGTTGCAAACAAGGATCTAGTCGAACAGAGTTCGATACAGGCGTCAAAACAAAAACAAGGACAGCAAAAGGGAGGCTAGGGAAGAACAAAGCATTATCAACTATAAATTTAGAGACATGATTAATTAAAGCACATACAACTAACAGGTATCAATTGTATCCGAGAAAATCAAGCATGAACAAGAGAATTCAGAGTTATCAACTCCTTTACAAAGTCTACTGACATGTTGCTTCTGAATCAAACCGTCTAAAGCGATGAGAGAATGATCTAGCAAGAACTGAAATCGATTCACCAGGAGTCGAGTCGAGAGAAGAGCTTGTCGATGGTTACCCGGTTGCTGGTGAAGGGGAAGCAGAGGTTTTGGACAGGGACAGATCCAGATGACAGGGATAGATGCAGATCTTGATCAACCAGTGCTTGCTCTCTTTTGTCTCGCCGCCTCCATTGCCTTCTTGCCCTATGGTTCTTTCTTGCCTCGCACGATGGTCCTCCACTGAGCCTTCTCCTCCCTTATTATCGTCGTCGTGGTGGTTGAAAAGTTTCTAGCCTCACGTGCTCCTGTCCATCTTTTTGCCCAATTTGCTAGAAGGCCCCTCTCCTTCTTTCTAAGAGTGAAATCCTCCAAAAAGGCTGTGGTTTGATAGGATTTGAAAATATTTGTGCTTCTTCGCACAGAACTGCAAAAATGGAGTCATGTGTTGAAAAGTGTACCAATAAAATGTGTAATAGGAGACTAAAAAGAACACTAACATGCATGAAAATATGATTCCAAAACATGTCATCACACCACACCCTTACGTAATCAATGTTGGGGATATCGCTTATTGGGAACTTATCGGTCGACCCAAGATAAGGGGTAAATCGGCCTGTTTATCGGCATATCGGCCGATTTATCTTATCGGTCGACACTTGGGAAAGTTCACGAAGGGACTTTTCTTACGATGCTCTCCTAACGTAGGACTACGTCGCGCTCCGATGAGGCAGAAGAACCTATTCAAAAAAATATCGTTGTATCAATTTTCTCTTAGTCTATGACATCCTTTTCTAATAAGGTCGTCCTACACACCCCTTAGTAGGTATTATTTTCTAGACAACCACGTTGTTTGAGATACCCCTATTTTACATTGTTACAACAAGCATCGCTGCCTCATTCACTACGCTACCGGAGGCACCCCTGAATGATCTGTTGTTCAATTTCTACAACACTTGTAGTTTAATATTATTCTAGAATTGCATTTATTTTTAGCTTGATTAATCGTAGGGTTCATGATTACACCATCCTTAGAACTTTATAGCTTGATTCGATTAGTGTGGAAGTTTGGAATCAAGCTCAGTGACATAATACTATGTTCATTTTATGTCTGCGGAGGAGGAGAACACATACTTAATTATTGTTCACACATCCATGGCAATCAAAAATTAATCATGTTATTAAATATGTAGGACAAAATATTTTTGCCTAATAAGGGAGAAGGCAACCAAATAATTTTCATTGAAATATGTTTTGATAGTTTATCTCCTATGGATCCTCTATCGCAATTGCTTATTCCCAGTCATTTTATTTGCTAGCCAATTGCGATACTAACAATGGTATAATTTTCTTATGCATCCATAACCAACAAACCGTATATTTTTGCCATTTGTGTACACCATATCATCTACCTATCATGGCTTAAAATACATTCAGAGTTGGTTTAGGTTGCCCTGCACAAATGTATGAGTTGAATTTCAATTATTTATAAGAATCGCTCTCATGAGAAAACTAGAATAATTTGATGAACAAAGAATGTAAACGTTGGAGGAAGTGCAATAATTTTTCTTTTATAAAAATGGTAATGTTGAAAGTTTGGATGAAAATTAGGAAAGTGGAAAGTGGCATGAAAGTAATCATTACTAAAGTGTGCAATAAGGAGCAACCACTGATGTATATCTTCAAGTCGAGTCAAACTGCTTTCCAATCTTCAAATCTTTGTCCACGGGTGATATATATTTATTTAGACTATCTTATGCGGAATTTGCTAGATCATGGCTCAATGTCTTGAGTTATTCAAGTTAATTGAATATATATCAAAACGGGAATGTGATTGTTTAAACAAAGGCATCGCCAATGTGAGAATAAGCTTCTTTCTTTTTAGTTTGTTAAAATACAACTTTTCTATTAATTAATTTGATGAGATGATAAGTTGTTGTCCATAAATGATTTGACAACAATATATGCATATATTGCTTGGTGCATGCTCTGAGTTAAAGGCTCGTCTAAAACGTAGTAATATAATAGAGCTGGTTGGGAAAATTACCGGTGGTCGTTCAACAATAGTGGATAGATATAGCCTGCATAATCAAGGGATGCTGAAACAATATGATCTCCTAACTTGAAAAGTTAATAAGAGAGTTGTCAATCTAGCATTGTGTAACCAAATTGATTTTCTATGATGATAACACCAATACCATAAATTTAGCAGGTAAACAAGTATATCCTTATTTATTATTGTATCCTTGTATTTTCATTCCTCATTACCGGCACTGAACTGTTGTTACAGGCTTTTGGGGTGAATGCATTGTAAAACCGGGCAATCCCTTATGTTTAAACCTACACACAAAGCACACTAAATATGACTTAGTGTGGTGGTCTTAGCAAACCTAGCGCACACAGCTGTCGTCGTCAGTGTGGTAGGATGGTTATAGTGGGAAAGAATTTAGACTAGTAGGTTATAGTGGGAAAGAATTCAGACTAGTAAAATGCATGTTAGTATCTCCATATTGGTTAGTGTTATAGAGATATTCATTTTATTTTGTAGAGTGATTTTTCATTGGGAAATGATTTGTGATGGTAATGTATTATGTTATTCGAATTGTCTCTCTTCTATTTAATTATTTGTCGCACTATATTTTTTACCTAGGTACATCCGTATTACCACCTTATTTTCATTGTTTCTTCCTGGGTGGTTTACATGTTACCAACTAGTACCTATGTACCAAAATATAAGATGTTTTAGCATTTTTATGATACAGATGTAACGAGGAGACTACCGTGGTGCAATGGTCGGCAGGCTGAAGCGCCAAGCGCCAGCACCCGGGTTCGAATCCTCACCTCTATCTTAATGACAAAGTGGGGGTGGAGTCCCCCCTCCGGTCTTGTTATGATACAGATGTAATCATGTAACTAGATATGTATTAGTGTGTGATTCGCTTATTTTTATGCGTATATGGTCCGTATATGAAATATCTAAAACATTTATATATTGATACGAAGGGAGTATATTACTCGCACTGTAGCTAGTGGTATTTTTTTTTTTTTTTGCGGGGTAGCTAGTGGTATTCAAGTTTGCTAGTTTGTGTCGGCCACTATTTGCGTTGTAAAATACAGGTGCGCCTTTTCCGCGGCTACGGACGACGCATGCCGGATTAATTAGCCGTTAAGTAATGTATCCATATGCGGGCAATCCTTGGTACACCCGCGTACATTTTGCTTGCAAACCAAGCATGGTACGGTCGCCGGGTGCTCGGTCTGGTCGTAGCCGAAATGAAGGCGTCGTCAGCTAATCTAGGCTAGGCTAGCACGCTCTGGAACGTTCCAGAAGCAAGCAAAGCATCCGTAGAGATTGACGAAATAAAAAAAATATACTCAAGAAGAGTACTACGAGGGATAGATCTTTGTGCATGTCCGGTCGAGTTGCATCTTCCAATTGAAATTAAAAAAAGAACTTTGTACAAAGATTGCTCTTTTCTTTGTCTTCTTGTACGTCCATTCCCTCGATCATCGCCTCAACCAAAAGTAAATGCAAACACCCTACAAAACGAAGTATTTACACGAAGACGCATCTAGCCCAGTGGGCTGATCGATCAGATGTTGATCTCTTCGATCTTCCTATGGATTCCCGGAGATCTCCTCTCTTCGCCGCTTGCCTGCGCCGGCGCCGACCGGCCTGGTGGCTTGGTAGAGCTCGGCCACCCGTCGGTACCGCTTCCTCGCCCTCCTGTCCAGCACCCCACCGTCGTCGTGGTATTCCTCCCTCCCAGCCGCCGCCTCGGTGTTGTTTACCGAACGCGCTGACAACGAGGACGACGTCGGGGACGCGCCCCTGCTCAGGGGCGGACCTAGACAAAAAGTTCAGTGGGGGCAATTGTAGTATAAATTCTAATTTTTCTGGATTTTCTCCTTGAAATATGAACAAAATCCACGAAAATTTTAAAAACTGAGTGGGGGCCACTGCCCCCACTCAGCTATACGTGCGTCCGCCCCTGCCCCCGCTGACGCTCAGGTGCACCAGCTGGTCCGCCGCCGCCAGGTCGGCCTCCGTGAAGAATCCGCCTGCCAGCCCCGGCCCCGGCGCCATGGCCACGGGCCTCTCCACCTCCATATGCCTCGTCTCCGGACCTCTCTCCCTGACTCGCTCTGCTAGCTTCGTATCCGGGCCTTTCTCCCTGACTTCTCTGTGGATATTTTGTGGTGGCTGCTGGAAATTCTGCTAAGCTTGCTAGAAATGGTTGGGTCGGTTTGAAAACGAAGTCGTGGGAGAGCGGCGTATCGCATATATAGCTGGGCCGGGGAAGAAACCGACTTGGGGTGCACGGCCGGTGCGGACGTGCGGTGTCTCGCGCGTCGCGTCGCCGGAAGGTGGGACACGCCATGTCGCCGGGCCCCAGGCTGCGGTGGCGACCGTTGCCTAGGTATGGGGCCACGGCAGCCAATGGCGTGGGGACGCGTACTGGCGTCAGCTGCGCGGCAGATGGAGGGATCGGGTTTGCGCTACGAGAGGGCGGATACTCCATTTTTTTTTTTGAACGAGGGTTAGAGCCACGAGGACCCGGTGCTGGTTTATATCATTCCATGTGGGAGGTACAAATTTGCAAAGAGGACTTAACAACACTCGGTCTAAAAAATCTAGTATTTGAAGATAAGGCGTCCGCATTTACACAAAACCCCTAGCACAAAAAGGAAAAAAGCAATTAGGTGCCTGGGCTTCTCCACCACCAGTCGCCAGCGACCTCCAGACGCTGCACACGCCGAGATCCGATAAGGATATGCTCAAAAACTCTCCTCCGGCGAGAAACCACTGCCACCGGCTAGCTCGCCATCTCCGGGGACGAACGACTTAGCGACGACAAGAGGTCGAGCTCCGGAGCAGAGATCGAAGGGCCTCCTGCGTGGAGGTTGAAGAAGGGCCGCCAAACCGGCCAGAGATCGCGGCGGCAAGCTTGTCCGACGCGTGTGTCGCTCGAAGAAACAACAACAAATCAAACCACCACCTTGCAAGAGTCGAGGAATACCACCAGCGCCTCTTCCACCCCTCGCCGCCATGGCCGGCCAGAGAAAAGAGCCGCCACCTGCCTCACGCCCAGTGCATGGTGGCCACCATTGACTTCCAGAACCAGAAGCCAATCCTCGAGCTTATTGAAGAAGAGGGAGGATGTAGCGTCCCAGCCCTCTGTATGCGGCTCCGACCACTAGAGCTCCACCAGAAGGAGAGAAGGCACCGCCGTCCAGCAAACACAGCTCGGGCGCATCTGCAGGCAAATCCTCCACGGCATCACGCCGATCATCGCTCCACGCCCATCACCACTCGATGCATCCACCGACACGCCCGTGCGTCCCCTCCCCTCGCCACCACGGCCGGCCGGAGGAAATTCTCGAGCAGATCGAGTGCACATCACCGAGCGGTGACCGCAGGCCACATATTTATTCACGAGAGCGTCGGCTTCCCTCCCCCAACTCCTAGCTCCAACCAGAGAAGCAAGAGAGCGAAAGAGAAGAGCCCTAAACTCCAGGTCTGGCCGCCATGGCCCCGAGCTCCACTCCCACCTACGGGCGAAACGCCCCTACCCGGCAAACGCCGGCAAGCCTACTACTCCTATGCACAAGAGGACGACCGGCGCCTCCCCTCAGTCATCTCCAGCCGGCGGCGCCGACGGGAGCAGCCTTTGTTCGGCCCGAGATCCACTCGGGAGCTCTGAGCTATAGTAAAACAGGAGAGAGAGAGAGAGAGAGAGAGAGAGAGAGAGAGAGAGAGAGAGAGAGAGAGAGAGAGAGAGGGAGGATAAGAATGAGTATCGCCAGGCGGATGCTCCGTGGAGGTGTTGCCCGTTACTGTGTGGTCTGCACGTATTGTACTGACAAGGGCATCCGGTGTATCATGGTTTCATGCTCATCTACGTACCCTTGAGATCCTGCGAAACACCTTACTAACGAGTGCGACTGCTCACGCGTGACGCGTGTGGTGGGTCCCACGTGCTCTCCTCCTCCTTCCTTTTTCCCTACTCCTTCCTTTCTTCCTCCGTGTGCCCCATCTTTCTCCACAGACCGGCGTAGCTGCGGAACCATGGTGGAAAAGACGACCGTTGAGACTAGACTTTATTGGTGGGGTGGGATGAGTTTTGCCGGCGACGAGATATGGGCATTTGGGGTGGTTTAGAGGGGTGGTCGGGGGCGGCGCGGACCGGCGTAGGAGGGGATATGAGAGGGCGGTGAGGTGGCCGCGGGCAGCAAGCGGGGTGGCAGGCGATCCAGCAGGCGGTGAATGCGGTGGAGGAGACTTCCTTCTGCCCCCTCGTCAATTTTGTCGCGGCGCGGTTGGAACAGCGCGTGAGCTGTCAAAAACCGCGCGAGTCGTGGCACGCGCGTAAGCTCACCAAGCCCGAGATCATGTGCCATACTTGGATAGATACCTGCCTCTGCGTAGTTCTGTGTTGCGAGAAGGGGGAGCTACCAACATTCTGATAAGTATTTTGTAGATGCTGTTGAAGTCTATCTTACAAAACCAGGACTGCAAAGTATAGATTCCTCGGCTTTTTTTTTTAGCTATAAAGTGGTCGTATCCACCGCCCGAATAGATAGAAAGAGTTGACCCAGTTTATAAGGGAAACCGGGTCCAAAAACCGTACAATCTGTACAAAAGAATTTCCTCAGCTTTTAGATCACTGTAATCCACAATTACTTATCATTCACCTTTTCATTTTAGAAAAAAAAACAGGGATCGATATCCCGGATTCCATTGATAAATCAATGAAACCAGTCAACCGGATCCATATAGCATTTTTGGACATGCTCAATAGAACCATGTTCCAACAGGGAGCAAAATTAAAGACTAGGAAGATCTGAAGACCTTATTACAGGGCTTTTTAGCTCCTCGTTCACTTTCAAAGTGGTGGGATGATATACTTGGTGTATTTGATAGTGTACCTGTATTTGATAGTGTAAAATTTGTAGTACTCTCGTACTCTATTCTTATGTGGTTATTCTCAAGGTCTTATACCCCTACATTTACTCGTTAGAAAGAATTAATACAACATCGAACGCATTACGCCAATCTCAAAATATGCAGTGGTATAAGCCAAGATCCCGACCTATTCTCTAAACACGCTTATGCCCCGCCCCACCATGGGAGGTCAATTTCAATGATCTCCACTGGGAGTCGTGTAACCTGTGGTTAGAGTTCGTGCATCCATCAATTTATCGGTTGCCATGTAGTCTTTTTGCCGACCTAAAGATCTGTTTTTCTCTTACTCGGTTATTTGGCCGACTGCATCCACCTTCCATCGTTCTCGCACGCCTCTACTCCGAGCTCTGCGACGGCTTTGCACCAATCGACCTCTTTTGTGTAGGCTTCCTCTCGTCTATCACGACGACATCTAAAGCTTCGCCTGCTGCGACAGGATCTCCTACCTCACCATCACCCGAGCATGTAATGTATGTCTCTCCCGCTGGAACGCTTACCTCACAGTCGCGTCCTCTAGGACAGGATGCAAACTGTCGTGGTCCATGGACATGCAATCATGCCTGCCTTAGTAGGTTGATCTTGTTCTTTGCGCATAGGAATTGAAAAAAAAAGTCAAAGGGGGTTGTTAAACTTCTAGGTTTTTCCTTTTAGAAGGATTAAAGGAAATTTTCGATCCATTCCCTTGGACAAACATGTGAGTAGTGTCACGAAAGAAAATTTTCTAATCCTATTGCTATTCCTTCACTTTTTCCATAAACCATACAATGTACTAAAAGATATGTATGGGGATTATGACAACCATGAAGTCAATATTCACATTGTTCGTACACGAACACGCTAACGCATACCTGCAGCGCCAGGTGTGGTACACCGCAGCGCACGCCACGGGAGGCTCTCTCTTAACTTGGTACATAAGACAAGTAAGCCTCAGTTCATCGAGAGGGACCCTGCGAGAGGTTCTGGCAACTTAATGCTCCGAGCTCGCTTCTGGATCCGCAAACAAAATGTAAGAGAAGTCACTGAAAACATAAACATAAACTAGGGGTTGAGGGATAAAAAGTAGATTGTAATGGTATGTGTCGATTATTTGCTAAATTTCGATCGGCCATCAATCCACATATACATGTGGCAGTTGGTCTTGCCATAAAAGTTTTGAACAACTCTACACGATTACTTTATCAAGACACGTCTTCCAAATAAAATGCGTCGGTAGTACATCGTTATATCCATTGGGTAAGAAATAGGGCAAAAATCAATATTGATGATATCATTGACTTGTTTGATAGGTCAGAGTGTAAATCAACATTCAAAGTAAAAAATGTAGCTCACGGAAACCAGTCATGTCTTCCATCGCATAAACAGTTGTGTCCCTCACGGAAGGGTCACACAGCTCACAAGATTCGTGTGCGAAACTTGTGGCACACAAGGCAAAGCGCATGCAAAACTTGTCCATTTCTGTTAGAGAAAATTCCTTATATGACACTCTCTTAAAATTTGGTTCCACCGGTGAAAATTTTCTTCCTTGTATGGCCTCTCTCCAAATTTTATTTCCCTATATGACACTCTAGTGCATTTTGTTCACCAAAGAAGCATGAAAATACCATTTTACCCCTAATGCATGATGTGTTCAAAATTATGTACAGAACAAAGTGAATGCTATATACTACTCCCTCCGTTCCGAAAAGTAAGACGTTAAAGACTTGTTCCGACAACACCCAAAATCGCAAAAATGACCTTTCTGCCCATACGTTTTCACTCAAATTACAACCACTGCCATCCCGCAGTGGAAAACGTTTCGCTGGGCGAAACAGAAAAGCAACCCGAGAAATTTGAATTCAGCAGATCGGTGGCGCAGCTCCTCTGCCAGATCGGGGCTCCACCTTGCTGGTGCTCAAATCGCTGTGGCGCAGATCCTCCGCCAGATCAACGTCGCCCAGTTCCTCTCCGCCCCAGCACCTGATCGTCTCTAGCCAAAGCTTCAGGTCCTCTCCGTCCCACTCGCTGCAGCTCCTCTGAGGCAAATCTCCAGGTCCTCTCCGTCCCACTCGCTGCAGCTCCTCTGAGGCAAATCTCCAGGTCCTCTCTGTCCTACTCGCCTCAGCTCCTCTGCGCCAAAACTTCAGGTCAATTACCAGATCAAGTACCAGATCAATTACCAAATCAAGTCAAGTAGCAGATCAAGTAGCATATCAAGTACCAGATCAAGTACCAAATCAAGTCAAGTAGCAGATCAATTCAAGTACTCTTGCAGCATCTGTCCTCCTCCTAGCGTGTGGTACCAGCAGCGGTGCGTCGCCGGACCTTGTCCTCCTCGCCTAGCGCCTTGTCATCCTGTGCGTCGCTCCGAGCAGCAGCAGCGCAGCGGATCACCGGACCTTGTCCTCCTCGCCAAGCGCCTCGTCGTCCTGTGCGTCGCTCCGAGCAGCAGCAGCGGCGCGTCGCTGGACCTCGTCCTCCTCGCCTAGCGGCTCGTCCTCTTGTGCGTCGCTCTGAGCAGCACCAGCGCCTCGTCATCCTGTGCGTCGCTCCGAGCAGCACCAGCAGCGCATAGGAGCATCAGACCTGAAAAAACTGCATTCAGTCCAACAACAACAGCAATAGCAGCAGACATTGTGTAGAAGCAACAGACAGCAGCAATGGTAATGCTAGACTTAAATTTCAGTCCACCTGTCACACAAGAAGAACAAATTCTTGAAGAATATGGAGATGCAATGGATGAAGATGCAGTACCTGAAAATGATCAAGATGCACTTGTAGACGAAGATGATGAAGTAATGCAAGAACAAGGACCCCATGATGAACAAGGACCCCATGATGAACAAGTAATGGAAGAACATGGTGCTACAGGTATGATGAACTACAGTACATGATGAAGAGTTTATCCCTGCAAGCAATTTATTTAACTGAAAAGGCACAGATTATTTATTGATATTACACAACTATTGCAAGCAATTATTTCTGCACAAGCACTACTGCAAGCTACTCTAGGTTATTCCTTTGGCAGGAGAAATATGCTACTGCAAGCTAACACTAGTGCAATCACTAATTAAATACTCCTAGCAAGCAAGCTAACTTGAACTTATTTTTTCTCTTATTTCTTGTTGTACATGCACAGCAAGCAAAGAGAACAAGAAAACTGCTCACTGACGAGCAGAAATATGCTGCCTATGTGGCAATGCATTTTCTTTGCATGAGCAATGGTGGCAGATATAAAAGAGATGACAAGAAAAAGATTGCAAAATTCTTTGGAGTTGGCATTCGAGCCATCCAACGGATTTGGGAGAAAGCAATGAAACAGATTGAAAATGGTTTGCTAGTTGATGTTTCGAACAATAGGAAGGGAAGATGTGGAAGAAAAGCAGTCGATATTAATCTAGCGAGGATCTGGCCGTTTCTGGAAACTATTTCCAAATCTGGTCCCTCGGGTCGGCGCCACGTTACGTGGAGCCGAAGTTGTTCATGTCGGCGCCAATCAAAATCCGACGTGGCAACGTCGGCTCCATGTTACGTCGAGCCGACCTACATAAACAACTTCGGCTCCAGGTTAGATTGGCGCCGACATGAACAACTTCGGCTCCACATAACGTGGCGCCGACCCCGAGGGGCCAGATTTGGAAATAGTTTCCAGGAACGGCCAGATCCGTCATTAGTTCGTGATAACGGTCAGATTTGGCAAATACCACGCTGGTGCAGGACGTCGACCACAGACTGCAGTCGTTTCATTCTTCCCGCTGGATCTACGAATTATTTGTCAATGTTTGTTTGTCTGTTTTTCAACCGACATTTTTTCGGTAATCAACCTTTTCTTTCTTAAGATGCGGCGGCAGTTCTAATCAAAGTTACTCCGTATAGAACAACCCCACATTGTCCCATCCTAGGGCTAAACTTTCGATACGCTGAGCATGATTGGAAGAGGCATCCTTCTCCCCGTTCCAACCGAGGAGTCCCCCATAAGGCTGTTTGATTGGGAGAAAGCCTTTAGTTAGGTTCAGCGACGACTAACGGAGTAAACAAGCGTACAACAAATGCAGCTAGCAGCTCCAACTTGGACGACGCCCAATGTTTCAAGGGCGATTTCGATGCAGGAATCAACAAGGCTAGCTAGGTACGCGCCCTCTTGTTGAATCTGGGTTAATTAATCGTCAAGAGGCAGGTTTAACTTGTACTATAATTCTTGTCCATGCATGTGCTTCAAGAGTGAGTGATTTGGACACCCCGTGTTGAGTGCGTCCAAACTGTAACAGTGAGGGCAACAACTTTAACTGTAACATCTTGCATTTACTGCATTTGCAGCGTATTTTTTCTTTCAATAAGGACTAAAGCGGGCTGTGGAATTTGCTAGGCCTCATATTTTGCCTAATGACCCAGATTTCATGGCGGCCGTGGCAAAGACTGGACTCGATATCTGACTAATTCAACAGCCAGCCTGCAGCCCAGTTCTGAACGTCCTCGATCTTGGGTTCTTCAACTCCATACAATCTCTAACAGATTGGAGATTGTAGAAGCCCAAGAACACTTCAAGATCTAATTAAGAGAGTTTTGGAAGAATTTGAGGGATATGATTCATCTAAGCTCAACAAGATTTTCCTAAGCCTGCAGTGTTGCATGACTGAAATCATGAACAATGGTGGAGGGAATGGCTACAAACCACCTCATATTAATAAAGACAAGCTGAAAAAACTTGGACGGCTACCTCTAAGGATACAATGTACCGCAGAAGTCTATGCTCATGCCCTACAGGTGCTAGGCAGGGAGATAGGAGAAGCTACCTCAAGCAACCAGTGCTAAAATTTGTTGTGTGTATGCATGTTGACAGAAGTGTACTTGGAGTACTTGGATCTCAAGTTTCAGTTCATTACTGAAGTGCTAAAACTTGTTTGTTGTGTGTATGGTACTGTCATTGTGTGTATTTCATCTCCAAACGGTGCAAGCAATACTTGTGTGTTATGTGTACGTGGTGTGTCATTGTGTGCACTCCAAGCACTGTTATTTGTGTTGATATGAGTGTTTACTGAATTCTACCTAACTCAGGTGAGTAAAATAAATAGAGAGGAAGCACAGCACTTGCTACTACTGCTAGCAAGCACTGCACAAGTGCACTCCAGAAAATATTTATTGTAATGCCTAGCACAAGCAGTAGTATACTCCAGAAATAATGCAAGTACAGTACTCCAGTTGCTATCCGAAGGCAAGCACAAACTACTCACTGACAGTATGTTTGCGTTGAAAAACTACACTACACTACTGAAGCAAATGCAGTACACTGCACTAGCTTGCACTGGATTTTCTTGCTGACAGCAAAGCAAAGGAAGAACATTCAGAAAAGAATCAAAAATATCCAAACAAAATTCAGGAAATGGAAGCAAATTCATTCAGTACATTATTCAGCAAGCTTGCACTTGACACAACAGATTTTAGAAAAAAAAAACAGTGCTCAAGCAGCAATTTAGGAATACTTGCAAGCATGCAAAAGCAGAAATCGAAGAACCAATGCTCCAGGTTACAGAGCAACTCCAGGTGCAAAACTTGAACAACTGCAGGAGCATGCAAAAAATGAAGCAAAGCTGCAAGAATTTCGAACTTAAAAAAGAAGCAAGCTGCAAGAATGTGTTGCTTACTGCATGCACAAGCAAGGAATAGTCAGTTGCTATCATTTTCAGAAGCACAAGCATGCTACTCGAATTTATTTGAACAAGCATTAGTAGTAGCAGGAGTATTGGAACAAGCAGTAGTAGTAGCAGGAGTATTTGAGCAACCAAATGGATTTTAATCCTAGCACTTGCACAACAATTACTGAAACATGTTCTTGCTCAAGTTACAGTATCTGCCACTGCAACCAAATGACAGTGCTTGCACAAAGAGTACAGCAGAAACAGATTTTCAGTGAGGATTAGACAAATTACACAAACAGATTTTCAGTGTTGTTTACACAATCAAGCATTGTTCCTACAACAGTACATTTAATTCAAAAGCAGTGGGAGTAGCAGCAAGCACTCCAAGTAGGCAAATATTGCTACTGCTTCTATTCCAAGTAGGGAGTACTGTACAAAATTCAGGAAAACGAAGAAACATCTGCTGGAGTAGTGTTGTGTGCAAGTGCAAGCAAACGAAAATTCTTTGAGTAACTATCATGTTCAGAATCAAACTGAATCAAATGCATGCACTGCCTACACTACTCCACTGCAAGAACACTATCAGAGAGGATTCTCAGTGTAAGCCAACACAATTCAGGAAAACGAAGAAACATCTGCTGGAGTAGTGTTGCTAACAATTAAGTTCGTCGCAAACAAGTTAAGGATTACTGCTACACAAGCAAGAACAAGTTCTTGACCACCATCACCCAGACGCAAGGAGAAAGAGAGGAGAAATACCCGACGCGTACTGGTAGCCGTCCTTGACCACCAGGCTGAGGTCGGCCGGGTCGGGGGCGGTGGTGCTGGTGGTGAGCGTGCGACGACGGCGGGGGCGGGGTGTGCCGAGGCGCTTCCTGGATGGGGACACCGACCCGCCCTCCGACGTGGACGACGAGTGGTTGTTGGCGTACTTGGAGGCCACCTCCATGAGCATCTCGCCCAGTCGCCGGACTCCTTGCCGGAACTGGTGCCGCCGCGTCTCCTTGCGCCGGAGCAGAGCCGCATGTGGGAGCAGAGCCGGAGCTCGCCGTCGCTGTCGTCGGTCGCCTCGGGCTTCTTGGAGCACGCCGACACGCCGCGCGACGCCCACCAGCTACAGATCCGCCACTCCAGATAGCAGATCGAGGGCCGGCGCACGGAGATCCACCACCTCCCTCGTCCAGGAGCGCATCTCCGGCGAATAAAAATGACACCTTTGGCATCAAAATCTCTCGCGTAGGCGGGTTTCTAGGGTTAGGGGTGTGTAGCGTCGGTGAAGAAGACGCTAGGTGGTGAGTGGCGGTGGTGGGGAGCGGCGGTGGTGAGGGCCGGCGAGAGGGAGAGGACGGCGACGGGAGAGCGGCGAGATGCGGGAGAGGAGAGAGAGCGAGAGCGATGCGGGAGTGGAGCGAGTACGACGCTGTCGGCGCGGAGGGGTAAATCGGAAACGCGGACAAACTCGTAACGTGCCAGAAGTTGTACTACAAATCCTTTAACGTCTTACTTTTTGAAACGGAGGGAGTATATGGTACGTATAGCTAAACATGATAAACCTGCTTAGCTTGTCAGTATGTGGCCCAAATTACCAGATCCCTCCGGGTGAGACGCGAGACGAGCTTCCGGCAACACGCGCAACGTACGTTACGATTCCTTCCGATCCTTCCGACGCGATGCGTACGCACAAACCAGCTAGGCTAGCTAGCAGCTGATCCATTGCTAGTAGCAAGCACAACACGTACGCATAGAGACAAGAGACCTACACATTCCCCTATATATAAAACTACGTGCGATTCACCTTCGATTCTGGCCTCCACGTCGTCCGACAAACACGGGCCATCCGATCGTGCCATCCGACGTTCAAGATCATCTTCTGCTACAGTATTACTGTAGCAGACGAATATCTACCAATCACATGCGGACACGTCGCGCTCCGGCCCGCCATTTTGTAAAAAAACGCCCGCAAAGGATTGTTTTCAAATTTACGAAAAAAGCAGGGGCCTCCGAGCAAAAACGTCATCACACTTCTCTCCTTCCTCTTCTCCTCTCTCTCGCGCTGCCGCGGCGTCGCCGGCGCCGCCGACACGCATCCTCGCTGCTCCGGACCTCCCCGTTCAAATCGACGGCCGCGGGGAGCTCCGGCGTCATCTCCTCCCCATCCTCGCCCACTATTGGGTCCCGGAACAATGGATCCATGCTGGAATCACCGCTGCCGTCCGCCTGCTTCCTCGCTGATACGTCTCCAACGTATCCATAATTTCTGCTGTTCCATGCTTATATTATACCATTTGCTACATGTTTTATATACACTTCATATCACTTTTATGCATTTTCTGGGACTAACCTATTAACAAGATGCCACAGTGTCAGTTCCCTGTTTTCTGCTGTTTTTGGTTTCAGAAAGTTACTTCTGGAAATATTCTCGGAATTGCACGAAACAAAAGGCCAAGTCCCTATTTTTCCAACACGTACACGGAGTCCGAAGGAGAGACGAAGGAGAGCCACGAGGTGGCCAAACCAGAGGCCGGCGCGGCAGGGGGGCCCACCGCGCCACCTGGTGGTTTGGGCCCCTCGGGGGTCCGCCGACATCGCCCCTTCGCCTATTTATTCCCCGAGACGTGAAAACCCTAAAACACCGAGCCTTTCATCCAGAACATATTCGCTGCCGCCGCCGTCGTCAACCCTAACTCGGAGTGTTCTGAAGCTCTTCCCGGCAGCCTGCCGGAGAGGGGAATCATCACCGGAGGGCTCTACATCGCCATGCCCGCCTCCGGAGTGATGCGTGAGTAGTTCATCCTTGGACTATGGGTCCATAGCAGTAGCTAGATGGTTGTCTTCTCCACTTGTGCCATCATGTTTAGATCTTGTGAGCTGCCTATCATGATCAAGATCATCTTATTGTAATGCTACATATTGTGTTTGCTGGGATCTGACTTATATTGATACCTATGTGGAGCTGAATATTATATTATCAGGTCTATGTCATTTGTGATCTTGCATGCTCTCCGTTACTTGTTGAAGCCTTGGCCAAGTGAATACTTGTGACTCCAAGAGGGGGTATTTATGCATGATAGTTGGGTTCAACCTCTATTTAACCTGGGATAGTGACAGCAAGTTCTAAGGTTGTAGATGTGTTGTTGCCACTAGGGGTAAAACAGCAATGCTTTATTCAAGGATGAATGTATTGTTTACATTACGCACATTACTTAATGCAATTGTCTGTTGCTTGCAACTTAATACTGGAAGGGGTACGGATGTTAACCGGAAAGTTGACTATTTAGGCATAGATGCATGCTGGATAGCGGTCTATATACTTTGTCGTAATGCCCAAATGAATCTCATAGTAGACACCACAACTCACACATGCATGTTATATGCACTTATCAATTGTCAATTGTCCAGCTGTAATTTGTTTACCCAGCATGTTAGTTATCTTATTGGAGAGACACCACTAGTGAACTGTGGACCCCGGTCCATTCTTTTACATCTGAAATACAATCTACTGCAATCATTGTTCTCTACTGTTTTATGCAAACAAACATCATCTTCCATACGATACGTTTAACCCTTTGTTTTCAGCAAGCCGGTGAGATTGACAACCTCACTGTTAAGTTGGGGCAAAGTAATTTGATTGTGTTGTGCAGGTTCCACGTTGGCACCAGAATCCCTGGTGTTGCGCCGCACTACACTCCTTCACCAACACCTTCGAAGCAACCTCGTTTTCCTACTGGTTCGATAAACCTTGGTTTCATACTGAGGGAAAACTTGCTGCTGCACTCATCATACCTTCCTATTGGGGTTCCCAACTGACGTGTGACGTACAAGCATAGTTTCTGGCACTGTTGCCGGGGAGATATTCCCTCGTCAACTTAGAGCTAGCACTCGCCGTGTTCGGGCGCCACCGGCGTCGCTCCGACGACCCAAACGAGGCGGCGCCGCCACGTTCGGCCATTCCGCGTCCACGCGCGTCCACGGCGCACACACGCGTGTCCCGGCTCGCTCCGACGCGTCGCCGGCGTCCTCGCGGTGGCCGCAGCTCGCCGTGGCCGTAATGGACACTGCTGACGTCAGCACGACGTCAGCTGTAGCCCTACCTGTCAGATTTTTTTTCCAGAAACAAATTCAGAAATTATTAAATTCCTTACATGTGGGCCCACCCTACTTCACCAAATTAGAAAAATTTGTAAATGCAAACTTCTTCTTTTAAATTTCAAAACATTCAGATACAAACAACTTTTCAATGCGCACATTTTGGAAATTGAATTTATTCCACTAAGGTCAAAATTTCTAAATACTGGAAAAATCAATACCATTAAATATATCCAACATCAAAATAATTCAAAATAATGCAAACAAATTGTCAGGAAAAAGTAAAATTAGCAAATTTTCAAATTTTTAACAAAAAGAGCACCAAAATTACATTATGAACAAAAAAAAATGCACGTAATATTATATATATCAAAATTTCCCACAATTTACAAAATGCCAAACTTTTCCTAGAAATTTTCAAACTTTCCACAAAATAGAGCAAATATTGTGTCAAAATTTTTTTTTATCAAAATTCCAAATTCCCCATAATTCAAAATAATGCCAACAATTTGTCCAAACAAAAAATAAAATTACCAAATTTTCACAGAAGAAAAAACAATACAATTACATTATACACACAAAAAATGCAAACAATATGTACGAAAAAAATCCTAAAAATTTCAAATTGCCGCATTTTTTCAATAAGTTTTCAAACTTTCCAAAAGAACTATAATAATTTGTCAAAAAAAATGCAAAATCATCGAATTTTCAAATTCCATATAAATTTCACAGCGGGCCCACTGTCAGGACTTTTACCATTTCCCTAAACAATTTCCATATAATTATTAAAACGTTAACATGCGGGCTCCGAATGTCAGATATTTCACAGTTATGAAGAAAAAAAAGAATTTTGAGGGAAAAAATCTTCTAATCTACAATAATTTACAATAGTTTCGCAAAAAAAAAAAACAACAAAATTACATTATACACAAAAAAAAAGTGCAAACAATATGTATAAAAAAAAATTCCACAATTTACAAATTGCCAAATTTTTTCAATAGATTCTCAAACTTTTCACAAAAACTATAATAATTTGTAAAAAAAAATGCAAAATCATCAAATTTTCAAATTTCATATAAATTTCACAGCGAGCCCACTGTCAGGGCTTTTACCATTTCCCTAAACAATTTCCATGTAATTATTAAAACACTGACATGTGGGTCCCGAATATCAGATATTCCACGATTACAAAGGAAAAAATTTTGAGGGAAAAAAACTTCTAACCTATAATAATTTAGAATAATGCAAATATTGTGTCAAACAAATTATAAAATTATCAAAATTCCAAATTTCCCATAATGCCAAACAATGCAAATAATTTGTTAGAATAAAAAGTAAAATTACCAAATTTTCACACTTTCCACACAAAAAAACACCAAAATTACATTATGCACAAAAACAATGCAAGTAATATATATATCAAAATTTCCCAAAATTTACAAATTTCCAGACTTTTTCAAAAAAAATTCAAACTTTCCACACAAACTATGCACATTACCAAATTTCAATTTCATTCACTCCACATGCGCGGCATTGCCGCGCTCAGATGCCTAGTATGATCAATTGCTAGTAGCCATTGCCGTGTTTTTTTGCTTGATTGATTTCACGGTGGTACTTTATAGTGTATTGTACGTACATGGGTAGGCAAGCGATGCAGCGCAAGAACTAAACGGTGATGCTCTAGCCTACTCGGACAAGAGACCTACATACACGCACAAGACATGGTGCCGATGTCCATCGGGATTAGTATTCCTAACATCGTATTGCCACGTCTCTCTTCACAGGAAAGTTTGCAAAATCTACTTTAATAACCAGTGATATTATTTTCTTGCGGACATCATATTTAATATTACTGCAGTTATTGTCCCGTACAAAATTTTGGTCAATTATGTACCAGGGGTAAAAAGGTCTTTTCATACCTCTTTGGTGAACAAAATACACTAGAGTGTCATATAGGGAAATAAAATTTGGGGAGAGGCCATATAGGGAAGAAAATTTTCACCGGTGTCGAATAAGGAACATGATTTTATGGAGTGTCATATAAGGAATTTTCTTTTTGTTAGGGCAACCCTAGTACTCCTCTAGCTGAGCGGAATGCAGAATTCTTTGTTGGCGGAAATTAAAAGCTTGATGGGCCTGTAAGATGATAGCGTAAAAACTTCGGCCTAATCTACCCAGGCTAGCAGTGGAAGCCGCACCAAAATCACTAGAAAAAGGGTTCCTTTGCAAAGGGAACTCCACATTCGTTCTCGTCGTGACAAGTGTCGCCTTCTGTTTGCTTGATCCTCGCATGTCTGACAAGTGTCGCGACCAGATTAAAATTGGGGAGGATGAGAGAGAAAGTGATACGGGAGGTGGGAGGTTAGTTTTTCCCTTTTAGTTTTCTAAACCGAATTTTCAAAATGAAATATCTCGTGAACGGTTTATCCAAATTACAATTACAAACCGTTTTCATTTTTGAGCTCCTCGTGTCGAGATCTTCAAAATTAGATCCCATGTTGATAGGTTTCGACGGATTTTTTTTCTGTACTCCCGGTTATGTATAGTTGTACAACCTGTGTATGTGTAGTTGTACAACCTGTGTCTGTACAAACTGTGTCTGCGTAGTTGTACAACATGTGCCTGTATAGTTATACAACATGTGTCTGTACAACCTGTGTCTGTCTAGTTGTACAACATGTGTCTATGTAGTTGTAAAATCTGTGTCCGTCTAGTTGTACAATATGTGTCTATGTAGTTGTACAAGTTGTATCTATAGTTGTACAAACATGCAACATGTGTCTATGTAGATGTATGTCGTAGACGTTTAAAGCTCTGCTTCGCAGAGCTGCCGAGGCGAAGCCGAGCCATAGCACACGAAACGACTAATGCGCGTAACGACAAATACGCGTAACGACCAATGCACCCCTTTCAAGATATTATTAAAATGTACCGAGGCGAAGCCGAGCCGTAATATTTAATCTACTAATTTTGTACATCTCAGTTTCTAATTTCATGTACCGTGCATGTAGTACCAGCTTTTATACATCTGCGTGTGGTTCTTTATATCGTCGGAACGATTGGACCAGGCGTTCGCGTACCTGACGCGCGTATGCGTGGGATTCTGTTGCTCCTCTGTACATCGTGCGGGGCTTCGATCAAAGGCTAGCTACTAGTTAGAACGAACGATCGAATCGGTGCCGTATTGATTTTTGCTTTTGCCAAGTTGACCGGATCCACTAGCCACGTATTCCCTCCGTTCCAAATTAATTGACTTCAATTTGTCAAAATGTGGATGTATCTATACTTGTAACATGTCTAGATACATCCACATGTGGACAAAAGAAAGTCAATTAATTTGGAACGGAGGGAGTAGGTCTTATGCGCTAGCGATACCCAAGCCGCACAGTAAAGACAAAAGTGAAGGTTTGGGCCGGACCCGCATCACCATCGCGTGTCGGCTTAGCACTAAACAGAAATCAGCCATTACTACTCAGCCCAACAACAGCTTGCTCAAAAACAGCAGTCAGCCCAACAACTGAACGGTGGGGCCAGGGATGGACGGGCGGACGGTGTGGCGGCCTCGTGGACCCCGCCGTCGATACGACCGATGCGCCATCACTCCGCCGCGCATAAATGTTGGCAGGTCACTCCAGCTCCAGCTCCAGCCCACCCACCTTCCCAGCCCAGCCAGCCAACCCTCGGTCGCTCTCACGCTCTTCGTGCTCGCCGCCTCCCCTCCCGTCCCGTGCTGCGCCATGGCATCCATCGCCGGATCCGCCCTGTCCTTCGCCAAGCCCGTCAAGGTATGCATACTCGCGCGTCCACGCTCCGCCGCCAGATCCGCCACACCCGTCTGGTTGATCTGCCATGCTGGGGTTTTAGCGTTCGTCTCTGTCGATCTAGGCGAGTAGGCTTGTTTGAAAGCCCGGTGTGGAGTGATCTGCGGCTTAGCCTTCCAAACGTGTAGGATTATTCGAGGAACACTGTTTTTTTGTCTCTCTGTTCGGGCACCTTACGATTTAGTTGTAAATTTGGTCTAGCAACTCGTGTCCTTTTTTGACTGTGGAGAGAACCTCTTTTTGTTCGCTGATGTGGCTTACCGAGCCATTTTGCGAGTTGTGTTCGGGCAGATCTGCTTTTCTGCTAGGCTGTAAAGATGTAGTCATGGTGATTCTGCTCTACAACTTACTAAATGTTTGCACGCTGACGAGCAACAGAAACTTTATTTGGTAATAGGCGTGTAGAAAGTTCTCTTTTCTCTGAACGTGCATGAGCTTAGATCCCTGCATGTGTGTATAATGGTTGCTATGGTTATGCTAGACTGACTGCATCCTAGCGCTGAATTATTGAATTTGCGTTATGGTGTGTCTAAGAGTCTGTGTGTGTATTATTGGGGGTTGTATTGGAATGTTGGAAGCTAGTACTAGGTTGTTGATTTGCATGCTCTACAGGTTGCAAAAGTTGGTCCTTCTTTTATAGTGCCACCTAAAATGCCTTTTGGTATCATGTCTTTACTACTATGGGAAAAACTCCCTTGATTCTGCAATTGGTTAGTGAAACTGTAACTTAGCCACTGCACTGGCCGTAAATTCTACTTGGGATGTTACTAAAGTTTTGTACACAGTTACTATTTTTTTCCCTCTATGTTTACGTGACATTTTGGGCGTACCATGAAACTAGTTCCTGCTAATAATTTCTCTGCCTATATTCTTCTTACAATCACCATACTGTGGCCAGTTACAGCTGTAATATTAGTCTTTTGCAGATGTGGGGTTTACCTAGTGAATGAATTGCTAGATGCATAAAGAATCAAGAGAACAGTGTTTTCTCTAGCACGCTAATATTTTCTTCATTAGTGAAAAGGGAATACAGTGCAGCGTGGTATTCCTTGGCACATGCAAATTCTCTTGTCTCAAGAAGTTCGTTCCATGAATTTCAGGCAATCAGCACGAGCTCACTGTCTTTCTCCAGTGCAAGGAGGGGTAATGCATTTCTCCGCCTTCAGCCAGTGCCGATGAGATTTGCAGTTTGCTGCTCGGTGAGTTCCATCCTTTCTCTTCATGCATGATTTACTGTGCTAAACAGGGGTGAGCTAGTAGCTATACTAGTAACTAGTTATATATCTGAAAAGTTGTTTACTGTGCTAAATACAGTGATGTTTATCTGTACTTGTAGTTGGTTCTAACAGACACGAGTTCTCTTTAGTTCTGAACACAAAAAAAATCAGGCGGCCAAAATCACATAACAGGACCTGTAGAAAATGTACTAGTTGTGAAGAACTGCTTCTTTTCCTTCATTCTGGGGGAGTTTGTTTTCCTTTGTGCATGTCAGCAATGACTCAATGAACACATGTTTTCTTTTTTAAAGAAGTTTATTTTATTGAAAAATCGTCATATTCTAGCACCACGTACGAGCTTAGCTTATACTTAGCGAGATAACAGTATAGAAAGTAGTGTTTTAGCAACCACTAAACAATGTCCTTTTATTGCTACAGTTTGAATGTATTCCATTAGTTCTTTTCACTGAATATGTGTTCCAACAGGCAAAACAGGAAACAGTGGACAAGGTTTGTGAAATTGTTAAGAAGCAGCTTGCTGTTCCAGAAGGCACTGAAGTTGCCGGTCCCACCAAGTTCTCTGACCTTGGAGCTGATTCACTCGACACGGTAACTGGCAATAATATTTTGACCGTATGACATGCATGAAAGTTTTGTTTTGAAGCAAGCAGCACCTAACTTAACCTTACCGAATAGCTGTATGATACTAATGAGTTGTGGTAACAATCTTTTGGTAGACTTGTCCTGCTTGGTTTACCTATATTCCGAGAGATGTGAAGTCACTCTGAAAGCATGTGTTTTCATGACAGGACTGAATATTAACAGGTTCTTCAACATGTATGACTGACTGGGTTTCTGGACATAGATAACTTAAGAGTAGAATGTGAAGTAGCTATTAGATTCCCAAGTGACCCCACAGACTAGAAAAATGTTTGCATCTTAATATGGAACAACAAACTGGATATTTAGTTCCATGTATACAAATAGTTTTTGTTTTGTGGGTATACAATAGACATAGTTCATTTTCTTTTGTTGCATATTCCTGTCTTGCTGTGAAATAAAACTCACTGTGAATCTTTCTCAGGTCGAAATCGTGATGGGCCTTGAGGAGGAGTTTGAAATCAGCGTGGAGGAGTCGAGCGCACAGGCGATCGCGACAGTCGAAGATGCCGCCGCACTCATTGACAAGCTCGTCTCTGCAAAGTCGTCTTAAGGGAGATCATAAATCTTAATGCTTGAAGCTAGTAAGCTAGTGGTCCTACCTTGGGTTGATCCTTGTTCTACTATAGGCCTTGTTATGTGGACTCTAGAGGCTTGATGATTTTCTTAGGACTATTGTCCCTGCTGTGTGGTAATAAGATAATTGTTGAAGTGTTTATGCTGATGAACATCTGGGTTGTTAGTTTTCGTGGTGCATGTTTCTGTACACATCTTTTGTGCCCCGAGAGAAGAATATGAGGGCACAAGGCAACTACATATGCATGTGCAGTTAATTGTTACACGTCGTGTTTTCACTGAGAGGTAGTCTGAACGTTGATGTTGGTGTGTATAACTGTTCTGGTTCATTCGACTAAAAATGTATTGTATCTTTTTCTTTTGTTTGTACGTGTGCTGCGACATCAAGCATTTATTCTGCATGTTTTGTTTGTACGCGTGCTGTGACATCAAGCATTTATTCTGCATGTTTTGTTTGTGTGCCTGCTGCGATATCCAGCAGTTGATTACTCTTCCAACATGGTGATTGCACCAAATAAGGTTATGAAGTATCTCGAGGGAGTGGTTAGGTCTTCCTCCTCACTGAGCTAATTGAAAACGTAGATAGTATGATATCCAAGCTTTGTATCAGGCCTTCTCGTTTAGTGCTTTACATTGTTGCTGAGGCCGTGCATTCATTTTGTGAAATAGAACCTGGGCACTGATGCAACTCTTGGTGATCTTTAAAATAGAGAAGGTTCCCAGGTTCTAAGGCCTTCTTTGTTTGGGCTGTCAAAACTTCTACTGGCTGGTTGTGATGTTGAAGGCTCGTATCCTTCATTACTTTCCGCTTCTCCCGGCTTCCTAACCATCGTCCAAATAGATTTTCTTTTATATAACTTGCACCTCTTTATTAATTGGTAATCGAGGTTACATGGGTAACCATAAAGAGGTAAAATTGAATTTGGTGGTTCATCCAGCAAGACCTTTTGGTCTGAACACCTAGCTTCGTGTTACTTGCTGCGATGAAGCCTCCTGTACTGTCCCACATAACAGGTCCCGTAGTACTTCGCAAATAATCCTCATCAAACCGAGCATCAATATTAACCTTAACATGATTCGGTGCAGGCTTCGACCATCCGCTCCTCCTTGGTTTAGTCAAAATGGCAACGGAGATTTGGACGGGGCAGGCATCAGGACGGAGATCACGGGATGTGAGCATGACCGCACGATGGGAATTTTCTCCTTAGTTGTTTAGTGTGGCGCACCTAGAATCCGTATTTACTTGTGATGATAACGCTAATTATCTTATAGCTAATATCTGTCGTCGTTCTCAACAAGGGCGTTTGGTCTAGTGGTATGATTCTCGCTTTGGGTGCGAGAGGTCGCGAGTTCGATTCTCGCAACGCCCCATATTTTTTTTAATCTAACTGTTGAAGTTTTCTTCTGAGTTCTGAAGATTAATCATCGCTGATGAAGAGACCTTCAGCATTTGTCAGTGAACTTGTCCGTCCATTATTTTGAGACAGTCCTTTTTTTGTTTTTGAAGGGTTGAGACAGTTCATTATTTATGAACACATCTTTGTTTTTTATCTAACTGTTAAAGTTTTGTGCTGAAGATTAATCATCACCGATGAAGAGGCCGTCAACATTTGTGAGTGAACTAGTCTGTCCATTATTTTCAGAACTTTTTTTGAGGAAGGATCCGATCCATTAATACAAGATACTCAGTACAAATTACAAGGAAGCCCAACAAAGATAAAATAAATACAAAAGGACCCTGAAATTTGCACGAAGCACCCTGAGCAGCTCGAAGGAATTACAATCGGATCCAGAAGCCGGCTCCCAAGCACCTAGACTCCGCCGTCGTCGCCGTACCTCAAGCCGCCGGAGAAGGAGCGCCGCCACATGTCGTAGATGGCCGCAGAAGCCGTCCGCCGCCTCGCAACGGAACCTCGACGCGTTGAACACGCACAGCCACAGCGCGCACTCCCCAGCACCGCCCATCTTCCAGCCGACGAGGCTTCATCCAGGCCAGTCACCACCACCTGCACCCATCCGCCACCGGCCGCTGCTCCCCTCGCCACCAAGGCCGGCCAGAGCAGACACACCGAGGAAGAAGACCAACTCCACCCGAAGCACCAAAAGCGGATCACCACCCCCCACCAGCTCCTCCCCTCACCACCACGGTCGGCCAGAGGAGCAAAGGAAAGGAAGCTCACCGGAGAACACAAACCCCAGATCCTCCACAGCATGGCTGTGACGAAGAGAGGAACAGGGTACAGAAGCTCCACGCGAGGCCCGCCTCCTCCGCAGCGACGAGCACCCAACGAGCACACAAGGCCTCCGGCCGCAGCACGGAAGCAGAACCAAGCCGCTCTCACCTCGGCACCGCCGGAGACCGCACCGAGAGAAGGGAAGAGCCGCACCTTATTTACCCTACACGGCCACCGAGCCTTCCTCTCAGCGCCGCCGGGACCTAAACTAACCCTATCTACAAGCCAGGAGACGAGGAACCAGATCCCACCTTCTCCCACCGCCGGAGCGACGGGAGAAGGCAGAGATCCTGCCTCGCTCCGGCGAGAAGACGGGAACCTCGGAGTCGCCCCCTTTTCGCCGCTCTCAACTGTAGAGATAAGGAGGGGGAGGCGAGCGAGTAGAAACAGATTCATTATTTTCAGAACTTATTCACCAATAGATTAATTTTCACGTTTGCTTCTCAGCGTCCATCTACTCCTACAATTCACAGGAAACAACAAATCAAGTAGTACAACATGCATGCTTCCCAAAACAACAAGCATGAAAATGACATCAGGCGATCGTCGGCGGCGGCGAGGAGGAAGGAGGAAGGAGGAGGAGGCTATGATCTATATATAGGTTAGCTTATTGGTCGGCGGTCCTTTGCCTCTTGGAGCACTTTGCCTGCACGGCGAGGGTGGCCGTGGTGCCGGGGCAGTTGAGGTCCCCGCCGTACACCTCGTGCGACACTTTCAGCTCGCAGCTCTTCTTCCCAATGCACGCCTTCTCCACCAACTCCTTGGCCTTGGGCGTGTGGCAGTTCCCACCGTGTATTGCCGCAGATCCCCAGCGGGTTTCCGTAGCTGGCGAACACCACCTGCTGGATGGTCTTCTTCTCCGGGCACGACAGCACCGCCCTTGGCTTCAGGTCGCCCGTCACCGAGACCAGCTGGCTGTCCTTCCTCTCCCAAGACCGCACGTGCCCGGGGTTGTTCTCCGAGATGAAGCTGCAGATGTTGTCCCGCTTCACCGTCAGGATCATGATCGCGTCCGGCTTCCCGCCTTCCTCCTCGAAGAGGGTCAGCACGTTCCCCGTCGGCTTCAGGAAGCACCGCGGCACGTGGTACAGGTACTGCGACGGCCGGCCCAGCGCGTGCTTGTACGAGCTCCAGTACCGGCCCAGCCCTTCGCCGTTGACGAACAGGATGCCCTTGCCCATCGGGTTCAGGTCGATCACCACGGGATCCTCCCCGGACGGCATGTCGAAGCGCCGCCGGTACCACGTGAGGGGCTGGTCGAACACCGCGGGCGTCCACTGCACCTCGCCGCCCTTCTCCGTGTGCGCCTGCTGCCGCTCGCCGTCAAGACCCACGATGTGCCCCCACCCGTTGCTCGACAGGTCCAGCGTCCCCGTGTTGAGGCCCTGGATGGTGACGGCATGCACGCCGGCCTGTCGGTGCTCCAGGTAGGCGCCGCTGTCCTGCATCCCGAGCGTGCTGGACAGGATGGAGATGTGGTTGATGCCGACCTTGAGCTCCACGGGCTTCTCCAGCGTGAACGCCTTGTTCATCTTGGTACCGTGCCCCGCGCCGACGTACTTGCCGTTCACGAACGCCACCATCGCGTGCCCGTGGCTGCTCACCTCCAGCACCGGACTGATGTCCTTTCTGAACGGCAGGTCGCCTGGATCCAGCTTGAAGCTATAGACACATGGTACCGATCATCATCAGACAAAGAAGAATAAGCTTCTGCATTTGAGGAATTCACCGGCGTCGTCGAACAGTAAACTCATATACCTGGTGGTGTACCAGAGGTAGTCGGTCTTGTCCTTGGTCATGTTGTAGGACTCGAGGGGCTTCTCCGTCCGGACGGTGGTGAGCTTGTAGGTGGGCACCTTGTCGACCTCCGTGTACATCTCCCACACGTTGTTCTTCACCGTCTGGTCGGCGAAGTGGAAGGTGCGCTGGTTGTGCTGCGAGTTCACGTGCTGCGTGCTGAACACCACCGTCTTGCAGTCGCCGAGGATGCTCACCGACCGCCGCGGCACGAAGTACTCCTGCCCCCGGAACGTCACATTCCCGTCCTCCTTGGTGTTGTGGTTCGACAGGAACGCCACGCACACCTTCTGCTCCGGGATCTCGAACAGCCGCGCCTGCATCCATCCATCGGTGATCAGAAATGGGGATCCTGTCTTCATCAATGGTGATCAATCACGGTGAAATCCAATAGAACCTCGTAGAGCTTGCCCAATGGCTGTGTGGAGAGGTTCCCCCAGAGGAGAGCCTTCTTGCACAGCCTTAGTGCTTGGTGCAGGTCCCTCAGATGGCCCCACTTTGGCTCCTTGTACAAACCTGCAGGTTCATTCATAATTCAGCAGCTCGCTCATCAGCAAGCAACATGATGATCTCTTCAGACTTCCATTCAGAGTTTTTTCTTCTTAATCTTACCGAATTCGTCGAGAGGCGCCTCGTCATAGTATCTCGGCATGACGAAAGAGGCGCCTGTTCGTCCAAAGTTTGTTCCTCCATGGTACTGTTCAAAGAGGCAACAACGCAACTCTGTCAGAAATACAGTTTCATTCAGACCCAAATTTCTGTAAAATCATTGTCAAGAGCAGATTACTGATCGGTACCATGTAGTAGTTCACCATGGTGCCGCCCACAGAGAAGAACCGCGCCACGGCAAACGCAATGTCCTCGGCTGATCTCTGAGATGGTGGATCACCAAATACTCTGTATCTGTATACACCAACCACAAAAGTTTAGCTAGCACACGATATTCTCTTAATGAACAAGGAGAGATTCAACTTACTGTGCAGTCCAGTTCTCAGTCCATAAGAGGGGCTTGTTCTTGTCAGTTGGACCTGGCCATGTATCTCCGCAGTGCCTACCGTTGCAGGTGGGGATCTAGAGATGATATGAATTAATCATGGTAGATGATAAATGAAGAAGAGATATGCATATATTATGTATTTCGAATCCATTGATTGCAAATTTGGAGCCACTCTTCAAATAAAAAATGATTATGCATTTGAACAATGAACCTATAATAGGGGAACATCGAACCACAACTGTGCTGGTTGGTTCATGGACTCGCGATTGATCATAGAAATAGCATGATCGTAATATAAAGTTACCACTTCGTGTGGAGCTTTAGTCTGCTTGCACATGATCCACGGCACCCCTGTGTCGGTGCTGATGGCCATTTTAGCTGCCCAGTCGATGTACCTGGTTCCGTTCTCTTTGAAAGCCGCCTCCATGTGCTGGTACTCATTCTCAATCTATTTATGCACCAAAATTCATCACAGAAGCATCAACGTCAGTATTCATCGGGCTATCGATACGTCGCCCCGGGAGAAAAAAATCAAGACGATGTAGTACCTGAGACAGAATAATAGGGCCTCCCTGTGATGCGAAGAGCTTGGCATCCTTGAGCTTGGTCACTATCATAGTCACAAACTTCTGCATGAGCTTCTGTATAAACAGAAAAACCCAAGGTATGCATGTCACTCTCATGAGCCTGAACATGTATAGAATTTTACATCCAATTTTATTTTTATTAAAATCCATCTATTCGACATGTCTGCGACTGATAATCCTGTCTGGTTTGATGGTCAGACACTCAGACTGATTACCTTGAAAGGCTCATTGTCCGTGCGGAAGACAATGTCGGGGACCTCCCGGAGCCAGTAAGGCAGCCCTCTGAAAGAAGAAGAAAATCCTCAATTAAACGGTGACCGATCTTGTTGGTCGCAACTTTAATGGAGGCGATGAGATGTGAAGCAAGCAAACGAGACGAACAAACCCATGGTTCCATTCTGCCTGGACGAAGGGCCCGATCCGGACCATGGCGAACATCCCGTGCTCCTGGATGAGCTTGAAGAACTTGATCATGTCGTACCTCCCCTCGAAGTTGTACTGAAATCAAGCGATCAATCCATCGATCGATCGAGGGATGCATATGAATGTTATGAGCACACGGACGGATCTCGTAGGAACGATGAGATGAGATGAGTGGGGCGGAGTGCGTGACAGTTACCACGCCCATCTCGGGTTCATGTCCGTTCCAGAAGACGTAGGACTCGATGACGTTGAGGCCGCCCTCCTTGGCCCTGGAGATGAGGTCGGGCCACTCGTGGGGCGGGCTGCGCGGGTAGTGGATGGAGCCGGAGAAGAAGAGCTCCCTCCGGCCGTCGACCATGAGCGACCGGCGGTCGTAGGTGATGACGGTGCCGGGCTTGGTCAGCTCGTATTTCGCGTCCCCGTCGCCCGCCGCTGGCGCGGCGAGGACGGCGAGCACCGCGACGGCGGCGGCGAGCCGGACGCGGAGGAGGGACATGGCGGGTGGATCGTGCATGCGTGGAAGCTAGGGGCTACGAGTTCGCGCTCCCGCTAGTCCTAAAATAGGGAGGGAGTTTAAAGGCCGCGCGTCGACGGGGAGTGGCCGCGCGGGAACGCCGGGAGCGACGTGCGCGCGCGGTCCGTCCGTCCACGCAGCGGGTGTGGGCTGCCGAGCTGTGCAGCGGGGGAAGGGAAACGGTTGGTCTCGCCGCTCGGACGCGTGGGTGGGTTTTCGTCGTGGTTTTGGGCGTTTTTCTTTTTTTGACACCTCCAAACAACCACGTATATTCACCACCGCACCACGTACAACGTACATAGTACAAGAACAAAGAAAATACAATACGTAGGGAGGAACCAGGAGAAACGAGGACGGCACCGCAGCGCCTCGCCGTCTTCACCACGAGCAGCTCCAGCGCGCTCGACCTCCACCGCCGGAGCCGAGGAAGAAGAAGACGCCTGGAGCCCCCACCACGGAGCGGAAGGGCTTCTAGCCACCACAGTGGCTTTGACGAACCAACCAAACAAGCCGCCAGCTCCGACGAGCTGGACCTTGACGGTGAAAGCCCAGAGGTCGGGGCCGCGCCCCGAACACCTCCGCCCCAGATCCATGGCCAGCGCCGCAGATCTTCCTCCCGCACACCACACTCCACCGCCGCAGTCGCCTCGCACCTCCACCACCACCGGCCTTGTATCCACTCGACACCGAGCTGCCGCCGTAGCCGGAGAAACACGCAGCAGCTCGGGGACGAAATCTTCAGCTCGAGGGCGCCGTCGTCGACGTCGCCGCGGAGGGGGAGCCGAAGATCTCCAAAAAGGCGGCGCCGGCTTCCCCACCGCAACCGCGCCGCCCAGATCCACACTGCTACTCGCCTGATCTAGGGATTCCCCGCCCCCCCGCCGCCGGAGCGGCCGGCGGAGGACGGGAAATCCCCAGAGACGCCGAGTTTTGGGCGTTTTTCTTGACTGGATCAGCCGTGGTGGATCGGCATGGTTTGCGGACGGTGTTTTTAGCTTGATCTGACGGGAGGAAATTAGCCCAGATCAAGCATGTGGTATTTTTAGCTGATATAATATGGTAATGTTGTGAGTATTTATCCTAGTGTTCAAATATTGATTATGATAAGTGTTAGGATCTCCGAATTATATGATATTTGTTAATAAGGTTAAGCGGTCAGCTTTATATTGTGGGGACATGACTACGAGCGCTGCTTCCCGTGAACTAAATCAACATGGTACAGTCGATCATAAACTCGTCGGGGTCATCAAATGTATTTCGACCAACGCGCCACATCTAGTCCATAGCCCCGTGTTACGTGAGTTCTGTTAGGAATAATTTAGCGTCATATTTAGGCTAAGTGAGCAGTTAGGATTATGTTAGTAATAACTGCCAGCAGTTGCTTTTATTCCAGCGTTGTCCAAACGCAAACCTCCGAACGGGTGCCATGCCCCTTCGGAAGGGACACCTCTTGTAAACCGACATTGTACCCCGACTGTTCGGCTAGTATAAATAGCCTCCAGTCTCAATCAATAAAGTATCCATTTTCACTTCACTCTCTCGCTTCTCTCGTTTCTTCACACGTTATCATGCACTCGTCTCTGCCAAAGCAATAGGCAACAGTAGAAGAACAGAGAAAGGTGAGTAAAAGATGGCTTCCCTGCCGCAACTCGCTTTTTCCTTCGCTCGATATGTGGCCAGGGAACACCGTCGCTCTGGCTACCATCGCCGGACTTTCGCTCTCGCTGCCGCTCGCCGCTGGAACTCCGGCCGTCGCTATCAGCGTCGCCCGGAGTGGAACGGTGGCCTCTGCCACCACGGCAACTGCTGGGTGCCCCGTCGCCGCTTCGGCCCTGGCGGTGGCCTCCGCCGCCGCCTCCGCGACAACCGCCTCCGCGGCAACCACTGGACGCCCCAATAGGACAACCGTCACGGCAACCGCTGGCTGCAGCGCCACCGCTCCCCTGGAGAACCGGGGCCAAGCACCACGGCTGCTGTGCGCCGGGAACAAACCCCGGTGGTCGCTGCCGAACCGGCCGTCATCGTCGCCGCGCCGGCGGTCGCCCCCGAAGAAGTGGTTGATGCAGTGTACGAAGACGAGGCCTCAGCCTCAAATGTCAGCGCGGACGCCGACGAACTGATGTCGGTGCCGCCGGAGTTCGCCGTTCCGCCCATGGAATGGCTGCTGGGCGGCCCAAGCGCCGGTTGGCTCGTCGACTACCCCGAACGCGACTTCAGCGACTACTTCATGCGCCACGGTTTCGGACCGTGCCTCCCGTCTCCGACGCCATCTGACGAGGACGCGCAGCACTTCGCTCCGCCAGGCTATGACCCCGTGCCGGAGTTCTCCGCGCCTCCAGACGCGGTCCAGCCGGAGGCAGAGATGGAGGAGGTCGAGGCCATGGCTCCCGCGTCGGCCGCCCCGGTGCTCCTCGACCTCAATCTCCCAGCGCCGGAGAAAGAGGAAGATGAGCCGTTCCTCGCACTCCCGACGCCCTAGCCGGAACCGCGCGCCATCCTCCGCCGATTCGCCGCAGCCATGGCGGCCCGCCCCGCCGGCATCCGCAGAGGGACATGGTCGCCCGTGGCGCTCGGCCTCACGGACGAAGTCGGAGAACTTCGCCTCGACGAGGCCACCACCAGCCGCCCCTCCTCCTCCGCGGATGGTCCCTGCCGCCGCCGCTGATGGAACTGCCCGTGGGCACTCGCATGGAGCAGGGGAGCGGTGAAAGAAGAAGATGCTCGAACTGGGCGTTATCCACTCCTCGATCCCCTTTTGACCTGCTGGTCCAAGGCTCCAAGCGGTGCCGACACAGGCTGTGGGCCAAAGGCCTTCCATGCCACGCTCATGTTAATAAATAACTTGCTGATTAATTGCTAATTAGGCGTTGTGTAGCTGTAGTCCTTCTATTCCTAGGAAAGCTCCATATCTGCCACTGTATCTGTATTCGTGTGCAGTACTTTAGGAACCTCAGTTCGTCTATCGCACTGCAAATTTATATTCTAGACGTCTACTCGAATATGAAATATGACATGTTATTTATATATGTGCCTGTAGCATATTCTAACATGTCTATTCGGTACAACAATTGCATTTTATTTTATTGCATTTGAAATTCAATTTTGTGCAAAATTCTCATTAATAAAATATGAGATTAAAAAAAATGTGACTATCTCGAATCATATTTGCGAATCACAAGGTAATGGCATCTACTGTACAAATACAGATTATCCATTATTGTGAGGTATATTCATTTATCATTACGATGAATGATTATGTCCAAAGTGCTCTTCCAAATATATTGAAGTCAAAGTATAACACAGGGTACTAGATAGGCATCTACTGACATACGTCAGATTATGCTTCCTAGTACTGAGAGATGTACTCCATAAAATGGAGATTATCTACAATGTGTTAACTTGAAATTGGAAGATCTACACATATTTGTTTTTAAAGCATCAGCTTAAAATTGTTCCTCTAGAACAAAATTGTTGTCTGCCAAAATAATTTTACTATCAAGTAAAATTAATAAAATGCATGATCATACATGCAGGAAAAATGGCTGGCATCAATAAGAAAGAATTCGAAGAACTACAAGTTGATGGAAGTAACTATCTATCATGGGCCATGGATATGAAGATAAATTTGACTGGACGTAATCTTGGCCCTTGCATCATCACACCCCCCGAAAATGCCCCAGAAATACCACAAGTGGTAAAGTATGCGGCATTACATTTCATAAGGGACCACCTCCATCCCGATCTAAAAACTGAATATCTAATGGAGGAGGACCCACTAGCTTTATGGAACTCCCTAAAGGAGAGATATGACCAACAAAGAGCAGTAATGTTGCCGGAAGCCCAGAGAGAATGGTCCCTCATAAGGTTCCAGGACTTTAAGTTTGTGGCTGCATATAATTCTGCAGTGCATAAGATTAATTCCAAACTGAGATTTTGCAATAAGCAAGTTTCAGACGAGGACTTAATAGAGAAAACATTATGCACTTTCCACTCCTCGATGAGGATATTGCAACAGCAGTATCGTCAACAGAAATACACAAAGTATTCTGAGCTTATATACACATTGCTTCAGGCTAAGAAGCATGATGAACTTCTCATGGAAAATCACAATGCTCGCCCAACGGGCGCCATGCCAATCCCTGAAGCACATGCTAAAGCTCATTTTACTAGTAAATTTGGAAACCGTAAACGGAACTTCCGAAAATTCAAGGGAAAGTGGAAACCAAACAATGGTCAAAAGACCAACTGTCCGTCTAAGGGGAATGGTCATTTCAATAAAAATAACCAAAATGACAACTCTCAAACTTGTCAAATGTGTGGATGTACGAATCATCGTACTAATGAATGCAGTATGCCCAACCACCTCGTGGAACTATACATGAAGTATGGCAAAGAAATCAAACAAGTTCATGGAAACAAAGCTGAAGCTCACATCAACGACATACAAGACAACTATCAAGTTGGTCCATCTCAAAGTTCTATTGAAGAATTCAAGCCAAAGGACGATATCATCCTCGATGAAGACATGCTTGTGGACTACACCCAAGATGTTTTTGGAGACCTCAATTAAACTCCGTAAACACTTGATGTCATTTAGCCATTAAAATACTACAAAATGTTATATTGTATAACAATAAATAGAATAAAGTCTATCAGACTATGTAGAATAAAAGTCTATCAGACTATGTATATTCTATTATGTGCATCAGACATAATATTGCAATGTATTTATATTTGTATTTGTAACATAAATACTATGTTGATGAATATATGAGTAAATAATATATTCTATACATTTTATTTATATGTGCGGGAAGCAATCCGATGAAAAATAATCTATATTCATTTCATCCGGATTACGTTATACATACATAAAACCCGCACCTTATGTTACAAGATAATTCTCAAAACCTTGATAAATTCAAGACTTGGCAACATTGCCTTGATCATCCTGGAACAGGTATGATAAGAAAAAATTTATTACAATTCTGTTGGTCACAGCTTTAAAGTTGCAAATCTCAAGTCATCAAACTTTATGTGCACCACATGTGCCATGAAAAAAAAGGCTCTCTCACCTTAAAATTACAATGACCACTTATATAGAATTTTAATATACCAACATCTTGTAGGAGACCTGCGGTCTTACACACAGATCTATTCTAGATCTTTCCAACTGCATATCATACTGCTTCCCCTTGCAGTTAGTACGTGGAAATGAAACAAGTATTTCCTATCTGCAATATTTTGGTTATTACCAATATCACCACTCCAGCGTATAGGATCTATGTGAGATATTACTATTTATTTATCCGTCAATGATGAATATCTCAAGCTCCTATCAGGAGAATAGCTTATAACCTGTACGCTGATTACATTTAATATAAGGACATTTTCGGCATTAGGGGGAGATTCGTACCACAAAGAATGCCGATAAATTAGAAATGCCATAAGACATTCAGTCCTCATATTCACGTACTTAAAAACTGAACATAAAGTTCAATATATTTGCAACACATTGCAAATCTGCCACATACATTTACCTATGACAAAGACGTCATGATATTACATTATGCATGCATGCAATGTGCCATAAAAAGTGGAAGTATCTCGTACCACCACTATTCTCCCCAAATGAGAGAAAAAGGGGGAGAAATATGGTCACATGAGAAATGAGTTCTCATATGTATCCGCGGATATAGAGGAAATTATATCCTCAACTAGTAAATGTAGTTCAACCTCAAGTTGAATAAAACATAACGGATGCTCATCATCCAAACCCAACATAAATGTGCACACTATTTTAAATGTTGGGAAATCGAAACACCCTGACTTCAACAGAATCATATAACATAAAGACTACATTTGTCGACAAATATTTATTCTTGGATTGCTAAACCTTTAGGGCCCTGAACCAAAATCCATGGTAGAGTGCCTCATGCACTCATATATTGGTTCAACTAGAAGGAGGCAATTAGGAATAGCATTTGCTAAACAAAAGAGATGTATTTACCACAGTAATACATTCTTCTCATAAGCATCTTCCCTTTGGAATACTTAATGAATTTTTGTTCATAATGAGGTGGTGAAAAAGCGATGCTTGTAGCAAAAGGGTTTACGCAGAGACCCGACATCGATTATGATGTAACATACCCTCTTGGTATAAGTGGAATTACGTTTCGATATCGATATTATTGGCAGTTCAAATAAACTATCCATGCAGTTGATAAGCGCGATGATTTCATACTCATATGGATCATTCATCTCGGATATTTATATGGATGTCCAAGAACAAATCACAAAATATATTGTGTAAAACATCAAAAGTCACTCCATGACTTAATTAAGTCAAAAATTGTGTGGTACAATCGACTATAAGAGTTCCTTATTCAAAAGGATTACTCGAATAAAGATTGCTTACATGTAGTCATTAATAAAATCCCTCCCTGGATTCTTCATGACCTATGTATATGCTGATGATTTTATCATCAAAGTCTATACAACACAGGAAAACTGTTCGCAATCATACCAAGACGGATATTATGTAGTTAAGATTCAACAGAATCATCTACCATTATCTATCAAGATAATTCCATTTGTATTGCTCAAATGCATATGATTTATATATTGAACAATATTGCAAAATGAACGCAAAGTTCAGGGGAGAAAACTCCTAGAACTAAACTTATTAATTATCATCTGATAAATAAAAATATTGTACTCTCTTCCTTATGAGTTTTCCAACGGATTGCTCATATAGGTTTTAATGAGAAAATAATATACCCACGGTATATCAAAATTTCTATATTTTTTTCTTATATTCTCCCACAGGATTTAGAAGGATATTAGACTCTACAAGATCAAAGATTCTCAAGATTCCAAGATCGAAGACTATCAAGGTCGAACAAGGATATTCCACCTCTCAAGATTATAAAAGACAGCGTTTGTCCAAGGGGGAGTGTTAGGAATAATTTAGCGTCATATTTAGGCTAAGTGAGCAGTTAGGATTATGTTAGTAATAACTGCCAGCAGTTGCTTTTATTCCAGCGTTGTCCAAACGCAAACCTCCGAACGGGTGCCATGCCCCTTCGGAAGGGACACCTCTTGTAAACCGACATTGTACCCCGACTGTTCGGCTAGTATAAATAGCCTCCAGTCTCAATCAATAAAGTATCCATTTTCACTTCACTCTCTCTCGCTTCTCTCGTTTCTTCACAAGTTCAACCCAAACATGTAACCTCCATGTTCCAAGTCCAACATTAGGCATGTACACATATTTGACATTATTCTAACATATTCAAATTGATAAATATTTTCTGACCATCTTGATCCGTCTTCACGTGAACACATGTGTATTGTATGAGCCAGCCTCCAAATCCATTTCCTCGGACTTGGTCACACTCTTCTGTTACAAGCTCCACCTTGAACGATGCTTATACTCATACCCTTCGTCATGAGATTCTTGTTTTTCTCAAGTCTCATGATTTTCTTGTACTTTTCCACCATGTAGGCACAAGTAGTAACAAGAAGTTCACATAGCCAACATGTCTAACATAATTTAACACTAGCTCAACACCATCTTTAGTCTTGACCTTGACATCTACAATCTCACTATGCACCGAGGCACATCGTCCCCTTGATAGACCACTCCAAATTCACATGACTTACAGGTAGTGAACCACTCTCTGTTAGACGTCACATGATAAGCTCTTGCCATTTTCATCCACTCATCGTTGGATAACTCACTTGATAGGGAGAACTTTTGAAGGACTTCTCTCACCGGTGATTGCATCAATATTCTTAAATGTTGGACGGTGCTTCCTTATGCGTCCCCAAATATTGCAACTATAACTTTGCGGTCTTTTCTTCTATTTTTTCTCTTCGCGTTCATCAGACTTCCCAGCTTAATTGTACTTGACTGCTATACCACATCTTGAGTATTTTTTAGAACATTCACAATATTTTTCCTCTCACGATGATCATAATATAACCGTTGTAACCTCACTTATAGTCACATGAGTATTTTAATATGTTAGAGTAGTCATAGAATTCTTGTAGGACCAAGCTAACAAAGTTAGCAGGAGTAAGGCAGTGTCTTCATACTCCACTTTGACCTTTAGCTGACCTAAGACTGAGATCACCCAATTGAAGGCATTGTCATGCCCTGTAAGGTCCCTCCCTCCATGCATCTTCGGTACATATAACTCATGTTTAAGGTATGACTTGTTTTGGGTGTTGTGTTGTCTAAGACTGAGCCTCCATCTTGGCCCAAACTGTGGCACGTGACACTTCATCTATGGCATGATACAAAAGCTAATCTGTTTTTCGATAAAAAAAACCTAACATGTCAAGCACAATAGTATTGTCTCTGCTACCTTGATCTTTAGATCCTCCCAATCTTCAGCATCCATCCTGGAATGCTTTAGAGCATCATCTTTGATTCCCTTCGGGCAGGGGCTAAGTTAGGAATATTAAACATTAGGTTCATTTCCATAAAACCAAATGTCACCTTCTATTTGACATGTGTGTTACTTACAAGGTTGTATTCTAATAAAAGTATTACGGTTAGTTTTTTCATTTATTTAAAACAATATGGTTTTGATCTCATGTTAAGATCGTCTTCTCTCCCTAATCTCATAAATAATCGCTCTTTCTCCCCCTATCGCTTTGTCCGACCCAAAAGGCCACATCACCAACCTTGCTTGTTCTCAACTTGGCCTCATCGATATCGTTCCCTCTAGGCATGTACCCATATTCTCCTCCTTCTCGGCATCGTCTTGCGCACCGGCATTTTGAGGGTAAGGTAATTATCTCAGCCTATTGAGATCCCATCTTCTGCCCCCACCGTAACCCTAATCGTACATCCTACCATCATCTCACCTTGGGTCCAACACCTATGTCACCGCCGTAGGTCGCTACATTTGATCATTATTGTAGACAAGAAGAGGACATGAGAAATTGGTTGAGAAAAACAGAAAAAAGTCGGCCGAACTGAAGGTGGACCCCGCACTTCAGCGAGAGGTACACGTGTAGCGTGGATGCAAGTAAACCCAAAGCCGGCAGACCACACGACTCCACGGCGCGGAGCAGCCAATCGCTCGCTCGCGTTATCTCGTTGCCTCCTGCCCCTGCCATTCCCGCTGCCGCTGCTACTGCTCCTCTCACCCATACACACCACGCGCCTCCCTCGCTCCGCTCCCCGCCGATCCCTCGGGTTTACTGCTCGTCGGCGGCGATGGCGGCCCCGGTGGTGGATGCCGAGTACCTGCGCCAGATCGACAGGGCGCGCCGCGCCCTCCGCGCCCTCATCGCCTCCAAGGGTTGCGCCCCCATCATGCTCCGCCTTGCGTACGTGCAGTTTCATGTTCCCCTCCTCTGATGTACCGCTGCCCCTCTGCTACTTGTTTTCGTGCTTGTGCTTTCTGCTCATCTGCCCTTGTTCGGGCGGCGCTGAGTGCTAGTGTTTTGCTGAAATCGCGGGATCGCCTACTGGCGTTGTGAGCCTAGGCGCATGTCAGATTTGGACTCCTGCTTTGATGGTTGTGGTGCTGCGGCCTGCAGAAATTGGAAGTCGCTAGCCTGGTGCAATCGTGGTTTGGGCAAGGCAATTCGGCAAACACCTTATTTGCGTGCCTTGAGCTTTGAACGGCGGATCTAACGAGGAAGCGGCAGGAAGCGGTGATGTTTAATTGGCAGATAGAGTATAGTGGTTTTCGTAGTTGCTTTCTCACGTTTGTGTCATGGATATGTATCATGTGTTACGTGCACAGTAGTAGCGGAATTGTGAGATGGTGCTCATTCTCGTATGCACACATAATTGCAGAATCTGATAAGCTGAGAAGGCTTCCACTTCTTGAAATTTCCTTTGCATTTGTGGTGTTTCTGAGTAGTTAGGAACAATATGTGATGCATCAATCGGATCAGGTCTCATGAACACTTGTGAAATGAAAGGCATAGAAACTTCAATTCAGCAGAGCCTTATCTGAACATGTAGCATTTGGTTCATGCACTGAATTTATAGTTTGATGTACTGCAGGAATGCAGGTATACACTTGGTTCCTCTGTTATTAAAGTTCTGAGAAGTAAAATCTGGATTAAGCTGTTCCCGAGCTCCATTTTCTGTGTGTTTGTTGTTACGACTCGTGTTTCTCCTAGAATAACTTCTTTCCTGCATGTGGAAGGCTTAATTTCACTTTCCGTTGCAGATGGCATGATGCTGGTACATATGATGTGAACACAAGAACTGGTGGTGCAAATGGCTCAATTAGATACGAGGAGGAGTACACTCATGGTTCAAATGCTGGCTTAAAAATTGCTATTGATCTACTTGGTATGCATTGTTTATACCCAATTTCCCAATGTGCTAGTAGATGGCTGTGCAAAACACCCTTTTAAATATACGGAATTATTTAAGCTAAGTAGAAATTAGTCTGTGCATTCTTGTTAGTTTCTCACAAGTTGAAATTTTATTTCTGTTGCTGGTTGTTTGTGCAATAGCTCGAAGACAAGGCTATACTTATTTTATATGAAGTTAAATAATCTGGGATTATAACCAACAAAAACTAACTGTTCGCTAGTGTGGTCTCTTGTTAACTATTGCATCCTTACATATGCTTTTTTATTTGCATCGCCAAATGAACAACTGAGAGAACTCTGAGAGGCTACCATCTGTGTACTGAGTAACTGTTTTTGATGGAGTTGCAACTTTTTGTGTCTAATAATAATACTCTGAAAATCACAAGACTTAGCCATTTCAGTTTTGCTTGTTACTTGGCATGTTGATCCTTTCTTCACTACTGGAATAAATGAAATTGTTGTCATGGCTTATCCATCTGTCTTTTGTTGCCACAGATCCTATCAAAGCAAAGTGTCCAAAGATTACATATGCAGACCTTTATCAGGTATATGGCCATTTGCTTCAGCTGGCTTGTGTACTAAACAGAGGGAGTATTCTTCCTCACATCTTAGCTGATGCTTCCTATTGATATTGTGAAATTGTAAATTCTATAGTTATTTCCTAAGTAGATTTGACTTGCAGCTTGCTGGAGTAGTTGCAGTTGAAGTCACTGGGGGTCCAACCGTTGAGTTTGTTCCTGGAAGACGTGTATGTGAAATGTCATTTCCTTATAAATGGATGCATTGTTCCTGATGTCACATATTGACTGATTTCATCTGTATCAGGATTCCTCAGTTTGCCCCCGTGAAGGGCGTCTTCCTGATGCTAAGAGAGGTCACTGCTGCAAAATTTTCTTTCTACTGGTCAATTGTTTTCATCACTTTACATAAACATGCTTCCCCATTCCTTATCTCAAGCAAAAATGTGATCTAGAAAGTTATGTGCATATCAAATGTAGTCCCATACTACCATGGAATATTTTCGGCACTAGTCTGCTGTGATCTACTCCCTCCGTCCCTAAATATAAGACTCTCTGTCCTTCAAATTGAACTGCTAGGACTTCTTATATTTAGGCTCAAAGGTAGTAGAAGGTTATGTGCATGTCAAACATAATCCCATAGTCCCATAGAATATTTTCTGCACTGGTCTGCTCATGTTCGTACTCTGGCATATAATACTTGCTGGTATTTCACGCAAGCCCATACTTCAATAGTTTTCTGCACTGGTCTGCTCATGTTTGTACTCTGGCATATAATACTTGCTGGTATTTCACGCAAGTAGATTTGTCTGGTTGTACTTTTCCACTGTTCCCACCCACATTTTGTTCATATACACCACATCTTCGAAAATAGGAGGATCAACTAATCTGATCTCTCTGCATCACCGGTAGTCTAATTTACATGCTATACTCACATGTCGTTCTGTGGTCTTATTTCATTTGTTTGTATACAAGAGCTGTCTTTTTTTTCTCCATTCATACGGTCAGTTTTTTTAACAGCAGTGTCAGTATCCTGCTGTTTTTGTTGTATTGCAGTGCTTATGTTCGTTACTGCTTACTTGCTGCAGCTTATACATATCTCTGGTACTGAGTTTGTTTCCCTTTGTGAATAGGGGCACCACATCTAAGGGACATCTTTTATCGAATGGGCTTGACAGATAAAGATATTGTAGCTCTATCTGGTGGCCACAGTCTGGTACTTGTTGTATTCTTCGAAGTAGAAGCTCACCTGTTCGTCAGAAACACAGTATTTAATACTGGGAGTTTGTTCTCTTAGGGAAAGGCGCACCCTGATAGGTCTGGGTTTGAAGGTGCATGGACTCGTGATCCTCTGAAGTTTGACAACTCATACTTTCTGTAAGTTGAATACAAAACCAGAACATCTACTTATTTTGGATACTAGATTTGAGAAGGAGAATCTGTGTACTTAATTAGTTTCTAACCTCACTGCAGTGAGCTACTGAAGGGGGAATCTGAGGGCCTTCTGAAGCTCCCTACCGATAAGGCATTGCTGGATGATCCTGAATTTAGACGCTATGTGGAGCTTTATGCAAAGGTGCATATGATTGTTGATATTCTTAAATTTTGTTGAGTTGATACCTGACACTACCATGCTATCGCTGCACTTTTATTTCAATGTACAAGTTCCAGATCCAAGCAATGCCTTTTTCTTTTGTATTGCAGGATGAGGACATCTTCTTCAAGGACTATGCTGCATCACACAAGAAACTTTCTGAACTTGGCTTCACTCCACGGAGCGGTGGCCCAGCATCCACAAAATCAGAACTGCCAACCGCTGTTGTACTCGCACAGAGTGCTGTTGGTGTAGCTGTTGCTGCAGCTGTAGTTATCGCAGGCTACCTGTACGAGGCTTCCAAGAGGAGCAAGTAAGGTTGCCAAGTTCTTCGATGGCATTGCCTTATTTAGTAAGCATCAAGATCAAATAACAGAATTACAGTGATGAACTGCCCGCAGCATCATCTCCCAAGTATTTCAAGTATTCTTAAGGACATTCCTTTCATGTTTACGCCATACTCGTGAACATTTCAATGACAAGGCATAGCTTACTATTAAAAGCACTTTCAGCATGCATGTACTTACCCCGGTAATACAAAAGCAGTTGCGTGTCTCCTGAAAATATTACTCTGATTATCTTTATATTAATCTATATGGGGTACTCGGCAGTGACAGCAAAGGTGGAACAACCTGTTTGAAAAAAAAATGGTGTAAGCAGCCGTCTTTGCAGCCCAGTATTTATTTACTTGTTGAGCACCAATCATATCGTACCACTAGAATGGATATTCATATGATAGCGTGTTCCAAATGGTATCTGTGTATAGTTAACTCTGATTAGTAGTTCTAGTTACAGTGGCGACGTACACCTGCTGACCTGCAAAGATAATGTTCCCTTGTCTGTTTCCCCTTGTATATTCATGAAGTTGGGGATGAGCAAACGTGATCAAACATTTGTAGTGGTAGATGTGGTGTATTCGTGATAAAAATGGGTATAAGGCTACACCGTGACTTAACGGGTAGGGTATAGGTATTACCCGTGGGTATAAAATTGTACCATATCCTTCCCATACGGGTACGGTACCCGCGGGTACCTGTACTCATGGGCAAAATTGTCATTTTTAGAGCCGAGTCGGGTCTGAACCGGAGTGAGGCCGGGACCAAACTAAAGACATGGCAAGAGTAACCGACTAACCTGCATGAATGCAATTGCATGGCCTATAGCAAATTCGAACTGTCTGCAAGCACGAGGAGCGCGTATGTTTTTTACTAAATGGCTCTTAATCAAACTTTCAGCTAATTGTGACTCTCGAATAACTTTCAGCCACATATGACATTCGGCATAAAACGCCCTATAGTTGGGTGTTCTGAAAATATCATATGCTCTAAAAATCTCAGAAAACGTCATACACTCTGGAGTATTCCGAGTCTAAAAAACGCAAAAAATTCTAAGTCATTTGATGTGACGTTTTCAGACTCAGAGACTCTGAGAATCTCAGAGTACACCTTATCAGGTGGCATATTCTGAGATTCTCAGAACCTCTATGATTGGAAAACACCACATAATCTGGCTTTTCCCAAATGAATTAGAAATATTTGTGTTTTTCAGGCTTGGGATATGCCTATGTGTATGACGTTTTCTGAGATTTCCAGATGCTCTGGGATTTTGAAACACCTAACTCTATGACGTTTTATGGTGAGAGCCATATGTGGTTGAAATTATTTGAAAGATCACAATCTGAAAGTTAACAAAAGCACCATTTAGTAAAAAACATAGCGGGATCGCAGAAGCGCTGCACCCTGCACCTGCACCGTTTCCATGCGACCTGTCATAGTGAGAGTGAAAACGAAAACGGGCTCCCCGCACGGTGCTAGAGTGCTAAAAGAACAGGCTTGACCGCTTGACAGGTGTTCCCAGCGTGAGAGTGAGGGTGAGCAAACAAAATACGATATCATTTGCATCTAGGTTCAGTTTTTGGTAGAGGTATCAGATTTTATGCAATCCCATCGTATGTTTTGTCCTAAATAACTCTTAGGGCTCGTTTGGCTCCCATCATTTGGGGCCAAAAGTGTGGAATTCATTTTACAATTCCATACCGCACTTGTTTGGATGTGTTAGAATTGGGTATAGAATTCAATTGGGGATTCCAACTCGATTGACACGAAGCGTTACCTGATTCCAGCCCAGACCCCCGTCATTCTCCTGGATTTCTCCCCGACCCACACCTCGTCTTCCTCCCCCACCCACGACCTCGCCGCCACCACCACCTCTCGCCGCCACGGTTCCTGGCCGCCGCCGCCGCCTCTCTACGCATCGACTCGCACGCCGTCAGATCCCACGTCGACTCATCTCCCTCGCCTCCTCTCGCACGCCATGGAGGCTCCTCCCCACCGCGATCTTGTCGCCACCAGGCCGGGACTGTCTCGCCGGCGGTGAGCCGCCGTCGACGTCAGCTCACCCATCCCGTAAGTCTCCTTCTCCCCATATACGTTCCTTTCCTATCTCCTACTCCTCTTTTCCCGTATTGAAACCCTAACCCTACCCGATCTGCCGATCTGCAGCTCATCGACCCCAAGAACCGGCTCATCGACCTCAAGAACAAGCTCATCGATTTGCAGCTCATCGTCCCGCTGCTCGTCCACGACAACTGCTTTCCCTACAGCAGGGCCGGCATCACCATCTACCAAGGTAAGGTAATTCACCACTCCGCCACCCACGATGGATGGTGCAGCTCTGCTTGCTTGCTGCTCCGTTTTGGTGTCACTAGACATCCAAACTTCAACTTGTGTTGCTGCTGCTGCTGCTCCCAACATGTCCTGCATCCATGGGGAATGGATTTTTGTATCGGGCTCGCTACCTACTGGAGGGTCCGTAGTGGATTTCGTAGCAGAGTTTTTGGCAGAAGTTGTGCGGCGCGAACCGAAAGCAACAATGTTCTGCTACTGCTAGCAATTCATCAATTTTAATTCCTATATATCATCAACATTAGTCATAAGGTGTCCTATCAATCTGCCAGAACTTGATGTTGTGTAGTCAACTTACCTTACGTGCTGGTAAGAAAGAGATGTTATTAATTGAGGGGTAAACAACATGTTTTATTTTGTTATTTTTAGCCAATAAGCAGTATATGGAGTGCTACCATATATTTTGTTGTGATATGGAATGCATTCTTGACTACTATCTGAAGGGAAAACAGTAGGGATGTTTTTAATTGTTTTACTTTTGTATTTGTAACCTGGCAGTACTAAGTAGTACGGTAGAAACTAACATAGGTTCGGATCCTGTATCTGCTATATTAATTACGTGGTTGAAGTATTCCTCCACAAAGTTTATTTCTGGGCAGTCATGTAAGAGAACAGTCATATATGTGACACATATGTGAAACCATAAAATTGTTTACGCCATCCAAAAAACTGATGGTTCACTCATTACTATGGTACTCCTAGTGCCGCAAATAATATATTCTTTCATTAATTAGTTTTTACTAGCAGCTGTTTCCACTGGTTTATTTGTATGCTCAGTTAGTTCTCTCTGTTATATGTGTATATCTACCTCTAGAGTTGTATCATGAGAATAAGAGGAAGAAAAGGAAGAGGGCAGCAGCTGTGTTCTTTGTTTCTGTAGTTTCTATAGCTCAACATATGTATTGTAAGAGAAAAAATTTAGAGCTTGGAGATTTCAACGAGGAAGAGACCGAGACTAGATTTAGGTAACAGATGCTTAGGAACATTTATATGGGTCCTAATGAATATTGTTATGATACTCTACGGTTCACCAAAAGGTCCTTCGGTGACTTATGTGCTATCTTACGTGAAAGGGCTGGACTGAAAGACACCTTCTACATGTCCGTTGAAGAAGCCGTAGCCATCTTCTTGCTTGTTCTTAGCCATAGCATCAAGACTTTTGACAAGTACTATGTTGTTGTCAACAAGATGCTTTGTCAAAGTGGCTTTGGTTGGGATTGGGACAACATGATGATATCTGTTGATAGTGAGGATGTTTGGAGGAATTATGTCAAGGTAAACCTATTGCTTTTCTCATAGCTACTGCCCCTGATATGGATTCGATTCTACCATGCAATTACTAATGCCTACCGCTTCCTATAAATTGTTAGCTGTACTTGTTTATTGTGGTTGTTTCCATCTAAAATTAATACCAATTCTTGTGATGTACTTGTGATGTTTAGATTCTCCTTGTGATGTACTTCTCATACCAATTCTTGTTGTTTGCAGGCAAACAAGGAGGCTGCTTCCTATAGGAACAAAGTTATACAGTATTGGGACATGATCAGTGTTATCTACTCAAAAGACCGTGCTAGGACTGCGGGTGAAAGTGGAGCTGAAATGGCTGAAGAGAATCCTAACAACAACAAAGACAATGATGATGCATCCTCTACCCAAACTGGTGAAGAAAGAAAGAAGAAAAGGTTCAGGTCAGATGACTCAGTTGCTATCATGCTTGGGGAGAAGCTGGACAGCTTCACTGCAGCCTTTAAAGCTGATGTTTCCGAGCCCCCTCCAAAACAGACATCTCCTGAAGACATACTTGCTGCTCTTGGTGCAATAGGATTACAAGAAGATGATCTTTTAGCAGCGTACGACATTCTTGTCTCTGATGACAGCAAGTTCAATTCCCTTCAAGCTCTGCCTGAGGGATTGAAGAAGAAGTGGGTCCTGAAGCAACTGAAGCATTAGCCTCTTCTTTGTTTCTTTGCATCTGATCATAAGCTATTGCCTTTTGGCTTTTATGTACTGTGTAATATTGCTCTATATAGACTGGACATGGCACTTGTGAACGTAATGTTGGTATGCTTTTATGACATTATCATTTTTATTTGATATGCTGCAGTGTAAATTAACCCAATTTTGGTAGTAATCTTTGAATTCATGCAAAATGGCAGCCAAACATGTTTTTGGAATTCATTTCAGTTCAGGATGCCAAGTGGTTGCCAAACAGGAATTATGGAATTCATTTCAGTGGTTTTTGCAAATGAAATTATCAGGGAATGCACCAAATGAATTGAAATGAGGGGTGCCAAACGAGCCCTAAAGTAAACTTTTAGCTATTAGTGGCCCCTAAAAAAAATCAGGTTGATATGGCCTCTTCCCAAAACTCCATTTGCTTTGTCATTCCGAAAATTTTAGAACCTCTGAAAATCACAGAGTACGCCATTCACTTTGGCTTGTCTAAGACCGCGAAACGCAAAAATATAGGTCTTTGAAATAAACAATCTTGAATGTCATTCTTCAGTTTCGGAGTCTTTCAGATTCTTAGAATAAGCCATTTGATATATGCGTAAATGTCTTTTGGGTCATAGTAGCATATGCTCCCACTACATAAAAGTTGTATTAAAATGTCAAAAAAATTAAAAAGAAATTTCTAATACATATCTGAACATTATATGTTCGTACATAAAGTTTCACGAGAAAAAGACATTTTTATGTGCTGTGTAAAAAAGACAAAACCAGGTGTTTCAAATGAGTTTGTACGAGACATTTTTTTTGTCTTTTTACACATGCCCCATTTTTTTTCCTTTTTTTTTTATTATACGGACATAAAATGTATGGATATTCATTCGATTTTATTTTAAAATTTTAACATTTTAAAATGTATTTAAAAATATTTTTCATAACCGGTGTATCTAGACCAGCTACCCAAAATACCATGTTTTTCATTCCCAGAGCCACTTATATACAATACTTAGACTACTCATAGTGGAAACATGTGTGATAACATGCATGCCTGCAAAAAAAAAATTGTGACAATTAAGGAGTAGAAAGACAAATAGGGTAACAAATCATCACGTAGCTCTTATAAAAAAAGAAGTCACAAACTACTCCCTCTGTTTCAAATTATAACATATTTTGACCATTTCAATGTGGACTAAATAGTACGGGTTGAAGTGAATTAATACACTAAAAATAAAAGAGAAAAAAATTATATTTAGGAAGGAAGGGAGTAATAAATAAGACCATCTATGATACTAACTTCATATTAGTTTGCACTTTGCACTATAAAGATAATAACATAGACTAACAAAACGTATGCACGTACTAGTCAAAATTATTCTCAACTATAATCAGCCTTAAGAGACTTTGCATGTTAAGTTGCCCTCTGGTCTGGTTTATAGAGCCTAGGTGCATCCGAGAAAGTATAAGGTGGATACCGGTGAAAACCATGAAAATATCGTATTCAAAAGTTCAAAAAATCTTAACAAAAATGTATTATGTTGGTAAGGTACAATTCTGTACACATGCAAATTTGCAAGTTAAAACTCAAAATTGTTTAGGATCTATGAAAATGACAAATTCAGCAATAATTAGTAGCAACATGAATAGTAGCTATAAACGTTACTATTTGTTATTGAATTTATCATTTTTATACCTCCTAAACAATTTCTTTTTCAATTTACAAATTTGCATGTCTATTAGAGATTTGCTTACTGGTAGAGTTACCACGGTCACCAGCTGCTAACCGGAACCTCCGGCAAATGAGTTTACCGGGCAAAAAAAAACTAGACCTTTTTTTACGGAATAAAAATCTAGACCTTTTGAATTAGGGCAAGATTCTTCCTCCCAAATATGGTTTAATTTTTTTATTGTTTATTTTTAAATTTCAAATTTTGACTTAGAATCTCTTCCGGTAACCACGGTTGCCGGAAATCCCGGCCCGCTCCGATATTTTTTCCAATGTGGTAACCAAATCCTTAATGCCTATAGAACTCTTTCAACATAATGTATTTTTATTGATAATTTTTGTAACTTTTAAAATATGATTTTTTTTTCCGTAGTTTTCACTGCTTTACACCCAGTTGGTGTCCTGGCTCGAAATTGAGAAACGGTTGCGGGAAAGGGGAGAGCGAGCGGCAAAGTCGGCTGGCTCTAGATGCAGATGCAGGCGAAGTAGGCAGGCCATACGCATCACCGCCCCGCCGCCACATGTGTCACCACCGCACATGCCGACCTGCGCCACCGTTCACCGTTACGCACTCTCCAGCAACTCTACCTAGATTACACTAGCGCCCCACTTTGCACCTACCTCCGTCCGGGCCGTCCGGCGCATGCATGCGCCGATGCGCGGGCCGCCGTGGCAACCGCTCACGGGCGGTGAGAAAAATCCCCTCCCCCACGCTCGACGAGGCCAGGTCGTGTCATGCCGTCACCCTAACCACCTCCGCTCTCACTCCACCAAGCCAACCAACTCGCCATCATCTCCCACCTCCCGGAAGAAGCAGAGGAGCTATATATAAACCCGCCCGCCCTTTCCTCCCCAATCTAGCACACGCTACACGTGAGCTGTTCGTTAAGCCAACAAGGTGGATAGACCATCGATCGAGTCGAGCCGAGCCGAGACGAAAGCAAGCCATGGGGAGGTCGCCGTGCTGCGAGAAGGCGCACACCAACAAGGGGGCCTGGACGCGGGAGGAGGACGAGCGGCTGGTGGCCCACGTCCGGGCGCACGGCGAAGGGTGCTGGCGCTCGCTGCCCAGCGCCGCCGGCCTGCTGCGCTGCGGCAAGAGCTGCCGCCTCCGGTGGATCAACTACCTCCGCCCGGACCTCAAGCGCGGCAACTTCAGCCGCGACGAGGACGACCTCATCGTCAAGCTCCACGCCCTCCTCGGCAACAAGTGGTCGCTCATCGCCGCCCGCCTGCCCGGGAGGACGGACAACGAGATCAAGAACTACTGGAACACCCACATCCGGAGGAAGCTGCTCGGCAGGGGGATCGACCCCGTCACGCACCGCCCCGTCGACTGCCGCGACACCACCGTCTCCTTTGTCGTCCACCCCGAGGCACCCAAGCCGCCACAGCCTCTTCCGCCGCCGCAGCAGCAGCCTCCGAGGGAGGAGACCAAGCCGCCCAGGTGCCCAGACCTCAACCTGGACCTCTGCATCAGCCTGCCGTTCCAAGAGGAGTCGACCGCTAGAGCACACGCCAAGCCGGTGAAGATGGAGCAGCTGCAGGGCGGCCTCTGCTTCCGCTGCAGCCTGGGCCTTCGCAACGGAACGACGCCGGAGTGCGGTTGCAGCTGCAACTTCCTCGGCCTCAGGGCCGGCATGCTCGACTTCAGAAGCCTCCCGATGAAGTGAAACCCATGATTCCGATCATACTCGTCACTTGTGCCTGTAAATTGTTAATAATACCAAGTTCTTGGCTTCTTGCTAGTTTTTAGGGAAGAAAATACATGGTGATGGTTGAGAATCCGTAGCGAGATCCTCCCTGCTCTCGTCGATATCCCCCGTTTTGCGTAAAACATATTACCGCTCCACTGTTTGCCCAGGATGAAATAACAGTTGAGGCTGGGCAGATCCATGTAAAAGAAATTCCAAATTTTCAGCTGAAACTTCTGTGTCTCCGAAACCTTCAAAAATGCAATACCACAACTAGGACGCACCTAACATCACGACCGTTGATTTTATCAAGATTCGTGCAACAAATTTATAAACGAATCTTCAAATGTCAATGCATTATCAATAATTGATAGATGGACTAGACTACGGAGCGGCGCCGCACACTAGTCTAAGTGTCTAACCCAGCGGCGGCTGCTATCCTGCTTACCACAATCAGACTTGCGTGCATGCGCGCTATCGCAAAAAACAAAAAAGCTGCGCACACGATCTACAGTGCACCTATTTAGCAACTATGGATTCATAAAAGACAAACGGAGGGTAGTGCCGCATGGATGGCGTAGTACTACCAGCTACAGTATACTCGATTCGTGCAGTCACAGAAAGTGGTGGGCCCTTGCATCCCTTTTCTCTATCTAAACAAGTTTTCCTTCATAGCATGGGCTCTCTCCATTTCTCATTAGTTCCTTTTGCGCCATGTCCGGCGGTAATTCTCCTCAAGTCGACCTGGGACAAAACGGGAAAATCGTTGTGTTTCTATCAGCGACACCTAAAATGAGATTTCCATGTTCAAATTATACGCCACATCCATTGGGCACAAGGAATAGAGATTCTCGCTATTATCAACAATACTTCTGCAGGTGTTCGTCTCTTTGAAAAAAATCGCTAACATTTTTACAAACAACTATAAATTTTCTGACGTGGTCACTAAAATAGTTTTTGAAATTGTATTAACTTTTTTAACAACTGGCAAGTTGTTTTCCACATTGATTTTTTGAAAGCAGCTACCATTTTGTTTAGAAACAGCTATTGGGTAGGATTTTTCACGGTTATCGGATTTTTGTGATTAGAAACAGCTATCAGGTTATTTTTCACGACTATCAGATTTTTCTGAAAGCAGTTGACAAGTTGTTTAGGAACAGCTATCAGATTATTATTTTCACGGTTATTAGATTTTGTTTTCAAAATCAGCTACCAAGTTGTTTAGAAAATATCTACCAGGTTTTTTTCATGGTTATCAGATTTCTTTTAAAACAACTACCAAGTTGTTTAGAAAATATCTACCAGGTTGTTTTTTCATGGTTATCAGATTTTTTTAAAACAACTGACAAGTTGTTTAGAAACATTTTGTTTTTTCACAGTTATCAGACTTTTTGAGAGCAGCAATCAAGTTGCTTGGCAATAGCTATCAGATTATTTTTTTCATGGTCGTTGTCGAATTCTTTGATATCAGCTACCAAGTTTTTTAGTGATAACTATCAAGTTTTTATATAAACTTTCAAATCGTTTTTATATCGCCACCAGATTTTTCGGAAACAACTACCAAGTTGCTTATCAATAGCTACCAAAAATAGCAGCCAAGTTATTTTTTATATTTTTCGTGAGTTATTTACAACAAGGTTTTTGGGTTGATCATTTAGCATTTTACAAATAGTTGTATAGCTACTATTTTTTTTAAGGATACATCTAAGCAGACATATCGGTTTCAAGAAACAAGAGGCCAAGCGGACGTTTACAACGCATTTAGGCACATGTGCCTAAAACGCCATCCACCAACACAAGAAAATGGATCGCTCGTCAAACCTCCACCTATCTGTAGGTCCTAGGCTACCCCTGAACAGCCTATCTGCGCGCCACAGGTTCGCCTCGGCTTATTTCGTACTCCCTCCGTACCATGATATAAGATGTTTACCAATTCAAGTATGGGCTACATACGGAACAAAATGAGTAAGTCTACACACCAAAATATGTCTAATATGCATCTTTATATGGTATGTGTTGAAATACTTAAAATATCTTATATTATGACACGAAGGGAGTAGGATACATTCAATTAAAATGGGTCTATTTAATTTTGGCATTGTGTAAAAATGATAAACATCAAATGTCTTGCTTAGATTTAGACTAACAATATATGGCCGAGATAGTGTATTGTGGCATGCTGCTATAGCACGCATGTGCATCAACGATGGATCCCTTCTTATTTATCGAACTGGATGCATGCTCACTGTAGCACCTGCAGCATGCATGCTCACTGTAGCACTAGCTAGCTTGTTATATGCACGTACCCTTACCAGAAAAAAATAGCCAAAAAGTAACCAATCACGTGGGCCGACAAATTATACAGCCTAGGGTGAGACCGACGGACGTGCACCGTACTGAACGATACGGACGGACGTTTTTCGCGAATCTAGACACGCCGCACGAACGTGACGCTAGGGCGGCGCCTCTGCCTAGATTTTCCCTTGATAGATTTGTGTAATTTAAATTTTAGATTCATGTACTAACATGAATTTTCTATGCACGCATTGACACAAAAAATTAAAACCACGCATTAACATATTTTTTAGTTTTTTTACATATAAAATAGTACGAATAATCAACGGTCATGATGATAGGTGTAAAATCAATGGTCATGATAGTAGGTGCGTATCCTGCTAGTTGTGACAAAACCGCGTTGCGAAACCTTGTCAAAGAAGAACTTTTCTGTTTCCTGGATAAGCGATGCTCTAGATTCAGTGCGTTTCTCATGTCTATCTCAACATCGATGAAAATTGAAAAACATAGCTTCTCACCCGTGAGGTCTTTTGTTTCTTACAGGGTCATGAAGACTGATGCAGCTGGCCAGTTTAGGTAAAGTTGTTTGCTTTCGTGGACGAGCCACAGGCGACAGAGACAGAGACCTTGCCCTGTTTTGGGGAGGGGCGGTGGCAAGTTGCACCTCAGGGTTCAGATGCCGCGGTTTGGAGGGGCTCAAGTTGTTGGTGTTGGTGCAACTCCTCGCTAGATTCGGTTGCTGCTTTTGTGTTGATCCTGCACCGGACCAATCTAAAGGACGAAAAAGACTCTTCGGAAATGGACCGATTTCTGTTTTTTTTTTCGGATACTTATCTTCTTCAACTAGAAATGAACCGCGTTATCCGAAACTCATGCGATAGAAAATCAGTCAGTGGACGAATATGTCTGTTTTCGGCTCCTGGCCGGTCTTTTTTCTGGTTAGTGTATCCAATAGGACGACCCATTTGTCCGTCCAGTCCGTTATTTTTTACCATTTCGACATATTGTCCGTTCTATACAATCTTGGTTAGGAAAATTAAATATTGCACACCATTAAACAAATAAAGTAGCATAATTTAGAACAAAATGTTAAAACTTTATTACTACCTAATAAATTTAAATTGCTAGCAAATAAACTAGAAAAAAATTTAGAAGATATAACTATTGGTTTCTTAGGTGAATCCACGAATGTCGACCGGGCACGCACTATTGTTCAAACGTTGCCGCTCGACCTAGGGGTTCAACCAAATCACTCTCGAACTGCAATTTTGATCATAGATTATGTCATAGGGCTCATCTTGTATGATCATGATGTGCATGATCGCACACAAAGTAATAACATTTGTACATTCCTTACCAAGCGAATGGACAATTCTTTCATGTCCAAGCATGTAACCAGATTCATTTGTTTGTCTCAAATACGTTGGTCCAAACACTACAACCACCGCCCTGCAAAACCGATACATGGTCTTGATGCATGTGGACTCAGCCATGCGTAGTTAGTCGTTCATTGTATCCTCCATATGAAAGACATCTCAAGCCACGGTGCATTTCCGAATATAGGAGAAACCGACAAGCCCGGTGCAATATTTCTTGCACTTGAAGTAGTCATCATACTCCCGCACGCCGATCACAATCCACATGAAGAGATCCTTGTTCATTCTAAAGGGCCGTCGAAATTCTTTCGGCCCATGTGTTGCATCATCGACGAAGTAGTCTTGAAAGAGCGTCACATGACTCTCCATCTGTTTGCGATCTTTGTTCTTCCTCTTCCCGGCTTGGAATGTCCAATCTGAGGAGTTGCACGGATCTCGCCTAGCAAACCAATAAGGCAAGTGATGATCACTAAGTGCTCATCAAGCTCCGTTGTTGCGGATGTGTGGGCCGTGAGTATTGTGTCGGCCATCTCTAGCTCGTCGTCGCTATCCATCTATTATATTAGCTAGGTTAAACAACCACTATGTAAATTTAACTAAGCCAAAAAACTTAGAAAAAACCGACCTTGACAAATGCGACAAACACCTTGCGACCGAGGTGGTCCTGGAGGATGCGGCGGCAGCATAGTGGGCGACTAAATACCTTGACCGAAATGAGAGGATACAACGGCGAGAGAAACGAGGAGAGCAGGGAAGGGTTGCGCGCGACCGTACCATGGGGTGGAGCAGCATTGATCGCGCGGGGGGGGGGGGGGGACGATTGAGTGGAGGCATGGGAGGAGTTCAGCACGAAAAGAACGGTGAGGAAGAAAAGAAATGGTTGGGTCGTTGCCGTGTGGTACCCGCCTGTCAGGATCCGACGTGGCGTCGGTTACCGCGGTTGCCGGCACTCCCAAATCCCAATTAACTCCCTATGGACAGGGCGTGAAGCAGGATTATTGGTCGATCTATTGGACCGGTCCGACAACTTTATTGCTATTGAGAAACCCGGTGGGAGCATTTCATACCGAGATTTCCAATATAGCTATTATGAGCGCTATCGGGAGCGTTGGTTGAAAGTACGGATGGCAATGGGTACCCGATACCCGCTAACCCGACGGGTACCCGCACTAAATGGGGAGGGTTTGGTGACAATCTACACCCGCGGGGCTGCTTAACGGTATAGATCCAGACCCGCCGGGTCTAGCGGAGGCGGGTATGGGGATGCTAAACCTAGACCCGCAGACCCGCCAGCACACACCACACAGCAGTACAACACGCACACCACACAGCACGCACGCACACCACCAGGCAGGCACGCACTACGCACGCACGCACACACCATGCAGGCACACACCACGCACTGACGCACGCACCAGGCACCACACATCACGCGTCCACGGCTCCACGCACTGGACGCACGCACGCACCACACCCCTGCTTCACCCCTGCTCTCTCTTCTTCCCATCGGACGCCCGCCGCCGCACCCTGCTCTCTCCTTCCCATCTGCAGCGCTGCTCGCCTGCTCCCTCCTCCCGGCCATGGCTCCCCCACCGACGGTGTGAGATCCTGGCTCAGGGCTTAATAGGATTGATAGAATACTCATATCAACAAGTTGCAACTTCTTTTCCGGAAGCTCATCTGGAAGGAACTCCGAGGTTAAGCGTGCTTGGCCCGGAGCACTCCCAAGGATGGGTGACCGACCGGGAAGTACTTCCCGGGTGCGCACGAGTAAGGACAAAGTGCGCAGAAAAGACCGGTGTTGATCTGTGGGGCCAGTCTGGAGATCCTAGAGAGCTGCCAGGGGTGACAGGCCCGGCCCGGGGGTGGCCGGGGTGTTACAGGCGATCTGGCGCTGGGGACGGGGCGGGCACCGGTGGATCTCGCGGGAAGCGGCGCGGCACAAGAAGGCCGGGAGCGTGACATGCTCCTCGCCCTGCCCTCCGCCGGCGGCGACCTCAACTCCTTCGCCATCGACTGCTGTGGCGGAGGCGACCTCAAGTCCTCAACTCCCGTCGGCGGCGACCTCAACTCCTCTCTCCATTTTCCGTGCTGCTGTGAAGCTTGGCGGGTACCCGTCGGGTCCCGTGTACCCGGCGGGTGGCGGGTATGGTGGAGCTTAGGACCCAGCGGCGGGTATGGGGCGGGTGGCGGGGGCGGGTATGGGGGTGCCAAACCCGGCCCTGAAACCGGCGGTGCCATTCGGAGTTGAAAGATCACCGAGCCGGTTGAAAGAGCGCCGGTGGGATGCTCTATCTCCTTCAACTAGAAATAAACCGCGTTCTCCGAAATTCCTGCGCTGGAAAACGCCAGTCAGTGGAAGAGGAGGGTTTTGATGGTGCAGATCGTACCTCGTACGTGCACGCGGGCAATGCCCCGTGACGGCCGGACAACGACGGTCTGGTAGGGTATCCATCCATCCTTTCGATCCGTTTTTGTATTTGATAAATGGTGCCGACATGACATATTGCATTGCACCTAATGCTACTCGCTATACTTACACACTAAGCTCAACTGGTTCTAGAGCGTTTTAAAAGGTGCGTGGATAAGAAAAGCTTAAAAAAATCCGTTGAAATGGGGCCGACATGAAATATTGACATGTGCCTTCGTACAAACTTTGCAAAAATAACAGAAGTTTTGATTTCTCTCGTTTTTGTTAGAATAGTTGATGATGACCTTGGCTGATCTGTCAGCTGGTTGCTTCACCTATGTAAAGTGACATTTTATTTCTCTTCTATACGATTGGAGAGCACTCCTGCCGGCTTTCCCAAAAAAAAATAACAGAAGTTTTAGTTTGATGCATTGTTGCACATTGGTTGAAACTTGCGAAAAATGGAAAACCCTCGGGACTCTCTGAAGCGTCAAGCGGCGCCAGGCGACGTTGTAAAACATGTGTGAGACTGTCAATTTAGAAAACATGTTGCCGTCGGCGGGCTCGGAGCGCCCAAACGGTAACAAGAAAGTAAAGACCACAAAGAGGTCGATATCATCTTGCTCAATGCGATTGTTTGTCGGATTAATGAAGCATGTCTCATCGTTCTCGACTCGCAACAAGTTGAGGCACCAAGAGAGAAAAAAAATGGGTGGATGATCTTCTTTGACATGCGAGGCGAGAAGCTTAACATCATGTACAGTGATGCTGCACAACATGGACTCAGATTGGCCGGCTTGGTTTGATCATGGGAAAAAAATCGCTTTATATGCATTTTGGTGGCATTGGATGTATTGTGATGTGGCCGGACTTGGTGGAATTTCGGTGAGTGTGATGATGGTCGAGATTTTAACTTGGTAACATACATGTGAGTTGTTTGTGTGTTTTTATTTTAAGAAATATTAGTTAAAATAATGAAAATGCGAAAAAATGAATTGGACAGTTGGGTTGAGTGGCGCCGTTGATACCAACGGGCCAAACATGTGTCCGTACGCCCCATAACAAACACAATTTCAGAGTTACCGGACACAATTTCCTGGAAAAGGAAAGTGTGGAGGCTAGATACAAAATATGTAGTACTCCCTCCGTTCCCAAAAGGATGTCTCAAACTACCTCAAATTTGCATGTATCACATCCTTTTATAAGACCTTTTAGATACATGCATTTTTGAAAAAAAATATAAAACGTTTTATAATGAACGGAGGGAGTATTATTTATTCGCGTGAACTAATAGTGCACCCGAATTCTTCAGTGGTGCATAAAAAACGACAGTGAAGCGTCGCAACCTGTAGAGATCCTGACTTTTCTGGAAAATCAAGATCCATGTTCTCTTTTTTCCAGGTTGAAGCAAAAAAGACGGCAAAGTCGTTTACCATTCTCCTGACTAGCGATCACGGACCTATCTACACCTACATGCACGAATCTGTCTGAATCGCCAGTTTTCAGGGTGGCGAGTTTGGTAGGCAGCAGGAGCTTCCACGCTCTTCGCAGTTGCTTCTTTCATGTTTAATCTTGCTGTTACTTTCACTCTTCTTCTGCTCAACATTATTCACAACGTCGCTGTGCGTCTTGGCAGATAGTTTAGACCACAGGTAGACATTTGCATCAACCACAGTGCTTAAGTGTGCTGATTCTGAACTCCTGCCGGGTAGTTCGGAGTAGCTCCACGCATGTATTTGCACTAATTAAGAATTTGCGATGAGGCATCGGAGTGCTGCTAATGGCGAACACCTACCGAGCGAGTGACAGGGTGACGCTGCTTATTAAGAAGAAGAGGGTGGCAATTGATTAAGTGGAGCCATCATCAGATCTGAGACGGATAGGCGGTAGTAGGACCGATGAGATGGATCATAGACGCTTCTGTGGGGAGTTCCCATGTTCACATATGGGACAATGACATTCTTCCAGTGCTGTCACTGTAGTTCCGATCGACCACTCCACGCCTGCTACCCTATCTCTTAAACAAGAGGTGGGTGAAGCATCGACGGATTTGACACACACCTCTCTGATGTAATGAGAGGATTGGGTAGGTAATTCGGTGGGTGGCCAGCCGTTAATCTCAAATCTAATCAAGAGTAGTACCCAAGAGGCAAGGGCATACAAAGCTGACCACTAGAGGATGGAATAAGGTTCTCGCGTCGTCTAGCTTCCATCCCGGCGGTGTGTTTAGTGTAGTCGGAGAATGTGTAGAGGTGTTTCTCCGGCGAATCTTATGGGACTTAGTCGTCGATTGTCAGTGGATCCGGTCTTCATTCATCATCGTTGTCTACGGATTGGATCTTTCCGATTTACGCTTCTATTTAGTAGTTATTGTTATGATGTGCTGATCCTGTGAGATTTAGCACAACGATTTTTCGATTGTCTACCACAATAAGATTTGTTCGGCTCCAATCACGGAAGGGCGATGACTGTGGTGCGCTTTCGCCTTTGGTGGCCCGGTCCGTTGAGAATTGGGACATTTTTCCATCTTCTTAGCCCAAAATGAAGGGGTATCGCCGGGAAAGACTTAGTCAAGATGGGTGTGCATTTAGAAGATTAGAGAAAATATCATGGGCTATCATTCACGAAAAGAAAAACTGTACTGATACGCAACTCGTGTTCCAAACAACAAAAATGGGCATAGCCGGCTCCACCAAGCTAAGTATCTTCGTCCGGCAGCTTGGGTCCTCGCGGTGGTGGTCGTACGGCGGAGCTCCCGCCGTGCTTCTGCTCTCTTCGGCTGCGGCAAACTTGTATCCTTGTCCCCGGTGTTCTCAGGTGAACTTTCCTCGCCTCCGGACAGTACGACGCCTTTCGATCCTAGGCGAGGGACACGGGGTCCCTTTCCGGAGGCGAGGACGGCAGATTCAGGGTCTAGGTGCGGTGATGATGGCGTCTTGCTTTCGCGGTGCCTCCTCCTTGGCCTCGGTTTCCGTCGTGGTCTTGTTAGCGTCGTTGGGGTTTAGCATAGGCAATTAGGCACCTCTGATTATTCTATTTATGTTTTTATCTTCTGTTTACCCGTGGTGCCTTGTAAGCTGTTTATCAGCATGTTGTTGTTTTTTTCCATTGGACACTCAGGGCTTTGTAATTCAAAGCCAGGCATTTACATGCCTTTTTATCTAAAAAAACCAAGCTATAAGTGAAAAAGAACCAAGCTATGCATCGATCCAATTTCAATCCATTGGCGACGCCGACATATACGGGCTTTCCAACGATGGTAACCATACCACCAACCTGGACACTCGATCCATCCAATCCAATCACTCGAATACTCGATTGATCGATCACCTCCTTATCCTCTCGACCTCTCCCGGCTGAAGGATAGCACGTAGCAACCTGCCGCAAAGCTTATCTCCGCCACGTCACCGCCGTAAAGGCACTTCCTTCCCCGAACAAATCACTTCAAAATGCCAACAACCTCATCATCAATCAGGTAATTGCACGAGCATATTCCATAATTAATTAGCTTGATAATCCGATATCGTTCTGAGAGTAATAATTTACGTTTGAAACCTTGTCGCCTTGTGATCGGGTCGGCGGTCGGCCAATTAATAATGGGGAGCGAAGGCGACAGTATGGTTATCAGTAGGAGGGAGCTGATGAGTATGCTGCAATGACGACAGGCGCAAGTGGACGAGCCCGATTAGGTAGGTTGCCTGGTGTTTGTTTCGCTTTCCGTTTCCTCTCGATCGTGTTCTTGAGGCGCCGGCCGGGCCCGGGTGACATGGCATGGGACTGGATGATCGTTCGCTGGTGACGTGGGTCCACCGGGTCTAGGGCCCACCGGAACCCAATGGCTCTTATCTAAAACATTTTTCCTAATAAACTGGATCGACTCTATTTTTTGACACGAACGCAGGAGCACCCTGCTGCTCTCCAAGGTTTCTTGAAAGAAAAACTATAGGTCTTGATGGTTACGGCCCTGATACTCTTGTCGACTGCAATTCAAGACTTGTGTTTGTCAGCTGCTGAGGTGTATGCGGTAACTCTCGTCAGCCTTTGAAGCTCCACGATTTCACTATTGAGCAAGTGTTGTCTGAAAAAGTACATGTAGTACTAGGATAATGCATTGAACGTCTACGTTTTTCTCGCTGTTAAAAGAAAATGGGCCATACGTGATAAAAGAACGAAAAATTGTCAAAACCAAAAGAGCGAAAGCAGACCCCAGCCCATATTGACCCACTTCCCAAAATACGTCCACAGCCCAGTAACGCGTTGCCTACGTATACAGCACATTCACACAGTAAGGGTAACTGAAGTTTAGTCCAAGCAGGTCCGTCAGGAATAAATCACCACGAACTTTGACCAAACAATCTCGTATTCCTCTGAAACAGGTAAAACACCGAGACATTCTATGGAACATAAGACGGGACTAGAGGAGCAATGTGCTGCGACTGTGCTTAATCATGACTACATTTAGGTGTCTTTTGGGCCACCCTTCTTCGCAGCCTCTGCAGCCGCCTTCTCCGCTTCGATCTCAGCGACATAGTCATCAATCTCAGACTCCTCAAGTTGGCGGAGGCCATCCTTGTGTGTCATCACCGCAATCTCTATGTTCTTGCCACCACTCTCGACAACCTACGGAAAAGAGGGAGATTAATTCAGTGTTGGAAGTCGATAAGTAAAATGCAGACAACACAGACAGAAGGTCGACACAAGCTGCACAATATTTTTTCTGAATATCAGAAAGAACGACATGACAAGTAATGAGGGAAGAGGGAGATTTTTAGCACAACAAATGCACCCAAGAAAGATCAATGAGTCCACATGCACAGTAAAGCAGGAAGTCATTCTCTGCGATCGAGAAGTGATGCACTTCTTTCACTAAATGGGTCGCCAATAATGTGCAACGTCATACTGTAGAAGAAAAGAAATAACCATAAACCATTGTCTACCATAGTGAATGTGCCTATGTGATATAATCAAGACAAATTTTACAAACGTTTAGCTACAGGTATTTGTGGTTGTGGGTATTCAAATTAGAGAAACACAGCACCACTATGGTACAGAAAAAAGATTGACACTTGACATTATGCCTCTAGGTTGTCCAAACTTGCTTTGAGATGTTATCTGGGATCGATAAACTTGTCTCTCCAACACATACTTACAGTAAGCATACATGCATTATGCCTAAATATAATACCGAGTCTACAGACCTATGCATCTTCTATACGCTACAATAATACCAAAGCGACAATGAAGTTCACAACAGTCAAGTTTTCCAAATTTATAGTGCGTACGAGACCATTAAGAGGGCAGCAATAACTTCTGAAAACTCACTTACACTTAAATAACTCAGCAATAAAATACAAGTGCAGCTGAAATCCACAATACAAATAGGCCATACCTATGAGCATGTGCTCTAGAGAGTACAGACTAAATTAGGAAGCAAAGGATGGAATAAATCCTATGTCACTTTAAGTGCCATTTCAATGCAGTTGTTTATAGCATATATCAGGGGATTTGATCTACTTTTTTAAATAAGATTGAAGTGAGCTCAGATTAAATCTACATTGCTAATGCTGAACTAGATGAAAGCATGAAATCTAGGCTGCAGAGACCAACAACTATCACCCTATAGTAGCAAGCAAATGCAGGAATCAATCGTATCTCGTTCTAATTTAGTTTCACAGTCATTTTAAGGCAGTTAATTATAACATATAGAAGGGAACTTAGGCTAAATTAATAATCCTTACAAAAACTAAGCTCCCAGGGATTTCAGCGCTATGGAGCATCCCACGTGTCGGTGTGCGTGTGGTGACCCGAATATTACTTTCCGCGCGAAAAAATGAAATGCGTAGGGCAGGAATCGAACTAGAGACCTCCGGTAGCGCGAGGAGGAATCACGATTGCGCTAGCCATTTGGTCTCAGGCAAGTTCGTGTTATTATAGTACACGCACTCGTTAAATACGTTCATTTTTAACAGATTATTAATATTTCTTCACCATTCTATTTTTTAAAAACCAGCAATCGAACCAAGCGCCGGGCAGTCTAACCGGTGAACCGCGAACCGAGACCCTCCCCGTTCGATCACCGGTCCGATTTTGGAAACTACGGTGGCCGCGTGTGCTGGACTGTTCCTGCGGGTCGTCCGTTGTCAGTCCTAGTCTCCTTTCTTCCTCGCATTTGCGGCAACGGCGGTGGCGGCGGCCTGTGAGCATCGGTGGGTTTGGACCTCTTGTCTCCGATGGCTTTCCCCTCATCATCATCGGCTAGGTGCTAGGTGCACTTCCTCCGCCTGCTTCGCTTTTTGTTCCAAGATTGGATTCATAGCGCCGTTAGGATTGGGCAGATTCAGTGTCAGGCTGCCCTCTCTGAGATCCTTCTCTCTCTTCGGCTCTTCCGCATCCGCCACACACACGACCGTCTCGGTCCCTCACAACCGCCTCCTCCTCCCTCCTCTCCATCCATGGACCTTGCTCCTTTCCAGGACAACTGCTATTGCGTTGATACCCTCGGCAGCTGTGTGGGAACTCGACCACAATGGTCGGCGGCGGCAAAGATCCGACAGCCAGGCAGGAGGCGGAACGGCGACGGTGAAGGCGATCAAGCTGAGGGCCCAAAGGGTAACAGATGGATGGAATCGACTTCTTCTTTGACAACAGGGACCTCTCCATCAAGAACGTTGCGAGGAATCTCCAGCACAGCAGCTGTGTCGCCCGTTTGATTGGGTTACCTATGTGCTAGCGTTGCTGTCATCAAACGAGTCCAAGCGCGAGGTCAGAGCTACATGCTGTTGTGATTCATGGTTTATCGCTGCCAAATCATTATTCCAACTCCCAAAATCGCCCTTGCCTACCAGAGCGACGAGGTCTGCTATCTACAGTTCTGTGTTCTACCTTCATTGTTCCTAATTCATGTGCGCACAATGCACTTCGTCCCCACCACTCTTGGTACCCGCTTATACCGATGAGATTGACACCGATTGAGAATGTATCAACTTACCGTTGATGCCTTCTGTTTGGATCACTCACGTATGACTTGTGATGCAGTAGCTTTTTAATACCAGAGAATTATTAATGCTTCAAGAGCATCTACCACGGGACGAGTTGTGAATTTATTGCCTAGAAGGAAATGTTGCCTGCAGAGTAGTGTGCATTTAGTGAGTGCCCATAATTTGTTTCTAGAATATAGTGGTGTGCATTACTGCATTATGCTAATTAGTGACTACAACCTGATAATAAGTATGTATGGGTCTGATATTTAGGCATCACTTTAAGTCTGTAAAACTCAAATTTGCTCCTTGGATTTAGAAAACTACTGACATCCAAGAAAAAACTGAATGACTACTTGTTGTCATCCTTGATTCAACAATCTCAAGTTAACAAATGATATTTTTCACACATCATTATCTATATAATTTGGGTGATATAGTTAGAAGAGTATTTGGAATTTGCCAATTAAATACTTTTTTTGATCATTGCCTAACATAGATGAAAATGTTAGATTATTGGTCCGCTTCACTTTTTATCTGTACAGCTGCATGTTTTTCGGGACAAATCAGACAGGCTCTTTTTTGAACAAGCAAGCTACTTAGGCAGTTAGGTGTGTCAAATTTGATGCTTATGGAGGTGTCCATCTTGTATGCCTTCTATAATTGATTTAACTTACTTTTGAGTACTCATGTACCCCTGCTGTTTTTACTTCTACGGACATATGATGCCATTGTGTTGGCTCACTACACATGATATATCCAAGTTTTAGCAGTTGAAAGTTGCACACACAATGAAATTTGAACATTTGTCGTGTTGATGATGTAAGGTTTCATAAAGACAAACACATAGAATGGTCGTTTGGGATATGGAAAATTTTGTCTCCTCTTGTGGGATATATACTTGATTGTACGTTTACTTGGATGTTTCAGCTACTGGTGGACTATTGTAGCAGCTTATTTCTTAGAACAACACTAATGACTACTAATAGCTCATTTCTTAACATCACTTATGGACTATTAATAGCTTATTTTGTGAGAAAATCAGCGTATTCAACGTATATATCTTCACGGTTTTTGAGTTGACAATGGAGAGCTGGATTTTTGTTCTACTGCAGTTCAAACCAGATCAGGTAAATTGAAGTGAATTATATATTTCATTCTGAATCCAACAGAACAAAGATCATCGTTTATGTATATTAGAGGACACTAAAAATGTTTTCTATATTATTCTTAAGAGTTGATCCGAGTTCACTTTATGACAATTTTTGTAGTGGAGCACATGTTGCACTAATCCCTTGCAATGTCTTGGTAGTGACTATCATTTTCTACATTGGAAATGAACTGACCGAAATGAATATATTTGATTTCAGAAAAAAATATCACTAACTTTTATGTATATTGTAAATCACTAAAAAAAATATCTTAAGAGTGATTTGTGCCTCAATTTATAACAATGTTTTCGTAGTGGAGCACATGTTGCTGACGGGAAGAAATGGACCAAGATCATGACGAGTTCCATTCGTCCCTATGGTGTTTAAGTGTCGACTACTTTTCTGGAAATAAACTGTAGGTTTGGTGTATACTAACAGTTCTACGCTGCTGCTTATAGTCGTGCAAGGTCTGCATTTTTTTTAACAGACTGATCATATATCACAACTCTCACCACTCTGTAACTAATGTATCTGCGGGATATTTAACACTAGAGTGGAATGCAATTTAACAAACAAATTTATGTATTAGTCTTTTCCTTGATTTTCTTTAATGAGTTGAAATAATTTTCCCATGTCAAGTAATACACCTCTACTTTCAGATTGTGAAAAACGTTCACTAGGAACCAAGAGCTAATCTGCAGTCACATAGAAAACTTGTGATGTCTTCTGAATACATGATTGTATTGCATTCTGATCTTAATTTGCAAGGGAGGTGCAATGAGTTTATTGTAGGTTGGGATTTTAGATCAGTGTTACCATTGACACAGCTTGGATGCCTTTCCATTGTGAACCCTGACTTGGGTTGGTTTATCAAGCCGGTTAGTTTTATGATATTTTCTACTGATCTTGTTGAGGTTTGCTTTGATTATCATATAGAAAAACCAGGGTTCATCTCTCCGTAACAAAACAAAATGAATACCACCTGAGCAGTGTGATTCTCATGGCTAAGAGAGTGGAATGAATAAATGGTTCGATGTCTTGGAGTTCTGCAATTTGGGGAAAATTCAATTTACATACTAGGAGATTCGTGGAAAGGAAGGTACGATTGAGTATACAAGCATCAAACAATAGGTTGTCAAATGTGACACTGTGGTTGATTGACTTGATTATCTTAGAAATGGGACACGTAGGAAATTATCACATTTGAGACGATTTCTTTTCTTCGATTGTTTAAGTTATCAATTTGTTTAAGTCCCATTTTGACAGTTGCTCCGTAAGAGTTATTGTCTCTTCGTGGTAAAGAACTTTGAGGCATGTACATCATTTTGTTTTTGCCAGTGTACAAATGGGCGCGGCAAGGCGCGCCTACCCCTTCTAGTTTTGTATTAAAGCCAAGCATTTTGCTGGTTAAGCAAACAAAGGGAAGCACACAGATTCACATCTTGAGTAACGGCAGCTTCACCTTGAATAAGTGCAGCTTAATTTCATTGCCAGCCCAACATGGTGAATAGATTAGACCAGTCAGTTGACATATTACCACTCCAAATAAGTGAAATTCGTCCGACTGTGTTAGTAGTTACTCTGTATAAGCAATTTGTCGCCTCTTAGAGCATCTGTTTCACAGTTGCTGAGATAATATTCTGAATGCAACCGATATCAGGGAACTAATCTAAGTTTGCAGTAAAGTGAGTTCCATTCAGTTGACATATTATCAGTTTATCACTCCAAAGAATTGATAATCGTATGCCCATCACTATAATTAATTATTCATCTCTTAGATCATCTGTTTTTATCATATTTTGAATGCAACAGATATCAGGTAAGTTCAGTAAGCAGTAAACCGTGACTAACACCAATAACTTCTCTTGTTGAGCAAGCAAAAGAACACATACAAACTCTAAACCAGAGCATTCCATCGGCACCTTGAGTAAGGGCAGCTTAGTATCATTGTCAGCAACACATGGCCCAGCAATTAATCAATCAATTGACATTTTTTCCTAACAATCGACAAATTATCATACTAAGAGTATTAAAGTTTTGTCCTTTTCCTATCTATCGTCATATGAGCAATTATCACTTTTTTTTGGACGAGACAATTACTGCTATGCTGGTTCTCCAACATTTAACATAAAAATCAGTCAATTGACATTTTTCCCCTGACAATCAACAAATTATCATACTAAGAGCATTAAAATTTGTCCTTCTTCCTCCTATCTTCACATGAGCAATTACCATTTTTTAGATGAGGCAATTACTGTTGTGCTGGTTCTCCAACATTTAACATAAAAATCTGTCAATTGACATCTTTTTCCTGACAATCAACAAATTATCATACTAAGAGCATTGAAATTTTGTGCTTCTCCTATCTATCTTCATATGAGCAATTACTACCTTTTTTGGATGAGACAATTACTGGTATGCTGGTTGTCCAACATCTAATATAAAAATGTCGGCATGAATCTAGTTCCTGGCCGAGTATGATAATTCGGTGTCAAGTATCATACCTCAAGCAGGGCTCGGATGGTAAGCTTGATGGTCTCCTTGCCGGACGTCTCCTTGTAATTCTTCTCAAGGAACTCGCGCATGGAGTTGGAGTTGCGGCCTGTGGCGTTGGCCTTCCAGGCGGAGAAGGTGCCGGAGGGGTCTGTCTGGTACAGCGCCGGCTTCTCGGTGTAGGGATCGAAACCGACGATGAGCGTGGAGAGGCCGAAAGGCCTCACCCCTCCGCTTTGCGTGTACTTTTGCTGCAGGCCAGCGATGTAGCGCGTGATGTACTCGACGGTGACGGGGTCCTCGACGGTGAGGCGGTGGCTCTGGCACTCGACTCGCGCCCGATTGATGAGCACGCGCGCGTCCGCCTTGAGCCCCGCGCAGGCCAGCGCGATGTGGGTGTCCAGGCTCGCGATCTTGCGCACGGACCTGGGAAATTCGGGGGGAGGGGGGATTTTCCCGGTGAGAAAACCGCGAGATCCGGTCGATCCACCGTGGCGTGGCGCGGGGAGGGATGGGCGGAAGGGTTACGTTTGGTCGCCTACCTGGAGTCCTGGAGCTTGGGAGTGGACTTCTTCTCGACGCCGAGGACGACGGTGTCGACGCCGCGGACGCCGACGGCGGCGTTGCCCTTGCGGACGGCCTCGAGGGCGTATTCCACCTGGAAGAGGTGGCCGTCGGGGGAGAAGACGGTGATCGCGCGGTCGTAGCGGGCCATGGCTGGTCCTGGTGCGTGTCGCCGCCGGGGAAGCGATTTGTGCTGCGGCTTTCGCTTCGAGATTTCCGGTGCGTCTATTGTTTACGAAATCTACTTCAGCTCGGCCACTCTGACAGCGTTCCGTTCTCTTTCTTGGGAGAGAAGAAGCTACTGTAGTTTTTTTTTTAGATCAGAGAGGAAGAAGCTGATTCTCAGTAGTTCTCTTCCAATATTCTGAGCCCGTGCGCTTATTTCAACCGGCCTGGGCTCTAATTTAGTTGAGTAACATTTACCTGAAAGCCAGCCCAAGATGGATTAACCAACTGGCTTGTTTTTCTTTAACGTTTCAACTGATACAACACCGTAGTTCTCAAAACTAAAAAAACAAAAGAGTAGAGATTTTGTGCTGCCGGCACCAGTGATCCTGACGTTTTAAAAAAATAGAAAAAAATATTTACGTGTTTCAAAATATTCTGAAAAAATCTCGAATGTAGCCATTGGTGTATTCTACAAATGTGCAAAAAATAAACTTCAAATATTTTGTATTTTGGGCTGCACAAAAATGACAAAATTGTGGATCTGAGTATGCTTATTTTCAAATCTTTAAATTTAATATATTTTTTCATTTTTTTTGTAACTCCGAATACAATGTATTTGAAGTTGATCTTTTGCACGTTTGTAGAATACATCATTAACTACATCCCGAAATGTTTTCATTTTTTTTTGAAACTTATAATTTTTTTTTTTGATTTTTTGAAAGCACCGCTGGTGCTCGGGAGCACAAACACTTTTCCGAAAACAAAACCACTATAGCCCCCAAATTTACTCGAGTCATTTGTACATGACCTACGTTTAAAATTTAAAGACTACAGACTGTCTAAATTGGCATTAACTTCCCACATCTAAATCCGATGTTGTGGGTATAGTTCAAGCCTACGTCTTAGCATTTATTTCAAGCGAATTGCCCAATCTGGTTCAGTAAGAAAGCCGAATTTTTTGTGTAAAAAGGACAACTTAGAGCTATCTCGGCGGCGACATCAGGGTGGCATGAGGAGAGCTCCACCACTAGGCGATGTCGTGGAAAGAAGGAAGACAACACTAGGAGGTTATCTGGTTAAGAGATCAGCGGATTAGACTGAAGAGTCATTACAAGAGATATGATCTCACATGGAACAATTAACCTTTATTCTCCACATGTCAAAGCATTTCCAACTATCAAGGGAGTTGCCCACATATTAAAAGAAAAGAGAACACATTACCACTCTTGCATTCAAGAAATAGTTTTAGTTCAAATTGGATAAACTAAAACCACGACAAGGATTATGTGATGGAGGGAGTAGTGAACACTCTTTCTTCATGACTAACCACATATAACGCCGTTGTACTTCCTCGCTGCAGCGCCTCTGCTTCCCCGCGTCCCTCACTGAAGAGCTGCAGCGACGGCAAATCATCAGGGAGCAGCTGTCGGCAAAACACCAACAAGCAAACCTGATGATGTGCGTTCGGCTCCTTTTGTTTTCTTTCTCCAGCACCGAAGCTGCTGCGCTCCGCTACGCTCTCATTTCTTTCTTCGAGTCCATCAGTTGCTACTATGGAATTGGCACAACGGAGATCTCTAAGAAAAATACAACAGAGAGAAAGAAAGAGGGGAAGTGTGCTGGAGAAAGAGGATGTTAATTTAAACTAACTTAATCTATTTAGGCAAACAATTCGAGTTAAATTTTCTTTGTTATCTGCTTCCAATGGAGTTCGTGTGGAAATTTCATTTGTTTAATAAAATATTGCATAGAAGTACATATAAATGAATAGGTGCAATACACTTTTTTAATCAATAAGTGCACTGCGAAGACATTTTTAGGAAAGAAAATTTCACAAGCTGAAGTAACTAATTATCTGAAGCATTTTTGTGTAACTAGCTTAGCGCCGTACAAAAAAGGAAAGAAATTGGAGAGAATAGGTGTTATTGATGTATGAATAGAAACTACGAGTCATGTGATGTGACATGTTTTTTGAATTTACTATAATTGTTTGAACGGAGTGTCCATAATATTTTTTTCAATATCCCGTAGCAACGCATGGGCATTCAGCCCACAACCGAGGTTATGGCACCACGGCCTATTTACTCTTTCTCTTTCGTTTCTAAATATATTTTTTTCAGATTCGCATGCAACTAGACAATTATGGCGTGTTCGGTAACTCGCTGGATCCACCGAATCCTCAGATCCAGCGTCCCAGTCGGAGCTGGTTCGTTCGGCGTGGCTCCTGCAAATTCGTTGGGCTAGCAGCCCAAATAGCCCATCCGGCCTAGCCAAATTAGAGTCCAGCCTGCTAATTTATGTGGCACAAGCTAGGCCCGTGAGGATGGGCTGTTGGAAGCCTGGTTCGGAGCAAATTGAGTCCGGCTGGTTTCCAGGTTTTTTGCATTTCTGTACCTCGTTTTTTTTTGGTTAAGAGAGAGCATGTTGAGAATATGTGTTATTCTCAAAAAAAAAAAAAAAACAGAGAGCATGTTTTGGTTTCTGTGGCTGAGTGCTTTTAGGTGAATATCGGTAGTATCCATATGAATTTAACACATATATATAGTACACAATCTAATACGATGGCTAAGAACAAGTTGTCACATATGTCATATACAAAAGCACCACATTTGATCAAAATTGGGATGTATCATGGAATGTAACACATATATCTATATATAGTAGTGTGTAGGTTCACCGAAAATACGCAGTGACTCTCGGGTACGTCTGCACCCGATATTAGAAAAAAAAAGTAAAAAAAAAATCCTGAACTTTCACTCGAGCAAATATTATAAAGTGTTACAACCATATAGAAAATTATGTCAGCGAACAACATTAATTGCAACCAGGGTAAAAGATTTGTCAAAAAAGACGCTATATACCGGAAATCCGTTGTGCCTCCCTAGCACCAGTGAGCCTATTTTTTGAAAATTTAAAAAACATACTTTTTTTTTCAAAAAATGTGAATTACTTACAAAATTACATATACACATTACTTATGCAAGCCACAAGTTTCGTAAAAACATTCATTATATTTTGGGCTAGTTAAAAAGAGAAATTTCTGACAGATCCAACACACTATATTTCCTTTTTATACCCAATTTTTGTTATTTCTTATATAGCTCGGAATACGACCTTTTTCTTGAACCTAAAGTTAGCATACATGCATATGTATCATTGGAATTTTTTGGAATTTTTCTTAAACTCAAAATTCAAAAAACAAATCTTATAGGGTCCACTGGTGCTCGAGTGCTACAAATCTGTATTCGCTATATACACGTTATATTCGTCAGAGATTTGTCTTTTTTCCCAGAAGTAGACGGGAAAAAAATTCGTGGCCAACTTATTTACACGAGTAGAATACTTGGTAATCTTTGAGCGTAAAAAGTTCGGAATTTTTCAAACATTTTTGAATTTCTTAAAAACAATTTACATGAGGTGCGCAGTAGGCTTATCTCCATGTGCCATTAGTTTGTATGTGCACTCATTTCGCTACATCGCATGTAGCTAGTCAACAATGAAATAGTTAGAACATCTTATTATTAGTAATGGAAGGAGTAATATTTAGCAGGGTATTCACCGAAAACACGCCAGGTTGGTAAAATTGAATATACAAAATACACAACACAACTTGCGAAAATATGAACTGCGGAACACAAAACCTTGAATTCAATTGATTATGCGAACGTTGTTGCATGCTCGATCTTTTTGTTTTGTTTCTTCGGTGAAATAAAATGAAAGAAAGAAAAGGATGAAGAGAAAGGCTCGATCCTTTGCTTAGCCATGCGGTAATGCGATAACTTCGGTCCACCGCAGGCGTCTGACACTGGTCACTGCCTTCTGACTTGCACAGCCCAGTCATTTTTTATTCTTTCAAGAACTAATTGCGGTGCCCTCAACAAAAATAAAATAAAAGGCGACGTCTAGCCAGCAATCGGTGGCTCGTTAGTCATCCGGAGCAGTCGCCAGAAAAGGAAAGAACGTCCCGCGGTAGAAAACCTAGAAAAGGAAGGAAATGCCGACCATGTCAGGACCTCTACTGTCAACCGCTAAGCACTGTGATATCTTCAGACATGAGCCAACTGTCCAGATGAAGCCAGCAACTTCTGAAGCCATCCAACGGTAACAGCTAGAAGCAGAGTTTTTACCAGTTTATCCCTAGGGCTTGTCAAGTTGCTGTAATAGAACAAGGTCTAAAATGTAATCATGCTTGAGCTTGCTCTTCGATATAAAGAGCAGGTGGGGTGGTCGGGAGGATCAAGTAATGAACAAACCCAAATTTATCTACTTTTATCTTTTTCTCTTAGCTAGTTTAGAGTCGATCTGAGCAACCGTGCTCCCCTTCTTCCTCTTCGATCGTCTCAGGTGTGCAGGTCCATCGAGGTCCTGACATCTTTGGTATCAGAGCCAGCACCGAGCTGCTCTCGCTTCCCTCCCTCTCCACCCTTAGCCGCCGCCAGGTTGCCGCATCGCCGGTCGTAAAATTCCTGCTTTGCCATGCCGCCTCGCGCAAGGCCACGCTCCAGATCACGGGATCGTGCTGCGGGTGTCTTCGACAACACGGAGAACGACGCAGCCGCAGAGTTCCAGGACGCGGACGCCGCTCAGGTCCACGCCAACCTGCCGCTGGAGGTGCAAAACCTCTCGGAACGGCTCGATCTTCACCAAGCACACTCCGCCTCTGTCATGGCGTCAGTACAGAGCGAGCTCGCCAAGATTTCAAGCATGCTCGCGGGGCTCGCGGTCAACAACGGCAAGCAACCCATGGACAGCTCCGACGCCGCCGACCAGGGTTCTTCAACCAAAGGTCCACCCTTTCCCTCCCCTGCACCCCTTCCCGCTACCACCCTGTCCACCATCGCTGAGATGCCGACTCCGTCCAACACAAACACACCACCACCAGGCCATAATCAGCCGCTACAGTTCGGCAATCTGACCCCCGACAAGCTTCCACACCCGCAATACCCAGCACAACCTCTACATGTTCGACAAAATTCCCAAACCGTTCCACCCAACACAACTATCGTCGATATCGCATCCACAATCCAAGATCCGCCACATCACACACATCATACCACACCTTACACACAACCCTAGTATTACCACCCACAAAATCCCCAACCTTTCATCACAAACCCTTACCCTCAACAACAATTCCAGCTTTTACCACCGCCTTACCCTTACTACCATCCACCCTACCCACAAGCCCAATTTCCACACTTCTACAACCCTTACACACCTATGCCACCGCCACAATATCCTTATCAACAGCCACCACCCCACCCACCACAACAACACCACTACCACCAACCGCAACAACCACCTTTCGCCAATGTTAGCCCAGAGAGCAATTCACCAAGAGAGCATGCATCACCGAGAGAATCACCTGAGCCATTCTTGCGTGCACCGCATGTTGAGCTGCCAATCTTTTCGGGTACTGGTGCCCGTGCTTGGATCTTGGAATGCGAAGATGTCTTCAACTTGGTGAACATCGCAGCTGAACAGCGTGTGAAATGGGGTCTTGCACATATCAGAGGTCAGGCAAAGACATGGATTAGCAGTGCAGGTTATAACTTGCAGACAATCTCTTGGCCACATCTCTGTCAGATAATTATTGAGAGATTTCCTGATATGCCATCTATTGAACCAATGGACCAGCTTCAGTTACTGAAACAAGTGAACTCTGTTGATGCCTATATTACTGCTTATGAACCATGGATGACTGCCATGAAACGTGACAAGGCGTATCTCCAGGCAGATTTCTTCCTTGACAGTTTATAGCTGGTCTCAAGGATAGCATTAAGCACCATGTACTCTGTCAGAAACCTGTGAATCTATTGGCAGCTTACTGGTATGCTAGACAATATGAAAAATCCATCTTGTCTACCAGCAGGAGACCACAAATACAAATCCAGCACAATCCACAAGCCAGAAATGGACCACCTCGAGAAGGTAATGCTCCCAATAGACCAAGGCCACCCAGAAAGTGTTGGTATTGCCCAGAAAATTGGGTACTGGGCCATCGATGTCCAGGGATGCAAAGAGCAATTAATGCTATCCAAATGCACGAAGAAATTGAAGAGGAACAAGAGCTACTGCCAGCTGCACAAGAAGCAGAACCTGAGGAACAACAACAACAACTAGATGCCAACTGTATGCACATCTCAACTTCAGCTTATACTGGTACTCCTAGTAGTGACACCATCTCACTGCTGCTGAAATTCCAGAAAGCACAAGCAGTGGCTCTAGCAGACACAGGGAGCACTAGCACATTCATGGATTATGAGTTTGCTGTCAAGAATAACATTGAAATGACACCAGTAACTGCTAGAACAGTCACAGTAGCAGGAGGTGGCACTCTTACTTCTGATGCAGTAGCTATGAACTGCTCCTTTCAAATTGGAGGTCGTTCTTTCAAGTCACATTTCAGAATTTTGCAGCTACAAGGCTCTGACATAATTCTTGGAGTGAATTGGTTCAAGAAATTCAATCCAGTGACATTTGATTTTGAACACAGAACTGTGACAGTAAATCATGAAGGATCAGCAGTTACCTTCAAGGATCATTTGATTCCCACGGCAAAGGTATTGATATCCAATGAGGAGTGCTCCAAATTGCTGGATAATGGAGCCAATGGATATATTTTGCTCAGTCCAACTGAAACAGTGACAGCAATGGATGATAATTCTTCAGCAAATATTCATCATTCCTTGGAATATCTCTTGCATGAATTCCAAGAAATATTCAACCCTCCTGAAGGTTTACCACCTCATAGATCTTGTGATCATACCATTCCTCTCTTGCCTGGCGCTAAACCACCTAATATTAGGCCATACCGGATGTCACACAGTCAGAAGAATCTTGTTGAACAACTGGTGACACAGATGCTCAAAAATGCTGAAATTCGACCGAGCAGCAGTCCATTTTCCTCACCAGCTATCTTGGTACGCAAAAAGGATAAATCATGGCGCCTCTGCATTGATTATCGAGGTCTGAATGAGTTAACAGTAAAGAATAAATTCCCAATTCCGGTTATTGAAGACCTCTTGGATGAACTTTACGGTGCAACGGTATTCTCCAAATTGGATCTCCGTTCCGGATACCACCAAATTCGGATGCGTGAAGAAGACATTCCAAAAACTGCCTTCTCCACACACATGGGACACTATGAGTATCTTGTTATGCCTTTTGGCCTCAGCAATGCGCCAGCTACCTTTCAGGAGCTAATGAACTCGGTTTTCGGGCCATATCTCAGAAAATTTGTTCTTGTCTTTTTTGATGACATTCTCATATACAGCAAGAACATCACTGAACACAAAGAACACCTGCGCCTTGTACTGCAAACTCTCCACAACCACCAACTGAAGGCCAAGCTGAGCAAGTGCACCTTTGGTCAGGCTCAAGTTGAATACCTCGGCCATGTAATCTCAGGTGTTGGTGTCGCGACTGATCCAGCAAAGATACAGGCAATTGTGGGTTGGGCAACACCGGAAAATATCCGAAAACTCAGAGAATTCTTAGGTCTTTGTGGATATTATTGCAGATTCATCAAAGACTTTGCATTAATCTGCCAACCTTTGTACAATGCTCTCAAGAAGAATGCATTTCAGTGGGGACCTGAGCAGGAAGCAGCATTTCAGAAACTGAAAATTGCAATGTCAACGCCACCTGTGTTGGGTATACCAGATTTCTCATCTCCTTTCATCCTGGAAACTGATGCCAGTGGAACAGGGATCGGAGCTGTACTTATGCAACACAACAAGCCACTATCCTTTCTCAGTCAGTGCCTGGGTCCTCGCAACAGCTCTGCTTCTATCTATGAAAAGGAGGCAATGGCAATTTTCCACGCTCTGAAAAGATGGCGACACTACCTGCTTGGTAACAAGGTTGTTATTCGCTCGGATCAACAGAGCTTAAAATACCTCAGCAGCCAACGCTTGCTGGAAGGAATACAACATAAGCTGATGATGAAATTGCTGGAATTCGACTATAGCATCGAGTACAAGAAAGGAGCAGAGAACTGTGTTGCAGATGCATTATCGAGAAGGTTTCAAGATAATGAACCTGATGCTTGCAATGCTATCTCCCAAGCAATACCAGTCTGGGTAACTGACATCTGTTCGTCCTATGCTAATGATCCAACTTGCATCAAGTTACTTCAGGAATTGGCAATAAACAACAGCAGCTCTGCAAACTTCACTCTGGAATCTGGTATTCTCAGATATAAAGGACGAATTTATGTTGGCAGCTCTACTGACATACGTCAGAAACTCTTCCAAACCTTTCACGCATCGGTGATTGGTGGACATTCAGGAGTCCGAGTTACTTATCATAAGCTGAAGAGACTGTTCTATTGGCCGAAGCTCAAAGCTTTCATCACACAACAAATTGCTGAGTGTCCTGTATGTCAGATATCCAAGACAGAAAAATTACCATACCCTGGCTTGCTAAATCCTCTGCAAATACCGAAGATGAAATGGTCAGAGATAAGCCTTGACTTCGTTGAAGGGTTGCCGAAATCGAAAGGCAAGGATGTGATACTGGTGGTAGTCGACAGACTGACCAAGTATGCACATTTTATTCCCCTTTCTCACCCTTACACTGCCAAGACAGTTGCAGATTTGTTCATTGACAACATAATGAAATTGCATGGGCCTCCCTCAATCATTGTCAGCGACAGAGATCCTATATTCACAAGTAATCTCTGGAAGGAAATATTTGCTGCACACCAAGTGTCCCTCAATTTCAGCTCTGCTTATCATCCTGAATCGGATGGACAAACGGAACGTGTAAACCAATGTGTGGAGCAGTATTTGCGTTGCATGGCATTTCAAGAACCCAAGAAGTGGTGTCACTGGCTTCCGACAGCAGAATGGTGGTACAACTGCTCCTATCACACAGCCATCAAGATGTCCCCCTTTGAAGCTCTCTATGAATACCCTCCACCAATGATTCATGAGCTAGCTGTCCCTCACAGTGCTTCTGATGAAACCCAAGTTTCCTTGATTGAAAAAGACAAAATGATCAAGACATTGCAGCACAACATTGCTCAGGCTCAGCAGCGAATGAAGAAGTTCGCAGACCAACATCGCACTGAAAGACAGTTTGAGGTGGGTGACCTAGTTTATCTGAAAATGCAGCCATACCGTGAAACTGCTCTTGGCCTCCGGAATTCTCTGAAGCTGACATCCAAGTGGTACGGTCCCTTCAGAATCACTAAGAAAGTTGGCAATGTTGCATATAAACTTGAACTTCCTGAAGGCACCCAGTTACACGATGTGTTCCATGTCAATCAGCTGAAGAAGCACTTGGGTAAGAATGCAGTTCCTAATGCTCGTTTACCAAGTCTTACAGCTGATGGTAAGGTGAAAACTGCTCCTCTTGCTGTGCTGCAACGTCGCCAAGTTCCTCGCTCTGCTGGATCCTATGATATTGCAGTTCCACAGTGGCTCATTCATTGGGAGAATATGGCTCCAGAGGATGCTACCTGGGAGGATGCGGCTTACATCCGTGCGACATTTCGCGATTTCAATCCCTGAGGTATTGACTCAAGGGGGCGGCACTGTCAGGACCTCTACTGTCAACCGCTAAGCACTGTGATATCTTCAGACATGAGCCAACTGTCCAGATGAAGCCAGCAACTTCTGAAGCCATCCAACGGTAACAGCTAGAAGCAGAGTTTTTACCAGTTTATCCCTAGGGCTTGTCAAGTTGCTGTAATAGAACAAGGTCTAAAATGTAATCATGCTTGAGCTTGCTCTTCGATATAAAGAGCAGGTGGGGTGGTCGGGAGGATCAAGTAATGAACAAACCCAAATTTATCTACTTTTATCTTTTTCTCTTAGCTAGTTTAGAGTCGATCTGAGCAACCGTGCTCCCCTTCTTCCTCTTCGATCGTCTCAGGTGTGCAGGTCCATCGAGGCCCTGACAGACCAGGTGCCGTGGCCCGTGGCCCGCGGCCCGAGCGTCGCCCGCCGTTTTTCCGGCCGAGAAATAATCCCTCGCGCCCCCCACTCCCTTGCGCCCTCTGACCTTGGCTTTCTTCATCTGCGGAACCCAGGAAAAATAGCAGCCATTGTTTTGCTGCCTACCATTGTTGCTGCCCCCCGCAATTTTTGCTTCCTCTCTTCTGTGGCTAGTTTCCAGTTCAGCAAAGGGGAGAGAAGCCAAAGCAAATACATCAGAGATAAGAAGCGATCAGAAAAACTGGTACATCTCCATCCCTTTGCTGATTTCCTGTAGATTTCTGAACCTGGTACCCCTCCTCCCAACCTCAAAGCGGTTCCTGGGAATTGGAAAGAACAACAAACCTGTAGATTGCAACATGTGGTGGATCTGCAACTTAATCGCCCCAGAAAAGCAACTTAGTACGGATTGAACATGCAACCTTGATATGCTTTTGGGTCCATGGATTCAAAATGATCCTTAACTGCTTATAACATGTTTCTTCCAGGCTTAATACCATATTGGCTGCCACTTAGCGTTAGCCCCGAAAGCAACTTAGCACAAATAAAGGAACAACTTTTGTTGCTTATGGTACATGAATTCTAGATGTCATGGGCAGGTAGTCTCCAACTTCATGTGAAAACTCCATATGCCACCTGGTAGTTTGTTGAGAAGTGCTGCCTCTCCTAACTGCTTATTGTCTGCTTCATCATCCATCATTCCATGTCTATCCTGCATATAGGGTGAAAATAATTAGTTGGGGTATGCCTGATACCTGTACATGTGAAAAAAATGCATGCAACTTAATGTTCCTACAACACACAACTTAGAGCACAATATTCCTACAAAAAACTTACTGAATACACCACCAGAAACATTTCGAAAAAACACCCTATCTCAACAAACTTGGTAACTCTAAAATCTGCAACTTAGTGATACCTACTACCTGATACCTGATACCTGCTATGCAACTTGACCTACTCTGCAACTTAGTGATACCTACTATGCAACTTATATAAGAAAATTGATAGCTGCAATGCAACTAGACCTAATTTTGCAACTTGACAAACTGATATAAGTACCTACACATACACATTTTCCTCTCAGCTTTATACCTACTATATGAATCAAGCAACGGGCCTGGTATAGGTCAAGCAACTTAGATGACACTGAGCCTGAAACTTAATAAATATATTTTACACCGCCACATTGACACTGGACCTGCAACTTCAAATGACACTGGGCATGCAACTTAGTCGATATATTTTACACCAGCACATTGACACTGAACCTGCAACTTAGTTGATCAACTTTGAGTCCCCGAACATAGAAAAAGCTCTGGAAACCAACGAAAAAACCACCTCAGTGCCATCATCCAGATCTCCCTAGTCACCACCACACCTCCCCCATAATTAGCTAGATCTGTCACGATGACTCCCAATTTACGGCATTAACGGATTTCTCCATCCCCGCCCCCTATCCAAAAATTGATGCAGGCAGGTGCACAAGTAGATATGTATGTAGGTTACCTTCAAAATCACGTCGTCGATGATGCTGCCGAGCTCATGCCGCTCATCGCCGCACAGATCCCCCCAGACCCGCATGCTCCATTCCCAGCTCAGTCGCACAAAATCACCGGGCGCCCTCAACTTTAATTACTGATTCTGCAACTTTAAAAACTATGCTACTCATACTACTGATCTGCAACTCTAGCTACTGATTCTGCAACTTCTCTGCAACTAACTAATGATGCTCTGGAACTACATACTCATTTTTTGCAACTTAAATTAATCCTGCTCTACAACTAACTAGTCCTGCTCTGCAACTAAAAGGGGTTTGTTCCGCAACTTAGTGTCGCATGCGAAAAAATGCAGGCAACTTTGTGTAAATGCATGTGTTGGATTCTCTATTCCATTCCCGTGTAAGAATTGTGTGTATACACGTGTTTCATTGAGTAAATAATAAGTTGGTTACTTCTTTGTGTTGTACAAGTGGTAGACTTGGACCTGAACGCTCCCGCAGATGGCCTGGAGGATGATATGGAGCCACCATTTTGCACACAACAATCTATGGTGGAGGCAGTTGAGGAATCACCCGACCCAGTTGGTGGAGGACATGAAGATTTGCCTGACGGAAGTAGTGCAAAAAGGCTTCCATGGACTGAAAACAACTATAATTTATACACTTTGAGGTTGGGATTGTCTATCAAAATCGAACGCATCGAAGACATCAGCTTATACCAATGTGTTGGAAAAGCAACAATTTATTTGCAACAAAAACAGGGCCCCAAAGACTGAGAACAAATTCAGAAGGAGAAACTCAATGTTGTGGATAAAGTTAGTATTGTGCAGATTGAAACTGACTCTGATGTTGATGGTGAAGCTGGTCAGAGCAAGAAAGCTAGTAGTAGCAAGTTTAATGTGAAGCGGAAGAGAGAAATAATTGATCAAACAAACGAAGTGGCATGCCAAGATGATTGTCAAGTTAATTAACAATAAATGGTGTGCAACTCGTTTTCCGGGTGTGCAGCCTGTATCAGATTAGTATTCGTGTTCTACAAACTTACCGCTTCGCTCATTTGCGACTTAGTGGTCATGCTCCACAAAACTCATGGTATGTGTCCTACCTTCGAATTGGTACTCATGATGTGCAACTTAAGCCCTCGAGCTGTACGAGTTGGTGATCATGGTCTGCAACTTGTTTTGTGTAGTCTACATCAAAATTAGTACTTATGCTCTACAGCTTAATGCTCGCGCTCTGCGGCTTTAGTGGTCATGCTCTGCAATTTATAGGGTGTAGCCTAGATTCAAAAATTAGTACTCTGAAAAAACTTAACAGTTGCGCCCAGCGACTTAAAACTCGTATTTTCTGCAACTTAATGCTACTGCTCTGTAACTTATGGGGGTGTATGCCTACATCAAATTTAGTTCCCATACTCTGCAAACTTAATACTCATACTATGCAAACCTAAAAGAACTACTGTCTCTGCAACTTATGGGGTTGTATTTGTCTGCATCAACTTAGTGCTCTCGTGATTTGCAACTTAATACTCATGCTATGCACCTTAAAAACTACTGCTCTTCAACTTAAGGGGTGTGTTGTGCCTGCATCAATTTGGTGCTCTGTGATCTACAACTTGCTACTTCGCTCTGCAACGTAGTATTCATGCTCTGCAAAAATTTGGGTGCAACCAACATCTAAGACTCCTAAACAAAATACCCACCGAAAAACCACCGCAGACCCCCTTTCCCAAGGAGAAAATGTGTGTACCTCTCGTCGTCGATGAGGCCGCCGAACTCGCTGCCGCTCACCGTACCGCCAAAATCACCGCCGAGCTCGCCGCACGCTTGCGCCGGTCTCCGCCACCCCCAGCCGCGCATATCCGCGCGCATCATGGGGTTCGCTCTCCCCCGTACAGCCGCGCATATCCGCGCGCGGCATGGGGTTCGCTCTCCCCCATACGGATCTCGCCGCCCTCGTACGCGAGCTCGCTCTCCCCACGTGGAGTTTGCCGTAGTCACGCGTGGGTCGCTCTCCCCCGGTGCGGAGTTTTCCATACTGCAAACTAGTATTTAGGTTCTCGATTTAGATCCCATGCCTAGAAAAGGCAACATAACCCAAACATGTAGCAACTTAGTAGACTCCAGAAACAAGTGAAGCACAACCGTGTTGCCCCATGGATGCATTTAGACCCCAGGCCTAGGAATACAATAAAACCCAAACCTAGGATACCACCGTATGTAAAAAGAACTTAGTTGTATCACAGATACAACAAAAAGAATAAATCTGGGACTACTAATTAGATTCATAGGGGATCCCAGGTCATTTACATGAAAAACAACTTGAGCGGGGCAATAAGCAACTTAATGAAATGGGATAAGCAACTAATCAATTTGGATGATATCCTAGTGAAGCCACCGGTCCATGGGATAGGCATAAAAATAACTTAAGATGGAACAGTAAGCAACTTAATAAATGGAATAAGCAACTGTATTAAGTCGGATGATTTAATTGGTGACGCAAAACAAAATACCCTTGTTCGATGGAAAAATGCGAAACAAACTTACAGGGATGGGATAAACAACTTATTCAAGTGAAGCAAAAACATGTATATTGCAGCAAAACAAAACTGATAAGAATGAGCGGTAAGCAACTTACTTAAAGGGTATCAACAACTTAAATCAACTTAACTAAATTGACTAGCAACTCTACTAATTTGAAACTTAACTGGATATTGCAGCAAAAAAAAAACTTGATAAGAATGAGCGGTAAACAACTTAATTAAAGGGTATCAGCAACTTAATTACCGGGAATAATCAACTTAACTAAATTGAATAGCAACTCTACTAATTTGAAACTTAACTAAACATGGATATTGCAGCAAGGCAAAACTTGATAAGAAATGAGCGATAAACAACTTAATTAAATTGTATCAGCAACTTAATTGCCGAGAATAATCAACTTAGCTAAATTGACTAGCTACTCTACGAATTTGAAAACTAAACTAAACATGGATATTGCAGCAAGACAAAACGTGATAAGAATAAGCAGCAAACAACTTAATTAAAGGGTATCAGCAACTTAATTGCCGGGGATAATCAACTTAACTAAGTAGACTAGCAGCTCTACTATTTTGAAACTTAACTAGATATTGCAGCAAGACAGAACTTGATAAGAACGAGCGGTAAAAAACTTAATTGAAGGGTATCATCAACTTAATTGCCGGGGGTAATCAACTTAACTAAAATGACTAGCAACTCTCCTAATTTGAAACCTAATAGAATGGCACAAGTAACTTAACTATGTTGGTGAGGCAACTTGATTAATAAACACAAGTCCACCAATAAAAAAGCTGAGTTACAAAACTTTAAGATGTAATCAAACTTAATCTGGTGGTAGAAGTAGCTTAATCCCTAAGTTCCATTTGTGTGCGCAATGAGTTGCTTCCTAGCTACCGCTAAGTTCAACGTATGTGTGCAATTAGTTTCTGAGACTGCCTAGAAAGAAAATCGATTCTCAAATAATCCCTTAGTTACATGTGCTCGCAGATCATCTATTACACAAATGTCATTTTGGCTTCTCCACTTACGATGCAATTTGACCACTTACGATGCAACAGGAGGTGAACACTAACATATGGAGAAAACAAGTAGGTACAATCCATTTTAAATCGCAAGCCAACAAACCATCTCTTTCATGAATCAGTGCAAATTCGTGACATTGGCAGCTCCACTTACGATGCAATTTGACCAGTACACACCGGAGCAATTGAACTGCTATGGACAAGCTAGTCCAGAAAATGTGAAAGCGAAGGGGTTGCTGAACAGGGGCACTACCTGCACCGGTTGCCGCCGTTGAAGCTCGTGGTCGTGGTGCGCCCAGATGCACGCGGAGTTCCGACGCCAGCCGGGGCGCCCCCGATGCACCTCGTCGTTTTCCTCGCACGCAGTAGAGATCCAACCCGTTCCGCCCTCGCGCAGTGTCGCTCTACGCCGCGGAGCTCCCCGCACTTCCGCGCGGGTTTGCTCTCCGCCGTCGAGCACCCCGCCATACCGCAAGGAGCCGCCGAGTTCCCTCCCAGTGTCGTGCGGGATTCGCTCTCCTCGGCGCCGAAATCCTTGCCTGTCGCGCGATTTCTCCGCCGCGCTGCCGAAATGGGGAAATTCCTAACGATTTGAGGAAGGGGATCGAAAAGGGACGCGGCTCCCGTACAGTTTTCGGTCAGGTGGCTTTTGGTCGGAACGATCGACGCACGGGTGGTGTCTGATCGCTTCCATCGCCTCCATCGGACGGCCATCAAGAGATTGCTGGATGAGACGGGATAGCACGCGTGCGTTTTTTAGCATTAAAATGAACTAATCGGGGATTGACTGAGCACAGTTGACCGAGCAGCAGCCTCAGATCTTCATCGAACGGTTAATAAATCTTGCCGTATGTCTGACACCAACCTAATCCCATAGTTGGATTTCTTGGCTCTCAAGTGGACATTTGGTTTTCTTGATTCTCAAGCTTACCTCTTCCCTTCGCAATTATTTCGCCCGTGGTTAATTATCGTAGCCGAAGCCGAACTGTACTCGTTTCCTGGCTCAAACTCCCGCCGAGCTCTTACGGATTCATATCACCCGCCGAACTCCTTGCCCTTCCGGATCGGCCATGTCGACCGCGGCGGAGCATTGCCATGGCGGCGGAGGAGCCGCCGACGACGGCGATGACGGCCTGCCCGAGGACCAGATGTTCGAGATGCTCACCCGCGTCTCCCTCGACGACCTCGCCGCGTGCCGCCAGGTGTCCGCCCAATGGCGCCGGCTCACGTACGAGCCAGCGTTCGCGCCGCTGCACTGCCGCCGCCGCGCCGACGCCGTTGTCTCGGGCTACTTCGTCCAGGGCCTTGCCCGCAACCGCTACTCCGCCACGTTCGTCTCCATTACGCGCGCTTCCTCCCCGCCCGTCTCGCTTGACTTCATGCCCTGCGCGCACGTACGCGTTGAGGCCGTCTCCGCGCACCGCGGCCTCGCGTGCTGCGTCGACACCGATGCCGACGCCGCCGCGCGCATGGGCGGCAAGGCATCGTCGGCGCGATGCTACTACGCGTGCAAGCCCGCCACGAGGCAGTGGCTGGCGCTGCCCAACCCGAGGCTGCGCTTCCCCATGGCGGCCACCGCGATGGTGGCGCGACCTGCCGGCGGCGCCGCGGACTTCAAGATCCTCCGGCTCTCGGTCCCGACGCTGCGTGACCGCCTGCGCTGCGAGATCTTCGACTCGCGGAGGGGCGCGTGGCGGCGATCGGTGGAGGTGATGGTGTGGCCGGAATCACTCGTGGCCGCCGGCCCGGCGACGAGGGTCCACGGCGCCATGCACTGGATCCGGTGGCCGGACAGGCTCACGGGCGCCGAGGACATCTTCGCGTTCGACATGAAGAGCGAGACGTGGAGGCTCATCGGTCTCCCGCCCGAGGTGGGGGAGTACAGAGCGGAGAAGTGGGCGCGCAAGAAGCTGGTGACGGTGGAAGGTAAGCTGTGCCTGGTGGTGACCGTGGACGTGGAGGCGGAGGTTTGGGTGATCACTGGCTACGGCATGCAGCAGGAGAGGTGGGAGAAGAAGATGGCGGTGAGCTTAAAGAGCCTGCCGGTGCAGGAAGGGAGAGCGCTCATACTGAGAGATCTCTGCTCCTCGGAGGTCGCATTCTTCAACACTGTATACAGAGTGATCTGGTAATCGAATTTCTCGCTTAATCCCCTCTTACGTCTTCGCAAACAAAGGACTAATTTCTTTTACAGGTACGATTTTTTGAGGGCAAGATAGCACAGTGCATCACAAATGCATACAAGAGGTTTTCAAGTACGAGTCAGATTTGGTCCCTTGGGACACTGACGAAAACAAAATCTAGATAGACGACACTGCAAAATATGCATTTGGGAAGCTCACATTTTCCTCAGATGCCAATCTTGCGGTGGCGTCTATTCTCAGTATCCCGGTTGAGCCTTTTCTTTTCGTGAGAGGAGGAAACAACTTGATGATGTCGACAAATTCAATTAGTTTCATTTTTTTGCTATCACCGTTTTAGAATTTAAATTAATCATTGTAGTATTCATTTTTCGGACCAGACATGCCGGAACGATCATTCGATTTGCTGCAGTACATCCATGGCATGACCCTGTTTCGCCATATTGGCTTGATATTGACATTGTCTTCCCCGCAAAAGATGATAGTCGCATTGTTCCGGTGGGATTCTCTGACTTAGTGTAGGGTGACTTTGAGTCATTGATAGGTGGGCCCCGCGTCTGCTGGGTCCTACGTATCAGTGACTCAAAGTCAGGGAAAAGTCAGGGGGTAAAGTTAGAGAATCCGTGCCGCATTGTCCTATCTCGGGAACCTTTTTCCGTTGAAGTGGCTGGTCAGTTTAAATACTCCCTCTAATCCAATTAGTTGTCTAGATTAATATAAATACGGATATATTTAAATATATTTTAGTGTGTATATTCATTCATATTTAGACAAATTTATGTCAACTAATTTGGACGGAGGGCGCTTGTTTTTCCCTTAGGCTCTCCAAGGCAGCTCCACATGTCTAAATCAAGAATTACACCCGAAAGATGGCCAAAGCAGTATAAACATGATTTTTCCTTAGACATGGGCGAATATTTACCTCCTAACAGTGACGACAATCAAGGGCAAAAAAACAAAAGGTCGGCGATTTTCCTTAGATAGGCATCCATAAAGAGAGTTCACTCAGGTGCAGAGATCACAAAAGTAGCGTCATAGGAAAGGCACCCACAACAACTTGATGGATGATTTTTGTTTTTTGGCTCATCCTCGCGGTGTTTGTCCTTACATCGCATTGGTGTTATCATCAAGAAGTCCATTGCGTTGTTCAAGTGCTGGAAGAATTCTGCAGGCGTGGAGTTTTTTTTAACTTTGCGAGTAGTTCTCTTTATTTTGTTTGTACCAGTTTTCGCTTGGTTTTACATGAATTTACTGGTTCATTCTCTTCTTTTGATAGTATACTTAGAAGATCAGGGCAAAAAAATTGCCTTTCTTTCAAAAAAAAAAGCATAGAAAATGTGTAGCTGAAGGAGAGTGTCGTTTTATTCATGACCAAGATGTTACGCATGCAAAAGCAAAGGCGGAAATGCGGATTCTTGCATATATATATATATATATAATCCCACTTTGATTGAAAGAAAGAGGAGACCCGGACTGACAATCCTACGAAACCAAAAGTGATACCTTGATTTTATTTTCAAGATACTTGAACTCTTAGATTTCTAGCAGATGAGACCCCCCCCCCCCCCCCCCCCCCCCTTAGTCGAGAAGATATTATTGGAAACAACCCTGCCAGCACCAACAATGTCACGCCGTGACGAAACGATAATCAATTATAAACCACGAGTCCACGACATAGAACATAGTTAATGTTTTCTTGGATGAGGATCATCTTTACTAGGGATAAATTGACAGAGGGACGATCGAATCTATTCTATAAATGAAGTATATCATAAAATTTATTTATATGTTCTTAAGATGTTTGTTGCCATGGGCAAAATCAAATATAACTGAGTGGGGGACTTAACATTCTCGTTTTTCCAAATTCAGTTCATATTTGATGGAAAGAATTCAAAATTTCTGAATACAATATATACTAGAAGTGCCCTAAGTCACATGTCCCCCCCACCCACTGCACACACACACACACACACACAAACTCTGAATTATGTCCATGTTTTTTATTAATGTTAGCGGGATCACAACTAAGTTCATTGAACATATAAAAGGTTGGTCTAATTTATGAGGGCGACCGGACCTAAAAACCATACAAACCTCTTTTTTGTTTACAACAGACCCATACGAGCCACGGGTCTCTCTGACCGGATGCACCTCCAAGACGATGCCCCTCAGAGCATGTCGGGAATGGCGGGTGGGAACAGCTACATCAATGCCTCCAACAAGGGAACGACGCCTGACGACTCCGGCCGTAGCTGGAGCTCGGCTTTCACCGGCAGTCTCACCTGCTTTGCCCGAAGCAGAATTCGATCAGCCTTGACGTCAAACCGCTGCCCCTGCCTCCACAGCCAAACGCACCTCCCGACAAGCTCAACATGCTGCTATCCTTCCTACCGTGTCCCTGTACTTAACGAAGGATGTAACCCCCGCGACGAAGCCATTCTTCCCGCATCGGAAGGATGCAACCCATGAACATCTGCCATTCGTCTCCTCTAAGATGCAACACCCGCAAGCCATTCCTCTCCCGAGTGAAGGATGCAACACCCGCCGCAGCGCCATTCCTCTCCCTCCAGCGTCCACCATCTCAACTACACACCGGGCGTCGACACGCCCACAGCAACACCTTGCTAGCCGTCCCACCAAGCATGAGGATGCAACACCGCTGAATCATGGCGACGCCATTGGTCTCCCACCAACACCACCGCCACCACCTCTTGGCCACCAGCATCTCGACCGCACCACAGAGAAGCAACAATGCCGTCTCCTACGACCAACAACAACAAGAACCCATCAAAGAATTGTTGCAGCCCTGACGGCCCAAATCGAACCGCCGAGCCGAGGCTGCCCCGCTCCAGGCCATGCCTTCACGCACCGCCTTGTGGCAGCAGCGCCGCTCGGCTGGCTCCGCCACCGCCCCACTCCGGCCCGCTTGGGCCCAGAACCGACCCGCATCTCCACCTCCTGGCGCGGCGCGCCTGCCGCGCAGTGCCACGAGCCGCAGCAACGCTCGCGGTTCTCTCGGCACCTTGCTCGGCATCCACCGGCAGACCGGGTCGCGCTCCCCCCTCCCCCATGCGACCCACCGGTGCGCCTCCTCTCCACGCGTAGTCGAGGCGTCGGGGTACGTCGCCTCCTCGCCCTCTGCCTTTGGCGGCCGGGCGCCGCCACTACCGCTGGCGGCAGCGGCCAAGGGAGCACACGATTTCTGTTTTTTTCTGCTAGGTTTTGGGACCCTCCAAAGCCGCCGCCCGAGCGACCCGGGAGTCCATGTTTGGCCTGTCCAGGGGCTACCTTTAGAGCAACGTCAACGACACCCCATTTTCGGACAAACCGTGTGAGTTGTGGGCTTGTGGGGTGTTTGGAGTTTGGACAGTTGTCTGCGGACATTTGCACCATGGTGCACCCCTCAAATTGTGCGCTGGCATGTTTGATATATCCATTCTACAACAATTTTTTTGGTGATACATATAAATCTGAGAAATATGATATCAAACATAAAGTAAACAACTATTTAATTATTGGACAATATATTTTTCCAACAACAAAGATACAGACAAATTGGTCTGGTTCAAAAGTAAACATACACATACAAGTAGGGAAGCAAGCCATAAACGTACAAGCAGATGACAAATCCAGGAAGCATGGTTGTTCCTGACTTTTTGTTTCATTCTTCATGCAGTCTATGTTGTGAGTGTTGTGTCAACTCAAACAGAGTACCGCGCTTATTGCTGCAATGCTAATTACTATAGCTCACTAGGTCATCAGTTGCAACAGTCAGCTCACCTTTTCTCTCCATCGTGGCGATTGATTAGCATTATCAACATCTTTGCCTAACTGGTACCCCATCTGATTTTTTTGCTCTTTAAGCACTGAGCACCATATCTTTAATCACGGAGAAAGCAATTTTCCACCTTTTCCGTCAGCTAACATAATGGATACACATCAAATTCAACTTTTACAAGTACTATGACGAAGCTCATCGGTAGTTCAGCGTCTCTGAAGTCCACATTGATCTAGACCTGTAGATAAAAAATACGTTATGCACAAAGAAGAATATACCGTAATTCAGAGAACAATGTTTTTGAGAAGGCAATGAAGCAATGTGAAAAATACCACTAGTAGAACACCTACAAGGCTACAACTGGCAACTTGAGGACGCCTCACATTCTTTAACAACAAGAAAAAATGGACAAAAGAACATGCTCTCCGCGTCTCCTCACCTATTGCTCTGATCCTCTTTTGATCCGAAAACAACTCTTCAGATCACTCCTACAGATCTAGATTGCCTACCTTGCCTGGTCATAGCAATCCAAACAGATGATGCTTCTGTTCTATGGAAAGCTTGATCGCCACTGCAATTGCAAGAGCGCCCTGGAAAGCTCCAGACGCTGTCCATGACGCGGCGGTTGGTGCACCGGCACTGCTAGTTTTCTTCAAGCTCGCCAGCCACACATCGTCTTCGAGCTGCTCATGGCTCGGCCTCCGTAATGCATGCTTGCCCGATTTGCCACTGCCAAATGACAAAAGGAATTTATCTGATCAGATTTGTTTAGTAATTCACAACCAGTTAAACGATTAAATCACAACCAGTTGTCAGTAATAAGGAATCGACAAACTTTGTTCGAGCTTGGACCGTTCCCCTCTCTCTCTGCTACTCCCCGAGAGGCGATTTGTTCGACCCCCCGCGTTGACCACCTCGCCGGCGTCGATCCGCCCGATTTCTCGCCTCCGGCGGCCGCTTCGGCGGCGGGAGGTCGAGGAATCGGCGGATCGCGCCGTGTACATAGTGTAGGCCAGCGTAGGTTGCCAGCCGGTGGCGCTTTGGAGGTGGAGGCGTCGATGGTTTGGCTTTTGCAGGTGGTGGCGGTCCTCTCCTCTGCGGCGGATGCTCCCGTGGCGTCTCGGCGCAGATCTGCTGCCTCCAGCGAGATCCCGGCTCGGCGGAGCTGTCGATCTTGCTTTCCCTCTTCCGGTGGCCGTGTAGCAGCGGCGACTGGAGCTGTTGATCTTCGTGAAGATGTTGCTGTCCAAGTTGGTGCCGGTCGCGGCGCGGGGCGGAGGTGCTCTCAGGGCGCCGAGGACCGTCGACTTCCCAGCTGCTCGAGGGATCCTCCCAGTCCAAGGTTAAGCGGAGGAGATGGCGGCGGGTTTCGCCGGCGGAGCGTGCTGCGCGGCAAAGAAGGTACCGGAGTTCAGAAGGATTTGACTGTAATTTTCCTTTGTTTCTGGGCTCATCTGTAAGATGCTTGGCCGGTGTATTTTCACTCGCAAAAAAAAAAAAAAAGTAATAAGGAATCGACGATGGTGAGTACACGAAGATAGATCACGAGCAATTCTATGTGTTCTTGCTTTCCCAGATTCCAACTAGGCAATTGCAACTTTCTAGTCAAGACCAACACAACACACAAGGTGGGGATGGAACAAAGGCGAAAGAAAGAGCGACTCAATCAAAGCTGCTTTGCTCCAAGCCCAACCTTTTTCACGTTCTCTCTTCTTTCCCCCTTCCACACCAGAAATCAAAATTTCATTTTGTTTCCAGCTTAGAAAAGATCGTAGTTGAGTTCATTGAGATTTAAAAGACGATGGTTGCAGGCTTGCAGCTAGATCGGTCGTACTGTCACAGCATCAGAAATTATACAAAGACATGTGTAATACCTGTTTGGATTGGACTGTGGGCAGAAGGTAATGGTGTAGTCGGTGTGGTTGCAGGTGAAGGTGGATGTGCCGTCGTCGTAGGCGTAGCTGTAGGACTTGGGGCACGCCGTCTTGAAGAGCTGCGAGTACTGGGAGGGGTGGCACGTGTCAGGGGTCGCGTAGGCGCCGTTGCAGCAGTACTCGGGCTTGCCGAAGGCCTCGCAGGCGCTGCGGCATGCGCGGCCGCCGCCGGAGCGGAGCTCGGAGGGGCAGCGCTCGTTGAGGTCGACGAGGCAGCCGGTGTCGGGGCACCCCGCTGCGGACGGCTGCACGAGCATGGGCAGGTTGTATCCGTCGACGAGGCTGACGTCGTAGAAGTCCTTCCCGCCGTCGCCGTCGAGGGTGAACTCGGCGAGCGTGGCGGGCGGGGTGGCCCCGGCGCCGCGGCACTCGACCTCGCCGGAGCCGCAGTCCCCCGTGGCGCAGGAGCCCTTGCCGTTATCGAAGTCGCAGCCGGAGCGGCCCCAGAAGCGACCAGACCACCCGGTGGGCCCGTAGAGCGAGCGCGACTGCCCCGGCGAGAGCTCGAAGCCGGTGGTCTCTAGCGGCGGCGAGCCGGAGCCCGAGAGCAGCCCGGGCCACACCGTGTCCGTGCACCGGTTGGCGAAGGTGAACGTGATGGCGCCCACCACCGGCCCTGCGCACCGCAAGAAACGACAAATCCGAACACTCAGCTCACCAAATCGAAATCAAGCTCGCCGCTTTGCCGCGCACCTCCAAATCACAATCAATCGCAACATGAATTGCACTTTCTCAAGCACCGACGGATCGAACTATAGGTGGATTGGTACCTTGGAAGAAGGCGAGGAAGAGGAGGGCTATCGATGCCGGGGAGCCGAAGAACTGCGACGGCGGAGCCATGGGAGACACTCAATTCCACAAGTTGCACTCGAATCAACCGCAGAATTAATTACGGAAGCGGCGATGTTGCCTTCTCGGGCCGGGGAGGACCGGAGGAGGAGCTCAGCGAGGTCTGATGTGCTGACTGGGAGCTCTGCCTCCTCAACTGGAAGATACCGGGTGGGAAGGCGGCTAAGAGGAGGGGGAAGGGGGGACTGGGATTCAGTGACTGGTCCATGGCCAGTCACGCCGTAACTGTCTCCCTTTATCCACCGTTCATACTCGATCCAATGGATCAGATTGACCCAAAATTTGAAATCGAAATTTAAATATTTAAGAAAAAATTGAAACAAATCCAGTAAGGTGCACACACCTTTTAGGGTATTCTGACAAAATTGCACGTCATTTGGATCAATCGTTTATGAGTTAATAACATTATATAAGATCAAAAACTAAAACGTTGTTTAATGATAAACCACTTATCCAAATGAAGAGAAACTTTCTCAGAATACACAACGAACCATATACAATTTACTGGAATTTTTTCAATTTTTTATGAAATATTTAAATTTCGAGTTCAAATTTTGGGTCAATCTGATCCATTGGATCGAGTATGAACGGTGGATAAAGGGAGACAGTTACGTCGTGACTGGCCCTTACTGAATTTTTTTCAATTTTTCTGAAATATTTAAATTTCGAGTTCAAATTTTGGGTCAATCTGATCCATTGGATCGAGTATGAATGGTGGATAAAGGGAGACAGTTACGGCTTGACTGGCCATGGGCCAGTCACTGAATCCCAGTCCGGAAGGGACGGCCGTGTAGTGAGACGTAGCGTCGGTTGCGGGGGAGGAACAATGGAAGTGGGGGAAGGAAGTGGGCACAGCCCGTACACCGCTCACTTCAGTCGCTCAGCTGATTTTTACAACGCCGAATTGGGCACAACAGCAGCTGGCCGGCGAGATCAGCGGCCGAGCCGGCTAGGAATGATTGCGCTTTTCTTGCGTAGATTTGCTTGATGTCCTCTGATCAGGGGAAGTCAAATGCTGCGACGGGAGCCTGGGGGATTTTTTATTTTTGTTTTGCGAGGAGAGCTTGGGGGGATTTGTGTTGGCGTCTACTGCAGTGGCATCTCCAACCTAGGGCGGATATAAAAAACGGACCGATTTTCTTCGTTTGGGCGGACCGCGGACTGAATTTGGGCCTCTGTCCGTTTGGGGTGGGGTGCCCCAACGGCCCAGCGCATAACGAAAATGCAAAAGAAAAAAACATACTAAAATTAATATTATATATATTAGGGTTCTAGACCCCACGGGCCAGTGAGATGGACTAAAAAAAGGAACCTAGCTAAATGGCTCCGTCGGTGGGGGAATGGGCGGCGCCGGCGCCGTCGTAGGGGAAAATGGGCAGCGCAGGCTGGACCCTTGGCTTCACGGCGGCCTCCTAGTCATCCTCGTCGTCGGAGAGGATGATGTAGGGAGGCGGCGCGTACAGCCACGCCGGTGGCGCCACGGGAGGAGGCGTGGTCGGCGCCTCGGGGTCCTACGGCCACGCCGGTGGCGCCACGTACGCCTGGCCCTCGCCCTCCTCTGGCCATGGTGACCACGGCACCTACCACCTCGCGCGCTCGGCGGCCGCGGCCTCCTCCTCCAGGCGGGCACGGTTCGCCGCCTCCTCCGCCGACGCCCGGAGCGCGGCCCCAATATCTGGCCACTAGGCCAGCTCCTCCAGGTTGGAGGCGTCGATGCCCGCCTGGAGGTCGGCGTCCTCGTCGACGGGAGGCTCCGGCTCGGCGCCTCGGTACGCCGCCCAGTTGGGCGGCGCGGCGTCCTCCTCAATCTTCACGGGGAAGAGGTCGTCGTCCACGGCGCCGTCCTCCCAGTCGAGGTCCTAGTCCTCGTCTGGCTCGAGGCCGACGAGGGCGGGGTCTTCATCCTCCGGTGGCCCCTGGTAGCCGTCCGGCGCCACCGCCGCGAAGGCCTGCCGCCACCGCGCGTCGTGCTCCAGCTCGAACCACCGGTCCCAGAGCGTGGAGTTTAGCGCGTAGACGGGGTCGTGGACCAGGTCCGGCGGCAGGAGCGCCCGCCGGCGCAGTATCTCTTCCATGCACACCTTGCCGGAGCGTGGAATGGGCGGCACCGGGACGCGGCGGCGGTTGGGGTGCCACCAGCCCGGGAGGTGGACGTCGCTCCACAGCAGCGGCGCCGCCACCTCCTAGTAGATCTGGGCCACGTCCGTCGAGACGTGGGCGCGCTGGGCCAGGCGGCGCGCGTTGCGTCGGCGCCTCTCCTCAGCGCGCCGAGCCGCATCGGAGGCGGCCGCACCGGCGGCGGGAGCGCGGGTGGCGCGGGTGGAGGAACCGCGCGAGCTCGAGGCCTCGTGGTTGTTCCGGCCGCCCTTCCACCACGAGGGCTTCTTCATCCTCGCCGGCGATGAGCTCGAGCTCTAGCTAGGGTTTGGAGCTAGGGTTTGGCGCGTGGACTGGAGTGCGGGTGCATGGACTGGATGGGGACGGCGCCGGCCACCGGTCTCCATTTAAGAAGACCAGCCGAAGCGGCCACTCCCGTTGGCAGGTGGGACAGGGGCGGACAAGGGAGGACACGCGCTGTGTCCGCGCCTCCCAAATTTGGGCCGAGTTTGGTCCAGAACAAGTGTCCGCGCGGACACTTGTCTGTTTGCGCTGGCCCGTTGGAGGCCCTCTCTTGTCCGTTCGGACAAAAACGGACCAGCTCTGTCCGTTTGCGGGCCTGGGTTGGAGATGCCCTAACTGCAGGGGTACGAATTTTGTGAGGGAGGTGGCACGGTTGTCCACTCGTTCGTTCGCATGTTCTTTGGTTTGATTCTGTCTTGTCTCTTTGGTCATGAAATCTTTGTGTTGTACCAATTTCTAGTCCCAAGTTAATCGAGCAAATGGGAAGACCCAGGGTATTATGACAGCGTAATGCGAATATGGCTCATTATGTTGGATTTGGCAAAAATTGAGGCATGATAAAACTCACCTAGTTTGATTTTTTTTTTTCGAAATGGGGAGAAGACCCAGCCTACTCACCTAGTTTGATGAATTTGATAAGAGTGACAAATCTGAATTCGACTGAACTTAACCCAGCAATGCAGACAAACCATGTCACTATGGAAGTGAGATAAAGATAGGGTCCATTACTTCGCCAAGTTTTTGGATACGATGAAATTCATCGAGCTTTATTTTTGGCTAATGAAACAAACATGGATTAGAGTAAATATCGATCCGAGTTAACCGAGCAAAGGGGACGAGTCATGGTACTCCGGCAGCGAGGCCCGAATAGGGTCCATTACTTCGACAAAAAATTGGGTATGATGGAATTCGTTTAATTCACTTATCTGGCTAAAGGGACAAACCTGAATTCGCTAAGAACTTAATCAAACTTAACTGATCTTATTGCTCTTCAGTAATTTGGCGCCCTAAAAAGTTGGTGTTGTGCAGAGCTCGATCATTATGTTGTAAATCTCCAATCTTCTTCTTTAGCAATGAGATTTATTATCGAAATGGTCAGACATGGTTACCCATGAACATAAAGGATCATAGACAGATTAGAGCATCCATAATGCAGAACGTTTAGTGAGTAAGTAATAAAAGTAAATGAAACAATATAAAATTAATAGCGAAGCGCCCACACCTCCCAATGTTGGGCTCTTACTTTGGACGCTAATTAAATACCTCCAATTTCCACGCCCCTAACAAGAAAAGCGAGTAGCATCGAGCGATTCTTCTTCCGTCCGACGCCAAGGATTGAGGGAATAAACTTCTCATCAGTTTGGATTTTGACCCTAGCGTCAACAGATTAGCGCCATCTTGTGGGTGCTCTTAAGAAAGGTGATTATGAAGATCTAGCGATTTTCCACGGAGTTCGGTGGATTCATTATAGAACCCCATAGTACATAACGAACAAATTAACCATAGACAGTAGTTGCGAGAGAACAATATTTGAACTTGAGAATTTCCTTCTCGTTGAATATAGTATACACCGACCATCAGGATGAAACGAGTACATGATGTGCTAAACTAAAAATAAAAAACTATACCAACAAGAAAGGTACTCCCTCCGTTTTTTAATATAAGATGTTTTAGTATTTGTCTACATGCATATGTACACATATGTATCTAGACACATTTTAGTGTATATGTTCACTCATTTTTACATGCATTTAGACAACATGTACAACACCTAAAACATCTTATATTAAAAAACGGAGGGAGTACAAGTTAAGAACGAATTAACGTCATATCCTACAAAACCATCTCATGCCTGCGACAAACAAGATTAATCGCCTCCAGTGTAAATGCCCTATTCCCCAACCAAGTTGACAAGAGTATCACCTGAAATGACAATCACACAGATTGCTACAAACCATTGACCTATGTATGTTGGGTTCAAAAGGGTCAAGGAAAGTATAAGCAAAATCACCTGAACTGTATATACACATTGCTAGGCAGATGTGAAGAAGTCCGCTTGTGTTCTTCCTACATGCATCCGGGCCTCCCTGTTCTGCAGCAAAACCGGTGTGTGCGGATCGATCAATGTGACATACGTCAATGGTAACCTTTTGCCCCTCTGGATTGGTAGAGCTCCATCCTGATCTTGGCTTCTGGCAACAAGTTGTCGATCAACGGATCCTGCATCATGTACGCCTGCTTTGACGCCCACTCCAGCACGGTGAGGATCTCCGCCTGCGCGAGGTCCTCACTGTCCGGGACGTTCTGCGCTATGTAGCACACGAGGAGGAGCGCCGCCACCTGCACCACCTGCTCGCCGAAGTACACCAGCTGGACCAGGTGCTTGGCGCCACTGGCGTTGATGATGGCCTTGGAGTGGTCCACGTGAAGGTAGTTCTCCGTGCAGGCGAACTTTGTCAGCGCCACGGCGGCCTCCTTTGACACATCGGCTTCCCGCTCGTCGAGGAGGTTCACCAGCGGCCCGATGATCCGGGTCTCCGTCGCCCGGAAGGTTCTCGACAGGCATCCCAGCGACATGATGCAGGGGATAAGGAGGTCGTCGTACTCCGCTTTGGTGACGACGCGGAGGAGCTGGTCGACGACGGCGCGCGCCGCTGGGGACGTCGGCTTGAACGCCGACCGCCGAAGGTCGGCATTCTGCTCCGCGACACGGCAGATCTCCATGAGCGCCAGGGCGGAGTTATACTGCACGTCCGGGGCGCCTTTCTCCAGGAGGATGGAGAAGCACAGCAGCGCCCTGGACTCCGTGATGTTCTTGCACACGGCCGCGTTGCCCGTGGCGAGCTGGCACAGGGCCCTGGCGGCGTTGGCCTTCATGTACGCCTTGGTCTCCTCGTCCTCGTAATCCCTCCCACGCGTGCTCGTACCCGACAGGGACACGTTGTGCTGCTTCGTTCCGGCCACGCTGACAATGCTCGCCGCACCGCTTCCGGCCACGCTGCTTACGATGCTCGCGGCAGCGCTTGCGGTGGTGCCGCTCGAGCTCGTGCCGCCGGCGCTTCCGCCCGAGATGGGCTTCGCCGCCATGTTGGTGGTACCGTGCTCGACCGCGTCCATTGCCTCCTGATGCGACGCGTGGTTTCCGCTGCCTTTCTTGTCCATGAGCACGGAGTGGATGGACATCCTGGACGCGACGGCGTACTTGGAGTGCTCCTGCACCGTCTCGAAGGCGAGGTGGGAGACAAGCAGGCGGATGACGTTGCTCTGCATGAAGGCGTCCTGGCATTTTGGGTGGTTGGTGGCAAGCTCGGACACGGCCCACGCCACCATGCCCTGCACCTTCATGGGCGCGTCCTTGAGGATCTTTGAGAAGGCGGTGCAGACGCCAGCGAGCACCATGAGCTCGACGCACTCCGGGTCGCGGCCGAGGAGGCCGATGGCGAGCGCGGCGTTCTCCTGGCCCTCAGGGCGGCCTTCCTTGATGAGGCGCAGCAGCGGCGGGACGCCGTCCTCCTCGATGATGAGCCTGCCGTAGCGGTCGTTGTCGCGCGCGAGGGAGACGACGCTGGCGGCGGCGTCGGCGCGGGCGTCGAAGCTGCCCGTGTAGAGCACGGCGATCTGCTCCCAGATGAGGAAAAGGATGGGCTCGTTCTGGGCGATCGGGGGCAATCCAATGTGGTCGTCGAGGTCATCGCCGGCGTTGGCATAGTTGGACACGCGGAGGATCCACGAGAGGTCGCCGAGGGAGTTATCAAGCTGGTTGGATGTCCTCTTGAACGAGCCGGCGGGAATGATGGTGAAGACGCGGCGGACGATGCCGTGGCCACGGCACCGGTCGAGGAGCGCGGCGGCCTTGTCGAGCGCCTTGCCGGTGTCGTCGAGAATTCGGCGTGCGGGACGCTCGTAGAGGTCGGCGCGCGCGGCCTGGCGGAGGAGGGAGGCGAGGCGCTCGACCTTGGCCTTGAGCTCCAGGCACTCCTGCCGGCACGTCTCCGCCTCCTCCGCCCACTTAATCACCTGTTCCGCGACCTGGATCGGCCGCGCCAAGATCGCCTTCAGGTCGTCCATCCTGCGCCACCGCGGCCCCGCCTCCTCCTAATCACCGGTCGATCAGCGGAGCAATGGCGAGCGCAATCCTCGATCTCTCTGGATTTCCGGTTCCGGCCGTCCTCCGGCGGCGGCGGCGGAGAACGGGGAATGTGCTAATTTTTCTTCGTTTATTTTGGAACGGAAATGGAAGGGAGCGGGAGCGCAGAGGCGCGGCATGCGAGGGACCTCCTGGCCTTGATGGCTGGATAGGAAGGGAGGGAATGGGAGAGGACGCGACGGCGGTTTCCTTTCTTCCTCTTCCTCTGCCCTTTTTGGGTGTTTGATTACAGGCCGTTAGATATGAACTGAATGGCCAATTCCTTTCTACGCCACGGGAATTTTATAGTGATTAAGTTTGAATTCGGAATGAATGCAGGATGGTTCTGCGTTTCAGACTCACCTGATTGCTCATTCCATTCAAGAGTTTCGTCTAAAAAAATGGAAAAAGTTGTGTCTTTCATGTACAGTCATCATAATGAACACACAAACCGGGCACAAGCTCGAGCGGCGCCACCGCAAGCGAACCGGTGAACAAAACAACGAACAAACGTTTTTAAGGTCTAGTGATTACCAGGCTTCTCTAGCAAAGGAAGAATCATCCTGCGACACTACACCACTCGTCGATGTCAATCTAGGTAGCAGTATCTATACAATCCTCTGTGTCATACTAGGCTCCGAAAGGTGAGAAGAGAGGTCATCTGACATTGGTCAAGTAGTGTGTTTGCAAGACAAATTCATGCCTTTAATTGGACGTGGACACGACATTAAGTACATTTGCATCTCACCTATCACCCCTTGTGTGCCGCTGTCTTGTGTAGGGATGTAAATGGTTACATATGTGACGCCATATAATACCACTTATTTCCGTCTACAGTTCAAAACGTTTTTTCGTTTTTAAGAAAACTCAAGTGTGAACGCATTTATATGGGATTATACAGCGCCATTAACATGTCCATTTACATCCCTAGTCTTGTGCCCCCCAACCCCCCTTGCCAGAAGGTATGCCTCACGATTGCGATGTCGGCCATTCCTTCTCTTCACCTTGATTCCACTGGCTAGGTGCAATGTCATGACAATACTCCCCCTGGAGAACTAGGTTGTCCTCAAGCTGGTGCCAACACTAGTAGAAACAGAGGCTTCAATACCGGTTCCAGAGGTCGTTTAACACCGGTTGTGCAACCGAGACAGTTAAATCGGGACTAAAGCCCCCCCCCCCCCCCCCCCCCCCCTTTAGTCCCGGTAGGCCACAAACCGATGTTAAAGGCCTCCACGTGGACGGAGCTGCGCGCGCTCGGGCGGAGGACCTTTGGTCCCGGTTGGTAACACCAACCGGGACTAAAAGTTTCTGTTTTTTTTTCTTTTCGCTTATTTTTCAGGGTTTAGGATTTCTGCTTTTTTTTCTTTTCGCTTATTTTTCAGGGTTTAGGGTTTCGGAGGAGATCACGTCGATGCACAAAAAAAAAGTTTTTTCACACGTGAAGATCACATAACACACATATAACTTGGTATATATATGTACACATATAAGGTACTCATTACATGGAGATCACTACTAGTACATGGAGGGAGGCTGTTTTTCGATATAGTGGAATTCTCCGGATTCCGGTATGACCCGCGTAATGAAAAATCCCGCCAATTCCTCCGCAATTACTTTTATGCGGTCCTTTGGTAGGAGCTGGTTTCGCTTCCTTGCCATCTTTAAAAGAAGGAGATCAAATAAATTATGAAGGAAACTAAACACAATTGATGGTACCAAAATAACGTTGTGAATGATGTTTACGTACCTCTTGATTTCTTCGACTATTGACTCTCTCATTGACCTTCATGTGAATGTACTCGTAAACGTAGTATCTACATAAATCCGTCCCCTGTGGTTGTCGCAGGCACCACTATACGAGAATAGAATTCAATCAAATAATAATGAAGAGAATGATAATGGTATTGAAACTAGAAATTAGAGAGATACGCGGACCTAGGTACGTAGTACTACTTACGTTGTTAGCCTTAAATTTCAACTTATCTTTCCATTCACCGCGTTCTTCCGTGATGAACTGTTTCCAAACCCTGCCCGGCAAAGAAAATGAATCGAGGAGTTATTACTTACTTGATATCAGGAAATGAACGAAAGAGGCCGATATAGTGCGATTGAAATTACCTCTTGAGCATATAACGCACGCTCTTGTAATCATCAGGGTCTCTCCTTAATGAGTCCATGATTTCAACTTCTCCAACCTCGATTCTAATGATCATCAGAATGAAGTGGAACCTGCGCACGTTTATATACACAGTTATTCATAACTCATCAATTACACTTAACATCGGGAAATCAAAATAGAATGTGTACAAGACAGTAACACTCACTTGAAATTGTAAGGAAAAAGTATTTCTTTTTTGGTACTTTGTCGCTTTAAAAACGTTAGCAAAAACTGCTCTGTGTCCTGGGCATACTGCTCTACGGTGACTTCATGAACTTTATCCGAATCAATGAACCCAATGTCCCAGATTCCTCCCACTCTGCATTCACGAATCTTCATTCTGCATAATAGCGTACAAAAGAATGTCGTGAGGATAATTACAGGTAATGAACGAGCTTAACTAATGAATTAAATTACACAAATAAATCAGTTACAGACAATAGCAGCTGACGATAGATTTGTCGAGGGCACGTTGATTGTACATCTGAAAAAGTTCGGAGAAGTCAACCTGCACAACGTATTCTCGGAAGTAGTGCTCTTCCTTAACTCCCACCATGAAATAGAATTTCCCTTCCTTTGTGGCGGTCATGTACCAGTTATGTAATTTCCATAATTGTGTTGTTAGAGCCTTCGTATCTGTGACCAGAGGCTGCCCGAGAACAAATCGATATGCTATCTCAGCAATGGCGTAACCTGAGTCGCCTAGGACTTCATGAGCAACATTGTCGTAGTGGACGGCCGCCTTATCAAAAACACCTTGAGCGGGGCGATCGATTGTACTTCTTGTTCTCCGAGCTGGGGAACTTTTTTCCCGCATTTCTTCTCCTCCATGTGAGCTATGTATCTTCTCAATACAGCGCTCATAGTCTATAAGGGGGCTCGCTGGAGGGTTATATAAGTTGTCAACGGTGCGATCAATGTTCTCCTTTGGTATAGTGTTCAGAAGTTCCTTTATGGGGTCTGTAGAGGGCTTTTTCGGTGCTAACTGGGCTTTCACATCGGCACGGATGCTCTCTTCTAATTCCTCGTTAGTCTTCTCGTAAGATAACTTCTCATGAGTCTTGACTTTCTTGGGTATCTTTGCACGTTTCTTGACAAGAGACCTGTCTTTCCTGAGCATAGTACCAGTCGACGTGAACTGCAGCTTCCGCTTTGTCAAATTACTAGTGGGCGCATCAGTCGGCTGACGGGACGGCGCGGGTTATGGACTCGCGGTGGGCTCCCAATCGCCGGGGAGGGCGGGTGGACTTTGAGGTGGTGGATTTCTACTCGGAGGAGTTGGTGGCCTTGGCACCGAGTCTGGAAACACGATGTATTTCTTCTTCCATAGAACGATACCAAGCTCGACTTCTCCCAGTGTCTTCTCGTCGTCACCTCCAGGAATGTCAAGATCCATTGTCTGGAATCCCGGCTTAACTTTTGTCACCCCGACACGAGCATAGCCAGCTGGAATCTGACCAAAATGGAAGATTGCTCCAGGTTGATTTGGTAAAGCATAGCCATCCGCCACCGGACAACTAATGTTCTTCATTGGCATATGTAGCTCACAATTTCTCTTCTCCGTGATATCATCCACAGGGTAGTGAGCCACCGACGGTTCGACTGCAGGATCTTCTAGCTGCGTGGAACCCACGCTGCTTTTGCGCTGAGATGGGCAGGCATCGACTGCAGAATCTTCTAGCAGCAGCTGAGATGCCCTTTGCTGGGTAATTGAGTCCAGTTGCTCCTGTTGCTGCTGCACCTGGCATTCTAATTCCGTTAACCGGTCCAACCCCCTCTTCTTATTTCTGGAACAGCTTCTATAAGTTGCAACGTCCGCCGGAAACCCTTGATTCCAATTAACCCCGGCTCCTCTGCCTCGACATTGTCCCTAGTGTTCAGGATTCCCGAGGGCGAGTGTCAGCTCATCGTCCTCTCTATCGGGAACAAATTTTCCCTTTCGAACTAGGTCTATTGCGTCCTCTAGTTTTTTTACGACTCTTGTAATTCTTTTCTTTCATTTTCCCTTTGCAACAATCAGCCCTGTGTCTGGGTCCAACCCTGCCCCATGCGCGAACAACCATAACTTGGACCTCTCGGGCCAGTCATCTGTCTGTGGAGTGATCCCTTTTTCACGCAGTTCGTTTTCAAAGGCTTCCCACTTAGGCAAGGCAGTCTTGTAGCCACCTGACCCCAAAGTATGGTGATATTTCTTCTTGTCAGCATTCAACTTATTTTTGGCCTATCGGGCCACAGCGGTGTACGATTTCTTATATGCCACAAATGCGGGCCACGCATCTTTTATCTTCTCTAGATGTCCAGTGAAATCTGGAGTTACTTCTCATATTTTCTCCACAATGTTTTCTTCCAGCAGTTGAATTGCGTGGCCATCTTCTTAAGAGTCCACTCCTTGACTTTCTCCTTCTTCTTCTCTGGGAGACCTTCCAGTAGGCTGAAATATGTCAAGAGCGTGTCCCAAAGCAAATCTTTAATTCTTTGCTCGACATAACTTGCTCCAACGTTGGCTTTCTTCGGCTTATTCCATTCTGCAATGGTGATCGGGATCGTGTCCCTAACAAGAACCCCGCATTGACCTACATATTTACGGCAGTTGTCTTCGAGTTTCAGCGGTCTGCCATCATCAGCAACTACGTCGATCGACAACTTTGCACCATCTAGCAGCTTTATCCTTTGGTTCGGGCCTCGTTTCGTCTTTGGCGGAGTTCGAGGCTTAGATCCGGAGGGCTAAAAGAAAAATGATTCATTAATAAGTGCAATATAAATCAATTAATGCATCTAGTGATCAACAGAGACTCAATATATATATATCTCGCCGGAGTTTGCTAAGGGCACTTCGTCGTCGTCTCTTATTCCTTCTAGCTCAAGTCCCTCACCGGAGTCGTTCAAACATTTTTCGCTGAAATCATCGTCTTCTCCACCGGAATCTTCTCCATCGGAATTTACTCCAAGGGTCTTCTCATATATAATTTCTGCCATTCGCTCTTCATTCTCCTCGTCTCTAATGAAGGGGGCGTCCATAGCTCAATGTCACTGCAATTTACAAAGTACTTAGCAAATTTAGTAACAACAATTGATACAAAAGTGCAAAGTTTTAACAAATTTGCATTGCCCAAATTTAGTTTTATTGTTGTTTAAGTGCATTTTCTCAAGTGCAAAGTTTTAACAAATTTTCATTGCCCAAATTTTTTCTACTATGAATTCTATCACACTAACAAATTCTATCTAAAAGTGCTAAAATTAAACTACAAATTAAACTATCACTATACAAAATTAAACTACAAATTTTTTCTACTAACAATTTCTAAAGTGTTTATCACTATCACTATACAAAAACTATCTAAAAAAAACTACACTAAATTAAACTACAAATTTGTACTTCCAACAAAAAACATTTACACAAATTTGTACTTCTAATTTATCAATATTTCCTAAAATATACTTCTAAGACATGTTTAAAATTTCTAAGTGAACTCAATTTGCTAACACTAAATTTCTAAGTGACAAAAGTAGTAGCAACACTAATTTTGCAAGATCAAAGTGAACTCAATTTGCTAACACTAAATTTCCTAAAATTACTTCTAACAAATTTGCTAACACTAAATTTCCTAAAATTTTCATGTAAACAAAATCTCCTAAATATTTCCTAAAATCTCCTAAACATTTGCATCTAAAATATTTAAACAACAATTTTAAACAACTATAAATTCCTAATATATTCGCATCTAAAACATTTGCATCTAAAATATTTAAACAACAATTTTAAACAACTATTTTAAATAACAATTTTAAACAACAATTTTAACAAATTTTCATTGCCCAAATTTAGTTTTATTGTTGTTTAAGTGCATTTTCTAAAGTGCAAAGTTTTAACAAATTTTCATTGCCCAAATTTAGTTTTATTGCTGTTTAAGTGCATTTTCTAAAGTGCAAAGTTTTAACAAATTTTCATTGCCCAAAATTTTTCTACTAACAATTTTTTCTACTAACAAATTCTATCTAAAGTGTTTATCACACTAACAAATTCTATCTAAAATTTAAACCACACTAACAATTTTTCTACTAACAAATTCTATCTAAAGTCGTTCAAACAGTTTAAACCACACTAACAAATTCTATCTAAAATTACACTAAATTAAACTACCTAAAACTACACTAAAAAAACAACAACAAAAACTTACTGAGACGGTGGGTGGCGGTGGCGCGGCAGCGGAGCGGCGTCGGGGGCGCGGCGGCCGGCGGAGCAGCAACGTCGGCGGCGTCTGCAGCAGGGAGCGCGGCGGCCGGCGGAGCAGCAGCGTCGGAGGCGTACGTGGAGGCGGAGCAGCAGCGTCGGGGGCGCGGCGGCCGGCGTGGAGGCGGCGCGCGGGCGTCGAGGAGGGGACGCAACGGCGTGGTCGTCGGGGGCGCAACGGCGAGCGACGGCGCGGCCGGAGCAGGGCTTCGCCAGAGGGAGGCGGCGTTGGCGTCGTGGAGCTCGAGAGGCAGAGGCGAAGGCGAAGGCGTCGATTTGAACGATTTGGGGACGGTTCCCTGTCTAAATCGCGCGAAATCGACCTTTGGCACCGGTTGGTAACACCAGCCGGTACTAAAGACCCCTTTAGTACCGGCTGTTGTTACCAACCGATGCCAAAGGTCTTTTGGGCCGCGGCGAAATTTTGCGCGCGAAGCCCACCTCTTTAGTACCGGTTGGTATCACCAACCGGTACTAATGGGCTTTTGATTTTTTTTCTCATTCTTTTTCTTTTTGATTTTTTCTGTTTTCTTTTTTCTGTTATATCTATAATTGTTTTGTTTTTTATGTTTTCTGTTTTGCTTTATATCTATTTGGTTTCTATTTTGTTTTTTGCTCTAGTTTCTTTTTCTTTTATATCTATTTAATTTAATTGTCTATATTTGTAAAAATCATATCTATATAGAAATGGCCGCCGTGTCTATTCGTTGAAATGGTCGAATTTTTGAAAACTATCGAATGTTCTGTGATATAACCAATACTTGTGTACCTTAAAATGTTTTTTTTTTAAATCTCAGAGCAAACTAACACACATTACCAACAACAGTTATATAAAAGGTTTAATACATTATTACACATCGCGTATGATTTACATGTTTAATTGTCTATATTTATGAAAAACATATCTATATTTGTAAAACTCATATCTATATTTGATCATAACTATATTTGAGCTAATTGTTTAATTGTCTATATTGATTTAATTCTTTAATTGTCTATTAATTTCTTTTGTATTGATTTCTTTTACATCTACTGATTTAATTGTCCAAATTAAGTCAAATTAGTTTCTAAAATCAACAAATTTTGGAACAGCCAATATTTATGAACATCCAACTTTTTCCTATTTATAAAAAATGGATGGGTGCCATTTTGCACCATATTTTGTATACTTGATTCACAAAAAATGTCATTTTTTACACTTAAAAAATAAAAATGATATTTATAAAACTAATTTGAAAAAACACAATTCTGCAACATTGTTTGCCATACCAAGACGCACCCATGTGTCAAATATGGTCACATTATCACAACTAAGTTTAGGGGTGTGTTTCTATTGAGCCAATCAGGAAGAAGCAAACAGATCATGTGTTTCTTTCAAGCGCTTGTGAGCCGTTGGATCAGGGTTGTGTTTCTATTCAGCCAATCAGGAAGAAGCACACGGATTCTGTGTTTCTTTCAAGCGCTTGTGAGCCGTTGGATCAGGGGTGTGTTTCTTTTGAGGGCTTGTGAGCTGTTGGATCAGCACTATCACGACCACTTTGTGAGCCACACGACCCTATATATAGCCCACCTCTCGGACATGGTGGGCACTATATCTGGCCATGGGCCGGGCCGGGACGGGCTTCGGGCCGGGCCTAAAAAAGCCCGCGGGAAAAAACCCAGGCCCAGGCCCGGCCCGACTCAGCCATCGGGCCTAGATCTGAGGCCCAGGCCCGGCCCATCACTACAAAATCCCGTCAAAATCCTGTCGGGCCTCGGGCCTCGGGCCGGGCTTCTTACTGAAACCAACAATATTCAAAGCCCAGGCCCGGCCCATCACGTCCATCGGGCCTAGATCTGAGGCCCAGGCCCGTCCCATGGGTCAGGCCCGTCGGGCCTAGGCCCTGTATTTTCGGGCCGGGCCGGGCCGGGCTGGTCGGGCCGGGCTGGAGATGGCCAGATATAGTGGGCACTCAGTGTGTACTCTGTAGGAAATATGCCCGAGAGGCAATCATAGAGATGATGATATTTCGATGTATCCATGATTTATAATAATGTGCCTTGAATAATGTCTTTGTATTGATTGGCAAGTACGTGACTTGTTTGTGAAACTCATTACTTGTATGGTTATTCTAAATATGTCCCTAGTCGGAGTTCATGTGAGGACACACTTGAATATTAGACTAGCACATGTATTGGTTGATGACTATGTTTCACAAGTCATAGACATGGAGATGTCAAACCAGTAATGTGGATTTATGTTATGAACATAGAGTTGGACTGACCCACCTTGAGACGATGTAACAATGTTCATAGTTCTCTCTATACATGATGTGTATGTCTTGTCCCTAAACCTGAGATTGTCGCATATACCCGAGATGTGAATTGACCTACTTTGGGGCTATCAAACGCTACACCGTGAAAGGGTAGCTATAAAGGTAGCTTACGGGTTTGTCGTGAAACATGCTGCGGAGCATGGTCAGTCAAGATGGGATTTGCCCCTCTCTTCTTGAGAGAGATATTTCTCTGGGCCCCTCGAGTGATTGGATCCAGAAATGCATGGCCGTGCTACATAAGGTTAAGGGTTAACCTAGTATGGGATTCCGAATCACAGAATCGAGAAAGAGAGGTCAGCTGGAGGCTTGACCTAATATCGTGAGGCAAAGGGAATGGCATAAACATTGTGATGGTTCATCCGATACGATCTTTATGTGCGTTTGGGAATTGGCACGTTTTGCTAGAAGCCGCTACCAACTATTGGCCGAGTAGGTGTACTCGTGTCATGTCTAAACGTGCGTGAACCTATAGGGTCACACACTTAAGGCAGTGAAGGCAGAATTCGGATTGGATCCGAGTTGGGCTGGAATAGACTCCAGAATGGGCTTCGGTTGAGGCAGCCCAATATGGGGAGGTCTATATAAGGAGAGGAGGCTGGACGTTTTAGGGTTGCCCATTTTCCGCACCACAATCCACCCAGCCACCGTCTCCCCACGCCCCTGCTGCCCGCGCGGACCTAGCAGTCCGGCGAGCGGCGCCTCCACGCCGTACGTGTGGGTACCGATAGAGGTGCTACGCTTGGAGCACTTGGACGAACCGCCGAGAGGAGCTGTTCGTGGGAGCTGTTCGAGGGAGCGACTGGATCGGAGAGGATTGTACGTCTACCCTGCCCCGACTCGCTTCACCGACTTCGGCACGGCACATCGCGTCTAGTGGTAATCCCGTGATCTATAACTGCAGCAGTTCCTTGGTTGTTGCGGTAGAAAATTTTGATTTGCGCTAGCGTAGCCTACCCGCGACCCTTCATACTCATTGTAGTTCATTTGGTATACAAATCATTTGGATTCCCTGCATACATCCGACGGTGCATTTGATATGCGGGCACTCACGAGCCACCGTCGGGCTGTATGCAGGGGAAACCGTGTGTTTTGTTCTATCTACAAATCCTTCAGTTCATCGACCGAATACAAATCATTCGGATTCCCTGCTTACATCCCAACGGTGCATTTGATATGCGGGCACTCAGGAGCCACCGTTGGGCTATGTGCAGGGGAAACCGTGTGTTTTGTACCAACTTTTTCGAGCGCTTGTGAGCCGTTGGAGTTTATAGAACCAAAAATCAGTGTTTAGAGTTTTCTTCTGAGTTTTCATAACACAGTTACATAAAAGGTTTAATACATTATTACACATCACCAACAACACCCCCCTATCTATTGTTGGGGTATAATTTTTTTCTTCGTGTATGTCGACCCTTTCTTCTGATTGCGCCGTAACCATGGAGAATCTTCATCATTTAACGGGATGCTTGGGTCAGCTTTCACTTTGAAGGGCGGAATTTCATCAAACTTATTGTAATCTTCTGACATTTCTATCTTGTCCTCCACTCCCACGATGTTTCTTTTCCCTGAAAGAACTATGTGGCGCTTTGGCACATCGTATGATGTATTCGCTTGCTTTTCTTTTCTTTTTTTCGGTCTGGAAGACATGTCCTTCACATAGAAAACCTGAGCCACATCATTGGCTAGGACGAATGGCTCGGTGTGGTACCCAAGATTCTTGAGATCCACTGTAGTTATTCCGTACCGCGGGTCTATCTCTACCCCGCCTGACAGGTTGACCCATTTGCACTGAAACAAAGAGATCTTAAAAGAAGGTCCATAGTCAAGTTCCCATATCTGTTGTATGCAACCATAATATGTGTCCTTTGTCCCATTGTCGTTTGTTGCATCAAAGCGGACACCACTGTTTTGATTAGTGCTCTTTTTGTCTTGGGTGTCCGTATAAAATGTATTCACATTTATCTCGTACCCTTGGAAAGTCAATATAGTTGAAGATGGTGACTTGGCCAACAAGTATAGCTCTTCTCCAACAATGGTGTTATTAATGAGATGTGCTTGCAACCAACCGCCGAAAGTATCCACGTGTTTTCCTTTAATCCAGAAGTCAGTCTGCTCCGGGTATTCGGAGCGTAAAATATCCATGTGTTTCACGATATACGGAGCCACCAATCTGGAATTTTGTAGAACTGTGTAGTGTGCTTGAGTGAAAGAATGCCCGTCCATACTTGTTGTTGCTTTCTTTCCTAGCGTGCCTTTTCCACGCAGTCTCCCCTCATGGCGCGATTGAGGAACACCGATCGGCTTAAGATCAGGAATAAAGTCAACACAAAACTCAATGACCTCCTCTGTTCCATAGCCCTTGGAAATGCTTCCTTCTGGCCTAGCACGGTTATGAACGTATTTCTTTAAGACTCCCATGAACCTCTCAAAGGGGAACATGTTGTGTAGAAATACAGGACCGAGAATGGAAATCTCTTCGACTAGGTGAACTATGAGGTGCGTCATAATATTGAAGAAGGATGGTGGGAACACCAACTCGAAGCTGACAAGACATTGGACCACATCCTTCTGTAAACTTGGTAGAGTTCCTGGATTGATTGCCTTCTGAGAAATTGCATTGAGGAATGCACATAGCTTCACAATGGGTACTCGAACGTTTTCGGGTAGAAGCCCCCTCAATGCAACCGGAAGTAATTGTGTCATAATCACGTGGCAGTCATGAGACTTTAGGTTTTGGAACTTTTTCTCTACCATGTTTATTATTTCCTTTATATTCGACGAGTAGCCAGACGGGACCTTGATACTGCTCAGGACTTGAAAAAAGATCTCCTTCTCTTCTTTGGTAAGAGCGTAGCTGGCAGTACCTTGATACTTCTCTGGATTTAGGTTGTCTCGTTCGTGCATACGTTGCTGGTCCTGCCATGCATCCGCTGTATCTTTCGTCTTCCCATACACGCCTAAGAAGTTTAGCAGGTTCACGCAAAGATTTTTCGTCACGTGCATCACGTCGATTGCAAAGCGAACCTCTAGGAATTTCCAATAGGGTAGGTCTCAAAATATAGATTTCTTCTTCCACATGGGTACGCGATTGTCAGCGTCATTCGGATTAGATTGTCCGCCAAGACCCTTTCCATAGATTACTTTTAAATCCTTGACCATGCCATATATAACATCACCAGTAGGGAGGGTAGGCTTCGTCCGGTGATCTGCCTCACCTTTGAAATGCTTGCCTTTCTTTCTTACGGGATGCTTGTTTGGAAGAAATCGACGATGCCCCAGGTACACATTCTTGTTACCTAAATATATACTTTCAGTCTCACCTAAACAGTGTGTGCATGCATTGTATCCCTTGTTTGACTGTCCTGAAATGTTACTAAGAGCAGGCCAATCATTGATGGTTACAAACAGCAACGCTCGTAGGTCAAATTCCTCATGTTTGTACGCATCCCACACACGTACACCTTCGTCAGACCACAACTGTAAAAGTTTTTCAACTAATGGCCTCAGGTACACATCAATGTCGTTGCCGGGTTGCTTCGGGCCTTGGATAAGCACTGGCATCATAATAAACTTTCGCTTCATGCACAACCAAGGAGGAAGGTTATAGATACATAGAGTCACGGGCCAGGTGCTATGACTGCTGCTCTGCTCCCCAAACGGATTCAAGCCATCTGTACTTAGACCAAACCTTAAGTTCCTTGCGTCACCTGCAAAATTCTTGAACTCACTGTCGATGTTTCTCCACTGCGACCCATCTGCGGGGTGTCTCAGCATCTCGTCTTCCTTACGGTCTTCTTTGTGCCATCGCAACAACTTGGCATGCTCTTTGTTTCGGAACAAACGTTTCAACCGTGGTATTATTGGAGCATACCACATCACCTTGGCAGGAACCCTCTTCCTGGGGCTCGCCTCGCCCTCAACATCACCTGGGTCATCTCGCCTGATCTTATACCGCAATGCACCACATATCGGGCATGCATTCAAATTCTCGTACTCCTCACGGCGGTAGAGGATGCAGTCATTGATGCATGCATGTATCTTCTGCACCTCTAATCCTAGAGGGCAGACAACCTTCTTTGCTTCATACGGGGGCGGAGCCAGGATTTGACCATAGGTGGGGCGAGGAAAACAATTGCCACTTAACGGCATCGATTTTTTTTTACGGTAGTGAACATAGCATAAGATACTATAACACAATATATGATACTAAGTACATCATAAATATAAAAATGACAATGTGAAAAAGCATGGTATCTTTCTCTTCATTTTTTGAATCATACTTTTTAATAAACAAACTGTAGTTTCAGTTATTCTATAGTGCATTTGTGTTTCAACTCTATGGTAGTAGTATATAAATTGTTATGCAATTTGTGTTGATCTGACAAAAAGCTAGCTAGTGGTATGTATGAATTCAGTTACAATATTAATACACAACGTACCTTAATTAGTTAAAGACTTTTTGTCTGGCTAACATTCAGCCTGAGGCCGTAATCACATGTAAAATGTAACATGTTGCATACTGTTTCTGGTGGGCAGGCGCTATAGACGAAGCGGCCAGCCTATATCCTGGTCTGATCAGGGCGATGATCGGCGAGCGACTGCATATGTAGGGGACGAGTGGTGCGTAGGTGACGAGCTGCTGGCGGCGGCAAATTGTGCCCTAGCTCAATCGACGATTGATCGATCAAAGACTTTTGATGCGGGAAACAAGGCCACGATAGGTAGATGGGCCACTGGGCTTCAGTTAGCTGGTCCAGCTCCGATTCAGCTAACCATGCGCTAAGTAATTATGTACACTAATCTCCGGCCATTAGCGCACATACACTAGTAAATTAGCACGAGTAACTTCTGTCAAAGATTGAGGGGGGCGATCCATTGGAGGGGGGGGGGGGGGTCTAGCCCCTGCTAGCCCCCCTGTCTCCGCCCCTGGCTTCATACGTACTGGGGGGCAATACGTTATCCCTTGGAAGTATCTTCTTTATTATTTTTAGCAACTTTTCAAATCCCTTGTCAGATAGTCTATTCTCTGCCTTCCATTGCAGCAATTCCAGGGTGGTACCCAGCTTTTTCTGGCCATCTTCACAATTTGGGTACAACAATTTTTGTGATCCTCTAACATGTGCTCCAACTTCGACCTCTCGTTTTCACTTCCGCAGTTTATCTGTTCATCAAGAATGCCCCGACGAAGATCATCATCGGACTGATCATCAACAATGACCTCATGTTCAGCTTCGTCTTCCGCCATTGTAGTACCACCGTGTTCAGAGAACACAGGATAGTTGTCATCATCCTCTTCTTCATTGTCTTCCATTATAACCCCTCTTTCTCCGTGCTTGGTCCAACAGTTATAGCTGGGCATGAAACCGTTCTGAATCAGGTGGACGTGAAGGGTTCTTGAGGAAGGGTAATTCTCATCACATGGACAAAACATAAAACCATTCTGCTTGTTTGACTCAGCCACACGGAGAAAATTATGCATGCCATTAATGAACTCGGGACAGCGTCGGTCACCGTACATCCATTGCCGGCTCATCTGCATTATATAAATATATCAAAAACCATTACACTATAGCTATATCATGAATAGAGATACGTGACCAAATTTATTAATACAAGTTCACCACATTAAAACAAAAGTAGAGTAGTGACCAAATCTAATACATAGTTCTCATAAACATACATTAATTGAAACTAACATACAACTATCTAAAGAATTTAAATCCAACGACAAATGCGATCAAAATCGCAACTAAGGTAATTATTGAACCAACATCATAATGATACCAAGCCTCTTGACTATTGACATATTTTCTAATCTTTTTAAGCTTCAAGCGCATTGCATTCATCTTGATCTCATGATCCAAGCGCATTGCCTCCATCTTGATCTCGTGATCATCGACGACGTCGGCAAACTTGAACTCCAATTTCATCTTCTCTTCTAAGCATTGGAGACGAAGATCTTCACTTCTTTTCAATTTTTCTTTCAAATCATTGTTTTCTTTTTCAAAAAACTCAATAATAGGGTCGGTTGGAATTTCCGGTTCAACTACCTCCTAGATAAAAATATATCTATGTCAAGTTGGTCGTCATAATTGTCATAAACACGAAATTAAACAAATATATAGTTATAACAAACAATCGTACCACATCCGAATAATAGAGCGAACGAGAGCCGGTGTGGACAGATGTCAAAACCATGACACTATATATAACAAAAAATTATGCAAATAAGAAAATTATACAAGTAATAATTATGCATCTAAATCATACAACTAAGATTTTTAAAATAAAGATAAAAACAAGAGGCTCACCGAGGTGGTGTCGGTGACGGGGCGGCGCGGGCGATCGACGGCGGTGTGAAAGGGGACGGGACGACACTAAAAAAAACCACAAATCATACTTTAATTTGAGCTCAAAATGCATATAAAACAAATGAAATCCCTAACTTAGGCATTTCATCAAATACCTAGCTAGCACTACAAAAATCAAATGAGCTAAACTAGCAATAAAATGAGCTAAACTTGAAATGCCGGAAGAGAGGATTGATAACCCACAAGTATAGGGGATCGCGTGTAGCCTTTTCGATAAGTAAGAGTGTCGAACCCAACGAGGAGCTAAAGGTAGGATAAGTATTCTCTCAAGTTCTATCAACCACTGATACAACTCTACGCACACTAAACGTTTGCATTATCTAGGAAATAAAACTACGGTAGCAATACGGGTATGAGAGGTAGTTTTGCAAGATAATAAATACAAGAAAGTAAATGTTAGTGCTGCAGCAATAAATACACTAAGTAACCATATACTAACAGTACCATGAGTGTGGAAAAGTGGTGGTAATTGTGGTGGCTTTGTCCAAGATTAATTAGTGAAGGTACTTGGTTCATTGTCTTCGATGCAGTTTTCTATGTGGGAGAGGCTAAATATACATGCACTCCACTACTTGGGATTACAAGTACTATATGATTGGATTGTTAGAAAGCATCCGCAAATACTAACAATGCATTAAGGTTTCCCCAACCATAGCCTTAAGTTCAAGGTCCTCTTACTCCCATACGTGCAACTAATCGGTTCGCGTTCTCAGGTTTCTGTCACTCCGGCAGAACTTCCCCCGCTTCGTTACAAATACTACCAACCCTAGGGTGTTTGATCCATGCGCGCACAATATAATGGACACCAAAGGACAGCACCATATAGACATACAACTCTAATGAACCTCATGCATTCAATTAAGCAATCAAAAGACAAATAAACTACGGAAACATGATGTAAATCATAGGATAAATATTATAGCATCAAACACCATGTTTACATAGGACGGTACAGAGGTTTGTGGGAGGATGAACCACTGAATACAAGGAGGAGATGGTGATGGAGATGGCGGTGAAGACGGCGGAGAGGGCAGCGCGGCGGCGCAGGGCGGCGGCGGCCGGCGGTGCGGGGAACTCCTTTCCCCGCCGCCGGCAAGCTTGGGGAGCGCCGCCCCTTAGCCTCCCTCCTTCATGGCTTCTTGGGAGCCCTCCCCCATGGAGATGGGATCCATGGGGGAGGCAAAAACGTGGCTTTTGGTGGCTGAAATTCGTGGGTGGAGGAGTCCTCCACGAATTAGGTTTCCTCCCTTTATATATCTTCTCGGATTTCCGTCACCCCTTTTAGGGTTCCACCAAAACGGGCCTACAGGCCGCGTCCGAACTCCGATTGGGCTGATCTCGGGCTTAAAATCTTCGTATGGAAAATTGTGACAACTTTCGTAACAGCCAGGTCTCCATTGACGTCATCTTCGAGGGTCAAACTGGCAATCTTCGTAAAAAGTTCTCAGACAGATTTCAGGAAAGTCCCAATTCGACTCCAACAAGGTTTCCTCTTGTATTCTTGATAATTTCTACACATCAAAGAGTAAAACAAGAACATTGTGCACTTTTGCAACTATTAGTAGGTTAGTCCAAATAAATAATAAACTTAATATAAAACAAGTGCTAAAAGCATAAAAATGGCATGAAACAATCAAAAATTATAGATACGTTTTGGACGTATCAACATCCCCAAGCTTAATTCCTGCTCGTCCTCGAGTAGGTAAATGATAACAAAATAATTTTTGATTGTAAATGCTATGATCAGGTCTTTAACAATTGCATGATGTATGGATAATAAAACTTAGCAATCATGTTTCCTAATGAAAAGTATCAACGAACTAAGAGCTTATAACATGAAATTTATAAACATCAACAAGATTGTAATGACCATAATAAAGCATGATAGAGTGGTATCTCGCTTGCCCTTAATTGTGGAGCAAAACATAAATGCCAAGGCACCTCTGAAGTTCAAGTGAAGACTAGATATAGAGATATCAAAGATAAAAGCATCATGGTTATACCTCAATTAATCGTATTCTGGGACAAGCACATTACACTAAGAACGACAGCTATGCTCTCGAAGAAGTGCTCAAAGAAAGGATGGTGACTCAACATAAAAATAAAAGATTGGCCCTTCGCAGAGGGAAGCAGGGATTAACACGTGCTAGAGCTTTTTGTTTTAAAAACAGAGGTAAAAATGTTTTGAGAGGTGTTTGTTAATTGTCAACGAATGGTAGCGGGTGAGAACAGTATTCTACCTGTCAAACGGACTTTTAAGAGCGGCTCCCATGAAGGACGTTATTTCTACCAGCAAGGCAGATCATCCCTCTTTCTCTTTGGTTTACACACATTCAGGTATTTCACTGTTTGTCATTGCTTACTGATGAATCAGGGCAAAAGTGTGAAGAGAATTAATTGGTTAAAGTTGTAATTAATTGGGACTGGGCACCCCGTTGCCAGCTCTTTTTGCAAGTTATTGGATAAGCGGATGTATATGCCACTAGTCCAGGTGTAAAAGTCCATTTGACAAATAGAATAAAGAATAACCACACTAATTCCTCATGAGCTAGTAAACATTGACACAAAAAGAGAAATATTTTGAAGGTTTTAAAGGTAGCACATGCAAATTTACTTGGAATGGCTTGAAATACCATGCATAGGAATTTTTGGTGGACTCTTTGGGATAACTTGGTTTTAAGGATTTGGATGCACGAGCAGCATTCCCGCTCAGTACAAGTGAAGGCTAGCAATAGACTGGGAAGCGACAACCACGAGAGCGATAACGGTCATAATCATGCTTGCGACAAAATAAAATTAACGGAGGCATAAAAACGATACTAAAACTCTGAGGCAAAATAGATCATCAAGGCTTAATTGACTTTTATTTTTCAGTCATAACATGTGTGAGCATGTGCCAAGTCGATTCAAGTGAATTATTCAGAGGAGGATACCACAATACCATACCATCTTATGAACAGGACAATGCATGTTGATATCAAAATAACATAATATGCACTATTAGCTAGTTGAGACTAACCATAAGAAAACATAAACTACTAAACAGTATTATTCACACATCATTTTTAAGTTTCAACAAGTAATCCATTAACCAAGTAAACATTGAAAACAGAGGATAAATAAAATATGTGACGATCCACTTATTAATGTAACTGGTGTTTGATGCTAAGATAAATAGATAATAAAATACAGCCGCTTCAAGTTTAGTTAAGTTCCTATGTTGCTCAAAAAACAAAGTTTAAAGGTTTGCAAACCGTGGGGTTATTGATGAAGAGGGATGCGGGGACATCCCCAAGCTTATGACTTTGGTAATTCTTCAATATTCCATAGTTTGGTGTTCCTTCATTCTCTGTGAAAAAACTTCAACACAAAAACTTTCCCATTCTTTTCTGCGGTTAGACATTAGTACAATAGATAATATTTCCCAAGTGCTACTATTAAACCAAATAAAATTTTGTTTTTAAGTTACAGAAAGGTTGCTTAAATGGCCAACTTATAAATGAAAGGTAAGAACCATTAAAAATCAAATGAAAACGAAAAGAGGCCACTCTTGCAACAAAAGTCAGAATCTGTCCAGAAAAACAGCAGCTGGAAAACGCAATTTTTAGGTGCACTTAAACATGCCCGAAATTTTAGCCAATTTTTGTACATGCAGAGGATTAGGTGCTACAACATCAGTAATTTTTTCGTGATTTTTAGAGCTTCCAGTAAAATATGAAAAATCGCGCAATAAGCAGTAGATACCGAAAACAGAAAATCACTTTTTACATATGTATCAACTAAGCTAAATGGATAAAACTTGGTACTTTATTTTTGATAAACTAAGAAACCAGAGGCTAAGCAAGACCTAAACATGCTAGCTACAGCAAGGAAAACTCTAAATAAAAATCAAAAGTAAAACCCAAATAAAATTAAAATAAAGAACCAAACAAAGAAGCAAAACAAAAGAAAATATTTTTGTTATTTTGAATTTATAAGTGAAAGTAAAGAAGCAATCGAAACCAAATAAGGAGCCTAATAAAACTAAAGAAGGTAAAACCAAGACATATAAAAGCAATTATAATACAAGTTAAGACAATACATATCATGTGGACGGGTAATATAGAGTATGAACGAGACAACCTCATGTTAGTTGATGAATAGGGGGATGACTCGGGCATCCCCAAGCTTAGATGATTGTATCTTCTTGAATATGTTCTTGGGATGCACCTACACATCCCCAAGCTTGAGCTCTTGCGTCTTCTTATTCATCTCATATCACCATATTGATTAGATCTTATAAGCTACATCCACATAAAACTTCACAAAACTCATTAGTAGGGTTAGTACTCATTAAATAAAATCCACTCATGTTCAAGCATTGACAAGTTTTATAATTTTTACTCAACATTAGCCACTGTATATACTAAGGTGTTCATGATTTCCGTTGTCCGTCGAAAAACTAATGAAACTAACAACACCAAGTACAATATTGAATAAACAAAGAAATCTGTCAAAACTGAACAGTCCGTAAAGATGGCATTCAACGAGATAGTTAAGTAGCTCAAATCGAAAAACTTTAGTCTAATGAAAGAAAGATAATAATCTCAGGTTTATGCACAAAAATTTTCAAGTCAAAATACTATTCTGAGATTTATCACGATTTTATTTACAGAGAAGCACAAAATCTGTCTAAACAGAACAGTCAGTAAAGATCGAATTTTTCGACCTATCTACGTACCTTAAATCAGAAAAAGTTAGTCTAATGAAAGAAAGCTAATAAGCATCACTTTGCACTCAAGAAATTTCAGATCAAGATCACGTTCTGGTGATTTTAAACATTTAATACGGTGGAGCACAGAAAATCTGTTTCTGGACAGCAAAGTAAAACTATCAACTTTCAATTAACTAAGACTATAATTAGCATTTTATTTTTATGTACAGAGGTATATACACAATATTTACAATATTTACATGTTTTTAATGAAAAGCTTCCATGGAAAGATTTGTTTTGGTTTCATAGGCATGAACACAAGTGTTCAAGGTCGACCCCCATTTAACCATTACTCATCTTTCCAATCACTTTTCTTTTTGAAAACGTTTTTAGATAACAACTACACCTAATTTTTTTTGTAATTCGCATTCCCTATCCATAGTAAGATAAAGAACAACTTAATACTGAAAATAAAAACTACTTAGAGATAAAGCAAACAAGTGCACACAAGAACATTAACCTACGCTATGGCTCCCCGGCAACGGCGCCAGAAAAGGTCTTGATAACCCACAAGTATAGGGGATCGCGTGTAGCCTTTTCGATAAGTAAGAGTGTCGAACCCAACGAGGAGCTAAAGGTAGGATAAGTATTCTCTCAAGTTCTATCAACCACTGATACAACTCTACGCACACTAAACGTTTGCATTATCTAGAAATAAAACTACGGTAGCAATACGGGTATGAGAGGTAGTTTTGCAAGATAATAAATACAAGAAAGTAAATGTTAGTGCTGCAGCAATAAAATACACTAAGTAACCATATACTAACAGTACCATGAGTGTGGAAAAGTGGTGGTAATTGTGGTGGCTTTGTCCAAGATTAATTAGTGAAGGTACTTGGTTCATTGTCTTCGATGCAGTTTTCTATGTGGGAGAGGCTAAATATACATGCACTCCACTACTTGGGATTACAAGTACTATATGATTGGATTGTTAGAAAGCATCCGCAAATACTAACAATGCATTAAGGTTTCCCCAACCATAGCCTTAAGTTCAAGGTCCTCTTACTCCCATACGTGCAACTAATCGGTTCGCGTTCTCAGGTTTCTGTCACTCCGGCAGAACTTCCCCCGCTTCGTTACAAATACTACCAACCCTAGGGTGTTTGATCCATGCGCGCACAAGTATAATGGACACCAAAGGACAGCACCATATAGACATACAACTCTAATGAACCTCATGCATTCAATTAAGCAATCAAAAGACAAATAAACTACGGAAACATGATGTAAATCATAGGATAAATATTATAGCATCAAACACCATGTTTACATAGGACGGTACAGAGGTTTGTGGGAGGATGAACCACTGAATACAAGGAGGAGATGGTGATGGAGATGGCGGTGAAGACGGCGGAGAGGGCAGCGCGGCGGCGCAGGGCGGCGGCGGCCCGGCGGTGCGGGGAACTCCTTTCCCCGCCGCCGGCAAGCTTGGGGAGCGCCGCCCCTTAGCCTCCCTCCTTCATGGCTTCTTGGGAGCCCTCCCCCATGGAGATGGGATCCATGGGGGAGGCAAAAACGTGGCTTTTGGTGGCTGAAATTCGTGGGTGGAGGAGTCCTCCACGAATTAGGTTTCCTCCCTTTATATATCTTCTCGGATTTCCGTCACCCCCTTTTAGGGTTCCACCAAAACGGGCCTACAGGCCGCGTCCGAACTCCGATTGGGCTGATCTCGGGCTTAAAATCTTCGTATGGAAAATTGTGACAACTTTCGTAACAGCCAGGTCTCCATTGACGTCATCTTCGAGGGTCAAACTGGCAAACTTCGTAAAAAGTTCTCAGACAGATTTCAGGAAAGTCCCAATTCGACTCCAACAAGGTTTCCTCTTGTATTCTTGATAATTTCTACACATCAAAGAGTAAAACAAGAACATTGTGCACTTTTGCAACTATTAGTAGGTTAGTCCAAATAAATAATAAACTTAATATAAAACAAGTGCTAAAAGCATAAAAATGGCATGAAACAATCAAAAATTATAGATACGTTTTGGACGTATCAAGGATGAAGTTGCTAACCCTTGTATAGGTAGGTGCCACCAATCTTGACAAATGTTGGAGAAAAATGGGGTGAACTCGACCTCGGGAGAGGAAAGAGAGAGCAAAAAATGGATTTGTGCTCGAGCAGGAAAAATGGAGATGGGCTCGGGGTGGAAGAAGATATATAGGGGAAACTTTAGTCCCGGTTCGTAATACGAACCGGTACTAAAGATGGGCCTTTAGTACCGGTTCTTATTACGAACCGGTACAAAAGGGTCCCGTCGTGGGGCCCCCCACTGCAGCCGCCTGCCCCAACCCTTTCGTCCCGGTTGGTATTACCAACCGGGACAAAAGGCCCCGCACTAACCGGGACGGCTTCCGGCCGGCCGCCTCGCCTCTGAAACCGGTACTAATGCCCCCTTTAGTACCGGTTCCTGTCCAACCGGTACAAAAAGGCCGCACCGAAGTCCCTGTTTCTACTAGTGCAATGGAAACTAGAGATATTTCTAGGTACAGAAGTGTGTCGGTAAGTCTAGCCGGATGTAAATTCAGCGAGAATGGCTACTAGCTATAAAGAAAGGAAGCAAGAAAAGCGACATGTAGTTTAGGACTTACATTGTGTAGGCTTCAATGCCTTCTTGAGTTGCGAGACATGGATGGCCGGATGGATGCGAGCTGAGCTGGAAGTTGAAATGGCCCAAAGAACTTGAATCCACAGACTAACATTTGAAAATAGGTATGGCAAAAAGATTGGCTACTCTCCGGTGTCAGAATAAGGTACTCCCCACCATATCCCCACTCCGGTGGTGCGTCTAGCGCTAGCGGAGGGCGTGTGGAGTTGTGTGTCCGGCGGATCTCTTGGGATCTTGTCGGTTTTCGTGTTCGTCCGTGTGGTTGTAGGTCAGATTATTCCGATCTACGGTTCTCATCTTTGGTGATGGTTGCTGCTCTGGTGCGCTGGCCCTTTGGGGTCTTAGCACGACGACTTCTCGTCTGTCTACTACAACAAGCTCTCTTACGACAAGTTTTGCCTGCCTCTGATGAGAGAGGGGCGAGGACAGTGGCGCGCCTTCGGCTCGCTCCAGTGTTCGTAGTCGTCGCTAGGTGGTCGAACGACCTATTTGTATTTTTTTATTACTTTTTGGATTTTTTGTACTGCTGTAGATGATTAATAGATCGGTGGTCTTTTTCGCAAAAAAAAAGATTAGAAAACGTCAAACTACAGATATTTTGAGGGAGGTTGAGGTTGTTCATATAAAAAAAACTAGACGTGATAAGAATTCAACACACATGATAATAAAATTCATTGACAAGCTATTTTCATGAAGCAATTGGTTTCCTATTTCTAAGAATACAAATATTAAAATTCAGATATACAATGTCACAGTACTATGTTTTCTGGTGTTGCCGCACGTATTTTATTTAGGAATGCACCGCGTGTGACACTAGGAGCGACTGAGACGACAAGGGAATCTCCTGGGCGTGTATTCCATTGCATGCGGCCTGCGTTTTTGCTTGTCTTGGCAACGCCAAGAGAAGCCCTTAGAGCATGGCCAACGGTTAGCCCCACCTTACTTCCCATGGAGCCAGATAGGCTCAGAAGCCCCCACACCTCTATTGTTTCTTCATGTAGGTGACAGGCGAAGCCTGCAGAGGAGACATGATCTTCGTTGAGGAAATTTGGGGCCTCTTTCGATAGAAGGGTGAAATAATGCAGCAACATGAAAAATATAGGAATCCCACTAATTTTTCTGTGCAAAATAGAGCTACAACACATGAAAACTACAGGAATAATCATTTGGATGGAACATAGACAAACTGCCCTCAATCCTACACACTTGAGTCTAAGCAAGAGATTGGACTGGATGTTCAAACTCTTATAGAATTGAGTCGTAGGAATCCAATACATAAGAATTTAGTTTGCACAATTCCTTCGATCCAAAGGCAATCCATAGTAAAAAAATCTAAGAATTGGAACCAAATTCCTACAACAAAGAGAGAAGAAATATGGTGAGAAAGGTAGAATACTTTACGAGGAGAACCTACACAACTCATTCAAGAGTTTGGAGAAACTAGGAGAGAAAAACAAGTGTGTGTAAAGAGAGAGAAGGTGGGCCCGCTAGAGCTATACATGCATTGGGTGTCTTACTTTCTTTATGATAGCCTCACTCTCTTAAACCTATGTCTATGTCTTAGGCTTGGGGTGCAGGCTGATATTGCAGTTTGCCACCGCTCGTTCACTTAGACTAACCATAGTGTGAGTAACATATGCAATAACATGCATATTTTTGCAGTTGCAACTAGAAATATTGATGACATGGCATATTATTGAATGGGAAAGAAAAGATGGTGGTAACATATGGAGGTAATAACATAAACTAGTGTAATATGCATGATACTAGTCTAAATTACGACCCACTATGACCAAACTTAGTTCAATTCATGGGATGAATTCTTGGTATATTTTCTCAATCAGGTTACGCGTTGGTAGCTCTGCCTTCCGTTATCTTTCTTTTACCTTTTGTAGTGAAAAAACATAGTGCAACCAAAAATACATCAAAGTAAGGGCTTGTTCGGCAACACTCTAGCTCCTGGCTCCGGAGCGAGCGGAGCGGCACCGAATGCAACAACCCCACAGATCTAGAAGGGTGGAGTGGAGCGGCGAGTAGTGCAAATTGACGGAGCGGCCTTTCCGTCGCTCCTCGTTTTAGCAAAAGCGGGATCGGCTCAAAATTACATGTTATGACACCGTCAAGTGATGGCCAAACCGGTACGCTCTATATATGTCCACTCGTCTCGTGCGGGACAGTCTCAAAGCCCACCAACCATCAGCAACCCGAATAGGCTTCATTTGTCTCGAATGGGCTGACACCCACGCTCGCACGGAGCTGAGCGAGGCGAACGCTCGTCGCGATTCATCTCGATCGGGAGAGCGCTCATTGCCTGGAGCGGAGCGGAGCGACGCAAATAGCTGGAGCGGTGCGTTGCCGAACAGGCCCTAAATAAGGGCAGTGCAAACAAGACTTTAGACATGATACGAGGATGTTTTTTTAGGTAATATTTCTTTTGGTATATTTCATCATAGTGTCAGCTACGGCCAGCGCCCCGGGACAACGTTATCACCGCACCAAACACTTATATGTAGATGCTTAATGGTAAATTGGTTGTTGTGACTAATATTTCGTAGATACATTTGCCGTAGCGTGTGCTATGGGTATGCCCCATCAAAAGGCAGGCCATCAATGTTGCGAAATGTAGTCTAAAACAAGAGCTCGGGGGAGGACACATAGTACATAACGTAATATATCTATGAGAGGAAAGCAGTGCAAAACAGATGCTTGGGGCAAGACATAAAAATGCATGTAGGCTGGGCAAACATATAATTAGGACATCTATAGACAATGCACAACACATACAAATGAAGTACACTGTAAAAACAAAAGACACTGCACATCAAAATTGAGCCGGTGCACATCAAAATCGAATGCGGTGCACAATAAAACCGAATTCAGTACACAGTAAAACAGAAATCAGCGCACAAGTGGTTAAGAGAATGCGAAGAAAGGCAATGCGTTGAATATCTAAGGCAGCAAAGAAAACCAAATGCGGTGCGCAATAAAACTGAAGGCCAAACCAAAAGCAATGCAGATTAAAACGAAAGCAGTGCACAGTAAAATCGAAGGCAGTGCAATCTATGCACTAAAATGAAAAATGTTTATAAAACATATGAAAAGAAGATTTGTAAACGTAAAGATCTCAACGTGACAAGCACAATTGCGTAAATGGATTATGATTTGGATGCTCATTTAAAAAAAATTATTTGAATCTAGGAAAAAATAAAACCCATAGGTGCCCTCTCCCATCAAGGATTATGATTTGAGGCGGCCTGGTTGAGGTCTCACTATAGGCAAGAAATGGAGCAGGTTTGGGCCGACGGAGCAACTGGACCAGCTAGCATGCGGGCGACTTGGGCTAGGCTGTATTGCGTGGTGGGCTCGTTGTGTAGCTGGAGTAGGGACACTTTCGGCTCGGTTAGAAAGGAGATTCAAAAACTTGAGCGGGAGCTGAAAACACTCTGGCTGGCTCCATGGCAGAGCGACGGTTCAGCGATCAAACAGCTAGAACGCAAACTCTATGAAATGTTTGAGAGGGAAGAGATCATGGCCCGACAAAGGTCGCGTGTTGAGTGGCTCCGTGAGGGAGATCGCAACACGGCCTTTTTTTATGCTCGTGCATCGGCTAGACGACGTACTAATAAGATCAAATCTATCATTTGCGAAGATGGTGTCAGATGCATGGAGCTTGCTGGTATCAAGACCGAGGTTGAGAGGTTCTATGAAGAAATGTTCTCATCCAAGCCTTGTGGAGCCATCAATGAGGTCCTTGACAGAATCGAGCGAAAAGTGACTGATGATATGAATGATGATCTGTGCAAGCAAGTCACCAACGAGGAAATTAAGGTGGCTCTTTTCCAAATGGGTCCTACTAAAGCTCCGGGGCCGGATGGTTTTCCGGCGCTCTTCTATCAGACCCATTGGGAGTTGATTCAGGAGGAAATTTGTAGTGCGGGGCTTCCTGGAGGGGGACAGTGTTCCTGAAGGGTTATGCGATTCGGTCATTGTTCTTATTCCTAAGGTGAGTAACCCGGAACACCTCAAGAATTTTCGTCCCATCAGCCTGATGGCGTGTTAACGGTAGAGTGTTTTATTACTTCCCAGCAACAGCACCAGAAGATCTGCTTGTTGACCGTGACAACACACGGTCGTTGGGAGACCCAAGAGGAAGGTATGATGTAGTGCAGCAGCAGTTTTCCCTTGAAATATGATCAAGGTTTATCGAACCAGGAGGACACGAAGGTTCTTCAGAAGGTTGTCAGTGGCGCAACTGACGTGGAACCTGATACGTCTCAAACGTATCTATAATTTCTGATGTTCCATGTTGATATTATACCAATTGTTACATGTTTTATATACACTTCATAGCATTTTTATGCATTTGCTGGGACTAACCTATTAACAAGATGCCACAGTGCCAGTTCCTGTTTTGTGCTGTTTTTGTATTCCAGAAAAGGTAGTCTGGAAATATTCTCGGAATTGGACGAAACTTGACAGGACCTCCTATTTTTCCAACACGTACACGGAGTCCAAAGGAGAGACGGAGGGGGGCCGCGAGCCAGCCACACCATGGGGTAGCGCGGCCCCACCCTCTGCCGCGTCGTGGGGTGGTGTGGGCCCCACGGGCGTCTCCAGCCGCCGCCCTTTCGCCTATATAATCTTCCCGACGCGAAAACCCTAAATACCCGAGCCATTATCCACGAAAAGTTCCAGAGACGCCGCCGCCGTCAACCCTAGCTCGGGAGGGTTCAGAAGCTCTTCCCGGCACCCTGCCGGAGAGGGGAATCATCACCGGAGGGCTCTACATCACCATGCCTGCCTCCGGAGTGATGCGTGAGTAGTTCATCCTTGGACTACGGGTCCATAGCAGTAGCTAGATGGTTGTCTCTCCACTTTATGCTATCATGTTTAGATCTTGTGAGCTGCCTATCATGATCAAGATCATCTTATTGTAATGCTACATGTTTTGTTTGCTGGGATCCGATGAATATTGAATACTATGTCAAGTTGATTATCAATCTATCTTATATGTTATTTATGATCTTGCATGCTTTCCGTTACTAGTAGATGCTTTGGCCAAGTAGATGCTTGTAACTCCAAGAGTTAGTATTTATGCTAGATAGTGGGTTCATGCCTCCGGTAATCTGGGAGAGTGACAACAACTTCTAAGATTGTGGATGTGCTGTTGCCACTAGGGATAAAATAACCGATGCTTAGCTTAAGGGTGCGCCGTTAGGTCTAATGCATTTGTTTACATTACGCACATTACTTAATGCGATTATCCGTTGCTTGCAACTTAATACCAACGGGGAACTCGGTATGACAACCTGGAGGTGGATTATTAGTCATAGACGCTGTTGGATAACGGTCTATGTATTTTGTCGTAATGCCCACATGAATATCATAGTAATCATCATGTCATATATATGCATTGTCATGCGCTCAATATTTTGTCAATTGCCCAGCTGTAATTTGTTCACCCAGCATGTTAGTTATCTTTTATGGAGAGACACCACTAGTGAACTGTGGACCCCGGTCCATTCTTTTACACTGATAATACAACCAACTGCAAACATTGTTCCTTTTCATTCTCTGCAATTTACTACTGTTTTCCACACCATACGTTTAATCCTTTGTTTTCAGCAAGCCGGTGAGATTGACAACCTCACTGTTTCGTTGGGGCAAAGTAGTTTGATTGTGTTGTGTGCAGGTTCCATGTCAGCGCGCCACTGACAACCTTCAGAAGTGATTTCTTGCTCCTACTGGTTCGATTAAACCTTGGTTTCATACTGAGGGAAACTGCTGCTACACTGCTTCATACCTTCCTCTTGGGGTCTCCCAACGAACGTGTGATCCACGTCATCAAGCATTTTTCTGGCGCCGTTGCCGGGGAGCAAGAGGATTTCTGCAAGGGGAGTCTCACGCTTCCAATCTCTTTACTTTGTTTTTGTCTTGCTTAGTTTATTTTTATTTGTCTTGTTTGCTTTTAATTATCAAAAACACAAAAAAAATAGTTTCTTGCATCTAGTTTATTTCGGTTTGTTATTATGTCTAGTTGTTTACTTGCTATCAATGGCTTCTCTCTTTGATACAAATATTATTGGCAAGTGGGTTCACGGAGGAACAGCAAAATTATTATGAGGAATACCGCTTGTCTCAAAAAGGGAAACATTATGGGAACAAATAAGTAGATTGAATTATTTTGCTAAAACTTGTGTTCTACTTATGATGAATCCTACTGCTTTAATGAATCTTTTTGTTGTAGAAGGCATAAACACCTCCCTTTCCAATGTGATTATAATGATAATGAAACCTTGGCTGCTTATGCTAAAGGAAACTATGACTTTGGTAATCTTGAACAAACTGAAGAATTTGTTGTTTTTAAGGGTGCCTATGAAATTGCTGGTTATATTCAAGATGATGATTCTCCTTATAAATCTGAAATTTTGCTATACTTGGTTATTGCCTTGAATATTACAATGATAATCCTTATATCACTGAATTTCTTGAGAAAACTTATTCTCCAGAACAACTTGCTACCTTTCAGGAACCTGTGGAAGAAGAAATTGCTGAAACTGCTCATTGGATGAAAAAGAGGAGGAGAGTGATGAACAAAAGGAGGATCTACCTTCTAATGATAGTAACTCTTTAACTCTTACATTATATGATTACCCTCCATGCCTACCTAAGGAGGAAAATGCTATATTGTTGAATGTCATGATTCTATTGAAATATCTCCTTTTGATAAATTTGAAGTAACAAGCTCCTTGACTCAAGAAAAGGAAATTGCAGAAAGTAAAAATGTGCTCCCTAATGTTATATATGATAATGCTCTTGATGATGGTCCTATATTGCCTAATGATATTTATTATACTATTATTGTCAAAAGTGGGTTTGATAACCCCACTGTTTTTTAGCTTAATAAAAATTATGTGTTTGTAGATCATGAAAAGCATGCTTTATGTGATAGTTATATTGTTGAGTTTGTTCATGATGCTACTGAAAGTTATTATGAGAGAGGAAAATATGGTTGTAAAAGTTTTCAAGTCACTAAAACAATTCTCTTTATGTTGAAAGTTTTGAAGTTGTATTGTTTCATCTTTCTATGCTAGTTGCTTTATGCTTCAATAATTTATTTTGTTACAAGATTCCTTTGCATAGAAGTGGGTTAGACTTAAATGTGTTTGATATTTGCCTCTTGATGCTCTCTTTTGTTTTTCAACTCTTATTCTTATGAGAGCATCATTAAAATCTTATAGCCTAGCTAAAAGGCATTAAAGAAAGCGCTTTTGGGAGGCAACCCATTATCTTTTGTTTTCAGTTTTTGTCAAGGAGTTGTTTACTTCTGTAACAATTCCTTTGTATCTTTATTTTATCGCATTGTTGTGCCAAGTAGCCTCTAATAGGAAGATGATGCTAGATTTGGATTTCTGCGCAGGAACAGATTTTGCTGTTCACCGTTTTACTTCTGTAAAATCACAGAAAAATTATTTAAATCTGCAAATTTTTGTGCGTGATCCTCAGATATGTACGCATCTTTCGTTAGTTTTGCGTTTTTCGATCTGAGCAACGTAAGTGCCTCGAAAAAATTCGTCTTTACGGACTGTTCTGTTTAGACAGATTCTGTCTTTTATTTTTCGCATTCTCTCTTTTACTAGTGTTGAGTGGAATTCTTTTTTAGGGTGAAGAGCTTCACATAACATCAGTGGCAGTAGTTAATGTTAAAAGTAACGGTCATGTTTGTGTCCTTATAGAACATGTGAGTTTTTGATTGTGCACTAACCCTCTAATGAGAATTACTCTGAGTTTGGTGTGGCGGAAGTTTTCAAGGGTCAAGAGAGAAGGATGATATAATGTGATCAAGAAGAGTGAAGAGCTTAAGCTTGGGGATGCTCCCATGGATCACCCCAGCATATTTCAAGAAGACTCAAGCGTCTAAGCTTGGGGATGCCCAAGGCATCCCCTTCTTCATCAGCAACTTATCAGGTCATCTCTAGTGAAACTATATTTTAATTCTTTCACATCATATGTGCTTTACTTGGAGCGTCTGTGTGCTTTTATTTTCAGTATTTTATTTTCTTATGGTCAACTTGATTGGACCCTAGCATTCTTGATTGGGAGAGAGACACGCTCCGCTTTTTCATATGAATACTCCTATTCTTCACTTATACTTGTTGAGTATTCTTATCTAGCTATTGCTATGCTTTTAGCTCCTGTTTTGCATGCATCTCTTATTCAGAGCTGTTAGTTCTTTTAAAGAAAGTACTCTCTTGCTTCACTTATAATTGTTTGGAGAGTTTATGTTGAAATAAATTGATTGGTGTTTGGTTGGAACAGAAAATGTTGCATGTGGTAGATGGTATAATGGAAAAAGCTTACATATTCTTGTAGATCACTGTATTGGATAATTTGATACTTGTCAATTGTTTTGAGTTATCAAGTAGTTCATGTTTAAGCTTTTGTATCATGTAGTTAAAACCTATTAATGAAGAACTACCGTAAAGCTCGTTGAAATTTGGTTTGCATGATTGGTATCTCTAAGGTCTAGATATTTTCTAGTAAAAGGGTTTGGTTAACAAGGAAGACAGTGTAGAGTCTTATAATGCTTGCAATATGTTTTCATATAAGTCTTGCTGTGTCGGTTGATATCCTGTGTTTGCTTCAAATAACCTTGCTAGCCTAAACTCTGTACTGAGAGGGAATGCTTCTCGTGCATCCAAAACCTTGAGCCAAAATCCATGCCATCTGTGTCCACCATAACTACCTATATGTGGTATTTCCTTGCCATTCCAAGTAAATTTTTCATGTGCTACCTTTAAACTATTCAAAAATTATTACTATTTTGTGTCAATGTTTACCAAGCTCATGAGGACGGGGTGGATGTCTTTATGTCAACTGTCAAACAGACTTTACCACCGGACTAGCGGCATATACATCCGCTTATCCATTAATTTTGCAAAAAGAGCTGGCAAATGGGGTGCCCAGTCCCAATTAATTACAACTTTAACCGCTTAATTCTCTTCACATTTTTGCCCTGATTTATCAGTCAAGCAATGACAAACAGTGAAATATCTGCATGTGTAAACAAAAGAGAAGAGGGATGATCTGCCTTGCTGGTAGAAATAACGTCCTTCATGGGAGCCGCTCTTAAAAGTCTGGTTGGCAGGGGTCATATTGTACTTTCCATTTTCTGATTCGTTGACAATTAACAAACACCTCCAAAACTTATTTTTACTCTCTTATGATTTCAAAAACTTAAAAAGCTCTAGCACATGATTTAATCCCTGCTTCCCTCTGCGAAGGGCCTTTCTTTTACTTTTATGTTGAGTCAGTTTTCCTACTTCTTTCTATCTCAGAAGCAAACACTAGTGTCAACTTTGGTGCAACAATTTTTATATGCTTGTATATTGCACTTATTATATTGCTTTGTGTTGACAAATATCCATGAGATATATATGTTGAAAGTTGAAAGCAATTGCTGAAGCTTAAATCTTCCTTTGTGTTGGTTAAATACCTTTTACTTAGAATCTATTGCTTTATGAGTTAACTCTTATGCAAAACTCTTTGATGCTTGTCTCGAAAGTACTATTCATGAAAAGTTTTTGCTTATATGATTCAGTTGTTTGCTCATTATCTACTTGCTAGCAAACTATAGACCATTGACCTGGATCACTTCATTCATAACATGTGCTTTACAATACTATTTGATCAAGATTATGATTGTAGCATGTCACCTCAGAAATTATTTTGTTTTTATCGTTTTACCTACTCGAGGACGAGTAGAACTAAGCTTGGGGATGCTTGATACGTCTCAAACGTATCTATAATTTCTGATGTTCCATGTTGATATTATACCAATTGTTACATGTTTTATATACACTTCATAGCATTTTTATGCATTTTCTGGGACTAACCTATTAACAAGATGCCACAGTGCCAGTTCCTGTTTTCTGCTGTTTTTGTATTCCAGAAAAGCTAGTCTGGAAATATTCTCGGAATTGGACGAAACTTGGACAGACCTCCTATTTTTCCAACACGTACACGGAGTCCAAAGGAGAGACGGAGGGGGCCGCGAGCAGCCACACCATGGGGGGCGCGGCCCCCCCTGCCGCGCCGTGGGGTGGTGTGGGCCCACGGGCGTCTCCAGCCGCCGCCCTTTCGCCTATATATCTTCCCGACGCGAAAACCCTAAATACCCGAGCCATTATCCACGAAAAGTTCCAGAGACGCCGCCGCCGTCAACCCTAGCTCGGGAGGGTTCAGAAGCTCTTCCCGGCACCCTGCCGGAGAGGGGAATCATCACCGGAGGGCTCTACATCACCATGCCTGCCTCCGGAGTGATGCGTGAGTAGTTCATCCTTGGACTACGGGTCCATAGCAGTAGCTAGATGGTTGTCTCTCCACTTTATGCTATCATGTTTAGATCTTGTGAGCTGCCTATCATGATCAAGATCATCTTATTGTAATGCTACATGTTGTGTTTGCTGGGATCCGATGAATATTGAATACTATGTCAAGTTGATTATCAATCTATCTTATATGTTATTTATGATCTTGCATGCTTTCCGTTACTAGTAGATGCTTTGGCCAAGTAGATGCTTGTAACTCCAAGAGTTAGTATTTATGCTAGATAGTGGGTTCATGCCTCCGGTAAATATGACCAAGGTTTATCGAACCAGGAGGACACGGAGGAAGGTATGATGTAGTGCAGCAGCAGTTTTCCCTTGAAATATGACCAAGGTTTATCGAACCAGGAGGACACGGAGGTTCTTCAGAAGGTTGTCAGCGGCGCAACTGACGTGGAACCTGCACACAACACAAGCAAACTAGTTTGCCCCAACGAAACAGAGAGGTTGTCAATCTCTCCGGCTTGCTGAAAACAAAGGATTAAACGTATTGTGTGGAAAACAGTAATGAGTGCAGAAAGTAACAGAGAACAAATGATTGCAGTTGGTGGTTTTATCGGTATGAGGAAATGGACCGGGGTCCACAGTTTACTAGTGGTGTCTCTCCATAAAAGATAACTAACATGTTGGGTAAACAAATTACAACTGGGCAATTGACAAATAATGAGCGCATGACAATGCAATATATGACAAGATGATTATTATGAGATTTAATTGGGCATTACAACAAAGTACATAGACTTGCTATCCAACGCATCTATCTATTCCTAAATAATCCACCTTCCGGTTAGCATCCGCACCCCTTCCGGTATTGAGTTGCAAACAACAGATTATTGCATGAAGTAAAGTGTGTAATGTAAACAATGCAAATAACACGTAGACAATGCATCATTGTTTTATCCCTAGTGGCAACATCACATTCACAACCTTAGTCGTTTATGTCATCTCGAGCCCAGATTACTGGAGGCATGAACCCACTATCTAGCATAAATACTCCCTCTTGGAGTTACAAGCATCTACTAGCAACGGAGAGCATGCAAGATCATAAACAACATAAATAGATAGATTGATAAACAACTTGCTCATAGTATCAATATTCATCGGATCCCAGCAAACACAACATGTAGCATTACAATAAGATGATCTTGATCATGTTAGGCAGCTCACAAGATCTAAACATGGAGGTACAAGGTGGAGAGACAACCATCTAGCTACTGCTATGGACCCGTAGTCCAAGGATGAACTACTCACGCATCACTCCGGAGGCTGGCATGGCGGTGTAGAGCCTCCGGTGAGGATCTCCCCTCCGGCAGGGTGCCGGGAAGAGCTTCAGAACCCTCCCGATCTAGGGTTGACGACGGCGGCGACGGCGGAACTTTTCGTGGAATATGATCGGTGTTTTTAGGGTTTTTGGGACATCGGGAATATATAGGCGAAAGGGCGGCGTGGGGAGGCAACCGAGGCGGCCACGCCAGGGGTGGGCGACACCCCCTCCTAGGCCGCGCCGAGGCCTGGCGAGGCTGCCTCGTGGCCCCACTCCGTCTCCCCTTCTGGTTTCTGGAGTCTTCCGATGACATATTTGTACACGTTGATTTTCGTCCGATTCCGAGAATATTTTGCGACTAGCTTTTCTGAAAGAGAAAATAACAGAAAACAAGAACTGGCACTTCGGCATCTTGTTAATAGGTTAGTCCCAGAAAATGCATAAAAATGCTATGAAGTGTAAATAAAACATGTAGCAATTGGTATAATAACAGCATGGAACATCAAAAATTATAGATACGTTTGAGAAGTATCAAGCATCCCCAATCTTAGTTCCCCCTCATCCTCGAGTAGGTAAACGATAAAAACAACATAATTTTTGAAGTGACATGCTACCAACATAATCTTGATCAAATAGTAATGCAAAGCACATGAACTGAATGAAGTGATTCAAGTCAATGGTCTATAGTTTGCTAACAAGTAAACAAGGAGTAAACAAAATGAATCATACAAGTGCAAACTTTCGTGAATAATACTTTGGAGACAATGGAGCTATAAGAGTTTGCATAAAAGTTAGCTCACAAAGCAATAGATTCTAAATGAAAGTGTTTGACTAACACAAAGGAAGATTTAGTTTCAGCACTGGCTTCAACTTTAACATATTTATCTCGTGGATATTGTCAAGGCAAAGTAATCCAATAAGTCAAACATATCATTATATAACAACTGTTGTACCAAAGTTGACACTAGTGTTTGCTTGTGGAGATAGAAAGAAGTAGGAAAACTGACTCAACAATAAAGTAAAAGAAAGGCCCTTCGCAGAGGGAAGCAGGGATTAAATTATGTGCTAGAGCCTTTTAAGTTTTTGAAAGCATATAGAGAGTATAAAAATATATTTTGAGAGGTGTGTGTTAGTGGTCAACAAATCAGTAAATAGACAATACTTTAAGTCACAAGTTAACCAGACCTTACAAGAGCGGCTCCCATGAAGGACGTTATTTCTACCAGCGGGTAGATCATCCCTCGTTCTCTTTTGTTTACACACTTATGAACATTGCTTGACTGATTTCTTAGGGGCAAAAAGATGTGAAGAGAATTAATGGTTAAAGTTGTAATTAATTGGGACTGGGCACCCCGTTGCCAGCTCTTTTTGCAAATTATTGGATAAGCGGATGTATATGCCACTAGTCTAGGTGTAAAGTCTGATCAACAAGTGAAATAAAGACCATCTACCACATCCTCATGAGCTTGTAAACAGTGACACAAAAAGGAGTAGTAACAGTTTTGAATATTTTAAAGGTAGCACATAAAAAATTTACTTGGAATGGCAGGAAAATACCACATAATAGGTAGTTATGGTGGACACAGATGGCATGGATTTTGGCTGAAAGGTTTTGGATGCACAAGCAGCATTCCCGCTTAGTTCAGAGTTTAGGCTAGCAAGGTTATTTAAGCAAACACAGACTGTCAACCGGTACAGCAAGAACTCATATAAAAAAACATGCTTGAAAAATTACAAGACTCCACATTGTCTTCCTTGTTAACCAAAACCTTTCACTAGAAAATATCTAGACTTTGGAACTGCCAATGATACAAATCTAATATCAACAAGCTTTACAGTAGTTCTTCACTAATAGCCTTTACTTACATGATGCACAAGTCTAAACATTACTTACTTGGTAACTCAAAACAATTGACAAGTATCAAATTACTCAAGACAGTGATCTACAAAACTTATGTAAGCATTTTATACCACTACCACATGCATAGCATTTTCTGTTCAAACCAAACAGCAATCAACTTATTTGAACAACTCTGCAAACAAATATCTCAGGAACATGAACACTTGTAAGAAACCACTCAACACTTGTAAAAGAGAGAATACAAAGCAAAGACAGAATCTGTCAAAACCAGAACAGTCTGTAAAGATGATTTTTTTCGGGACACTTACGTCGCTCAAATCGAAAAACTTTAGTCGTACGAAAGTTGCGTAAATATCTCAGGAACATGAACAAAAATTGGCAGATTTTTTCAAATGTTTCTGATTTTCTACGGCGAGAAACGGTGATGTTCCAGAAATCTGTTCATGTGCAGTAATCCAAATATAGGTACCATCTTGTCATAAGAGACTTTTTTTGGCACAACATAACAAAAAATAAAATATACAAAGGAGTTGTTACAGAACTAAACAAGCTCCTTGACACAAAAAACAAAAATAACAGAAAGTAAAAACAATGGGTTGCCTCCCATAAGCGCTTCTCTTTAATGTCTTTTAGCTAGGCATGAAACATGAATCAAGTATTGTCAAGACCAAAAACATCAACATTATAACTTGCCCTAACAATAGTATCAAACGGGTGTTTCATCCTTCTTCTAGGAAAGTGTTCCATACCTTTCCTGAGTGGGAATTGAAATTTTATATTCCCCTCTTTCATATCAATAACAGCACCAACAGTTCTAAGAAAAGGTCTTCCCAACACAATAGGACAAGAAGGATTGCATTCAACATCCAAAACCACAAAATCAACAGGGACAAGGTTATTGTTAACCATAATAAGAACATTATCAACTCTCCCCAAAGGTTTCTTCATAGAAGAATCAGCAAAGTGAACATCCAAATAACATTTTTCCAAAGGTGCAAGATCAAGGATATCATAAAGCTTTTAGGCATAACAGAAATACTAACACCAAGATCACACAAAGCATTGCAATCAAAATCATTCACTTTCATTTTAATGATGGGCTCCCAACCATCATCTAACTTCCTAGGGATAGAAGCTTCACGTTTTAATTTCTCTTCCCTAGCATGCATGAGAGCATTGATGATATGTTTAGTAAAAGCCATATTTATTTCACTAGCCTTAGGACTCTTAGCTAGCTTTTGCAAGAACATAATGACTTCAGTTATATTACAACCATCAAAATCAAAATTATTATCATCAAAGGTAATGGAACCATTATCTCCTACACTCCTAAAAATTTCAGCACTTTTATCAGAAGCAATTTTAGTGCTATCAGGCAGTTTAAAGCTTTTTGCAGCAGAAGTGGAGACATTTCCAACACCAATTATCTTTCCATTAACAGTAGGAGGTTTACTAGCACTTGAGGTATCAACATTTTCAGTAGTAAAAATAGTGCAAACTCTAGCCACACTCTTCTGTTTAGCAATTTCAGCTTCTTTTTCCTCTCTTTCCCATCTATCATGCAACTCAGCTAGCATTCTTATATTGTTATCAATTTTAACTTGTATAGAATTGAGAGTTTTGCTCTCTTTAACATCATGAGGCAGCGCCTTTATTTTTAAGAAATCAACATCATGAACAAGACTATCAACCTTAGCAGCAAGAATATCAATTTTTCCTAGCTTTTCCTCAACAGTTTTATTGAAAGTAGTTTGTGTGCTAATAAAATCCTTAAGCATAACTTCAAGATCAGAGGGCGCACTCTTATTGTTGTTGTAGGAATTACCATAAGCATTGCTACCATTAGAAGGATATGGCCTATAGTTGCTATTACCAAAATTATTCTTGTAGGCATTGTTGTTGAAGTTATTATTTTTAATGACGTTCACATCAACATTCCCTTCTTGTGCAACCAATGAAGCTAAAGGAACATTATTTGGATCAATAGTAGCATGACCATTCGAAAGCATAGACATAATGGCATCAACCTTATCATTCAAAGAGGAGATCTCCTCAACAGAATTTACCTTCTTACTTGTTGGAGTTCTTTCGGTGTGCCATTCAGAATAGTTTACCATCATATCATCAAGAAACTTTGTTGCAGCACCCAAAGTGATGGATATAAAGGTCCCTCCAGCAGCTGAATCCAATAAATTCCTTGAAGAAAAATTCAATCCTGCATAAAAGGTTTGAATAATCATCCATGTACACTAGTACAGAACGACACATCGGATACCCCTCTATGGCAACGGCAGGAGTTAGGCGGCGGTAAATCGCGACATCCCCCGCGTGCCCGCACTGGGCCGTAAAGCAGGCCCACAACAAAGGCAACGGGTGAATAGTGAAATATATGTTGGCAACGGAGGTTAGTTTACCTCCGTTACCGATGTGGGCTCATCGCACACGAACAGTTTCGTAATCTCCGTTGCCATTACAAGCAGCCCGACAGCTGGCCTATAATAACCTACTATGCCCTTCACTCTCACTCTCACTGTCTCACTTCCAACCCTAGCCGCCGCACAGTCTCCTCTCTCTCCACTCTCTCGCATGGCTTCCACCGTCGGCGCTGGTAGATCCGGCCATCGCGGCCGTGGCCGCGGCCGCGGCCGTGGCCGCCCCACCCTCCGGGCCTTCAGGCAGCAGCAGCGTCAGCTGGTGTTGCGGGACGAGCTTGCGGAACAGGCCGCCGCCGATCCGGCCCCCTCGGGCCGGTCCCGCGCCCTTGGCGCTCGTCCGCACGGTGAAGGCTCTGGCCGCACCCGCTCATTTGGCCACCATTGCAGCTACCGCGAGATCCGCCAGGCGATGTACCCCGGCCGCCATCCGTCTTCCTCCTCCTCCTCGTCCTCGTCCTCCGACGAGGAGGAAGAGGAAGAGGAAGAGGAGGAGGATCGTGATCTGGAGATCGCTTGCCAACTCTCCCGCGTCGATTTCGAGCGCGATGACGCCAAGCGTCGTCAGGGCGAGGCCGATCTGGAGGCGGCGGTCCTCCTCTCCGAGGCCTCAACCCAGGTCGAACGCGCCGAGGAGGCGGTCTACCAGTCTGACCTCCGGGCCGCCATAGCCCTCTCTTTGGTCCACGGCGAGGGCAAGGCGCCGCCAGGGGAGGCCGGCGCTAGCTCCGTCGCCGGCGGCGACGCTAAGCGAGCCCGCCTCGCCTAATGTAAGACCCCAGTTCAGTAGGATAGCTATTTTCTAGTTGTAAGTAGCTAATTGTTTATCCATAGATTTGCTCTGTTTTTAGTAGGCATTGTTTCCACATAGATTTTTGCTATTTTCTAGTTGTAAGTAGCTAATTGTTTATCCATAGATTTGCTCTTTTTAGTAGGCATTGTTTACACATAGATTTTTGCTGTTTTCTAGTTGTAAGTAGCTAATTGTTTATCCATAGATTTGCTCTTTTTAGTACGCATTGTTTACACATAGATTTTTGCTGTTTTCTAGTTGTAAGTAGCTAATTGTTTGTCCATAGATTTGCTCTGTTTTTAGTAGGCATTGTTTCCACATAGATTTTTGTTGTTTTCTAGTTGTAAGTAGCTAATTGTTTGTCCATAGATTTGCTCTGTTTTTAGTAGGCATTGTTTACACATAAATTTTTGCTGTTTTCTAGTTGTAAGTAGCTAATTGTTTATCCATAGATTTGCTCTTTTTAGTAGGCATTGTTTACACATAGATTTTTGCTGTTTTCTAGTTGTAAGTAGCTAATTGTTTATCCATAGATTTGCTCTCTTTTTAGTAGGCATTGTTTACACATAGATTTTTGCTGTTTTCTAGTTGTAAGTAGCTAATTGTTTATCAATAGATTTGCTCTGTTTTTAGTAGGCATTGTTTACACATAGATTTTTGCTGTTTTCTAGTTGTAAGTAGCTAATTGTTTATCCATAGATTTGCTCTGTTTTTAGTAGGCATTGTTTACACATAGAATTTTGTTATTTTCTAGTTGTAAGTAGCTAATTGTTTATCCATAGATTTGCTCTGTTTTTAGTAGGCATTGTTTACACATAGATTTTTGCTGTTTTCTAGTTGTAAGTAGCTAATTGTTTATCCATAGATTTGCTCTGTTTTTAGTAGGCATTGTTTCCACATAGATTTTTGCTGTTTTCTAGTTGTAAGTAGCTAATTGTTTGTCCATAGAGCTAATTGTTTATCCATAAATTTGCTCTTTTTAGTAGGCATTGTTTACACATAGATTTTTGCTGTTTTCTAGTTGTAAGTAGCTAATTGTTTATCCATAGATTTGCTCTGTTTTTAGTAGGCATTTGCTCTGATTTTAGCTTTGTTTCTGTTATGCCGATGATTAAAATTAGGCGACACCGTGTGATCCGGGGGTGGCGCTAGTGATCCTTGCGATATGCACAAATACACATCGATCTTGTGCATCCTACTTGGCTCGCTTGCTCCATCCCTGGAATTGGTGTGTCCAATCTACCTATATATGAGGCATTGTTTAGGCTATGTTCTAGTTGTAATTAGTTCTATATTTTCTGTAATGCCGATGAAGAAGCATCTGTCTTGTGTATAGAGATGAAGGAGCTTACATTTTGATTTTTTTTCATCTCCTTTAGGGCGAGGAGGAAACCTGGAGACAATGCGGCGGCCGTGAAGACGTAGGAGCGGGGCTCCGTCCACACGGTCCACTGAAGCCGGCGCCTCCAGGAGCAAGACTTTTGTGCAGTACTAAATAGGTAGAAGAAGACCACGCAATGAAGCTAGGCGAAGAGGAAGGTGAAGAACCGGCGGCCGTCAAGCAGGAACCACAGGGCTCCGTCGACGGTGCAGCAGGCGTCACCGGCTTTTTTTTGTTTCCTTTAGCCCTCATTACAAACGGTCAAAAACTAATCTCCGTATCTGATGTAAAGACTAAAGGCAACGGTTATATATTATGCCCGTTGCTAAACTTATTACAAACGATAAAAATCTCCGTTGCCATTGTGAGGCTTCACATCAGTGACAGAGGCGGGGACACGGACCCTTTCTCCGTTGCCGAAGGGGTTTTTGGCCCGTTTCCGATGTGTCGTTCTGTACTAGTGGCAGTCGGTCCATGAGTGGGACAATTCTTAACCAATGATTTCATTCTTTCCCAAGCTTGGCTAACGTGATCATTATCAAATTGCTTAAAGTTCATAATGCCACTTCTCAAAGATATGATTTTAGCAGGAGGATAATATTTTCCAATGAAAGCATCTTTACACTTAGTCCAAGAATCAATACTATTTCTAGGCAAAGATAGCAACCATTCTTTAGCTCTTCCTCTCAAGGAGAAAGGAAATAATTTCAGTTTAATAATATCACCCTCTACCTCTTTTACTTTTGCATATCATATAGCTCAGAAAAATTATTAAGGTGAGCAGCAGCATCATCAGTACTAACATTAGAAAATTGCTCTTTCATAACAAGATTTAATAGTGCAGGTTTAATTTCATAGAACTCTGCTGTGGTAGCAGGAGGAGCAATAGGTGTGCATATGAAATCATTGTTGTTTGTGCTAGTGAAGTCACACAACTTAGTGTTTTCAGGATTACTCATTTTAGCAAAATTAAAACAGAACAAGAAAATAACAAACCGAAATAAACTAAATGCAGGATTTTTTTTTGTGTGTTTTTTGGGTTTTAACAGCAAACAAGATAAAATAAAATAAACTAAGCAAGAAAAAACAAAGTAATGAGATTGGAAGTGTGAGACTCCCCTATCTGGAGATTCCAGTGTCCCCGGCAACGGCGCCAGAAAAATGTCTTGATGGCGTGTTAACGGTAGAGTGTTTTATTACTTCCCAGCAACAGCACCAGAAGATCTGCTTGTTGACCGTGACAACACACGTTCGTTGGGAGACCCCAAGAGGAAGGTATGATGTAGTGCAGCAGCAGTTTTCCCTTGAAATATGACCAAGGTTTATCGAACCAGGAGGACACGGAGGTTCTTCAGAAGGTTGTCAGCGGCGCAACTGACGTGGAACCTGCACACAACACAAGCAAACTAGTTTGCCCCAACGAAACAGAGAGGTTGTCAATCTCTCCGGCTTGCTGAAAACAAAGGATTAAACGTATTGTGTGGAAAACAGTAATGAGTGCAGAAAGTAACAGAGAACAAATGATTGCAGTTGGTGGTTTTATCGGTATGAGGAAATGGACCGGGGTCCACAGTTTACTAGTGGTGTCTCTCCATAAAAGATAACTAACATGTTGGGTAAACAAATTACAACTGGGCAATTGACAAATAATGAGCGCATGACAATGCAATATATGACAAGATGATTATTATGAGATTTAATTGGGCATTACAACAAAGTACATAGACTTGCTATCCAACGCATCTATCTATTCCTAAATAATCCACCTTCCGGTTAGCATCCGCACCCCTTCCGGTATTGAGTTGCAAACAACAGATTATTGCATGAAGTAAAGTGTGTAATGTAAACAATGCAAATAACACGTAGACAATGCATCATTGTTTTATCCCTAGTGGCAACATCACATTCACAACCTTAGTCGTTTATGTCATCTCGAGCCCAGATTACTAGAGGCATGAACCCACTATCTAGCATAAATACTCCCTCTTGGAGTTACAAGCATCTACTAGCAACGGAGAGCATGCAAGATCATAAACAACATAAATAGATAGATTGATAAACAACTTGCTCATAGTATCAATATTCATCGGATCCCAGCAAACACAACATGTAGCATTACAATAAGATGATCTTGATCATGTTAGGCAGCTCACAAGATCTAAACATGGAGGTACAAGGTGGACAGACAACCATCTAGCTACTGCTATGGACCCGTAGTCCAAGGATGAACTACTCACGCATCACTCCGGAGGCAGACATGGTGGTGTAGAGCCTCCGGTGAGGATCTCCCTCCCCTCCGGCAGGGTGCCGGGAAGAGATTCAGAACCCTCCCGATCTAGGGTTGACGACGGCGGCGGCGACGAAACTTTTCGTGGAATATGATCGGTGTTTTTGGGGCGGCGTCGGGAGGCAACCGAGGCGGCCACGCCAGGGTGGGTGCCACCCCCTCCTAGGCCGCGCCGAGGCCTGGCGAGGCTGCCTCGTGGCCCCACTCCGTCTCCCCATCTGGCTTCGGGAGTCTTCCGATGAGATATTTGCACACGTTGATTTTCGTCCAATTCCGAGAATATTTTGCGACTAGCTTTTCTGAAAGAGAAAAACAGCAGAAAACAAGAACTGACACTTCGACATCTTGTTAATAGGTTAGTCCCAGAAAATACATAAAAATGCTATGAAGTGTAAATAAAACATGTAGCAATTGGTATAATAACATCATGGAACATCAAAAATTATAGATACGTTTGATACGTATCACAGCCTCTGTAACATGTTATATAAGATTGCGTCCAAAGTTCTTACAAACAGGCTCAAAGTATTCCTCCCTGATTTAATCTCGGAACATCAGAGTGCCTTTGTGCCAGGAAGGCTTATTACTGACAATGCCCTCATGGCATATGAGTGTTTGCATACTATTCGGAAGCAACATGCCAAACTGCCTTTCTTTGCTCTGAAGATTGACATGATGAAGACCTATGACCGAGTGGAATGGAGCTACTTGGCGGGTTGTTTGGCTAAGTTGGGTTTTACGGGTCCCTGGATTACTATGGTAATGCGCTGTGTGACAACAGTGCGCTATGATGTTCGGTTAACGGTGATCTCACACGACCGGTGATCCCAACGAGAGGCTTTCGACACGGAGACCCCATCAGCCTGTATTTGTTTCTTCTTTCTGGGGAGGGTTTGTCTTGTCTCCTGGACCTCCGGGAAGAAGCTGGCGATCTCAAGGGGATTCATAATGGCCGGTTGGGCCCTCCGGTCTCCCACTTGTTGTTCGCGGATGATAGTATCGTTTTCGCTCGGTCTGATCGGCGAAGTGTTGAAGCACTAAATGATACACTTACTTTGTTTTGTGAGGGATCAGGACAGAAGATAAATCGGGACAACTCGACTATTTTCTTTGGCCCTCATTGTGATGAGGCGGTGAAGAATTCGCTGATGGATTGTTTGGGGGTGCATAATGAGGCCCTGCAGGACACATACTTGGGCATGCCAACAAATGTCAGACAAGCAACCACTGCTTTTAACTTCTTGTTTGAGAGGGTTTGGAAGAAGATGAACTCCTTATCTGACCGGCCCCTCTCTCGCAAAGGCAAGGAGATTATGATCAAAGCCGTTATCCAGGCGATCCCAACCTACATTATGAGTTGTTTCCAAATCCCTGTCTCCACTCTCGAGGCAATTTGTCGGGCGATTGCGGACTTTTGGCGGGACCGTGAGAACAGGAGGACGAAGATGCACTGGCGCTCATGGGAATGGCTCTCTGCACCTAAATCGTTGGGTGGATTGGGCTTCCACGATCTAGTTCTCTTCAACCAGGCCATGCTCGGACGCCAAGCGTGGAGATTCTTGACCGATCCGAGCTCCCTTTGTACGAAGGTCCTCAAGGGCAGATATTTCCCAAACTGCGAGTTTTGGGATGCTCCTAAACCCCGCTTGTCATCTTTCACGTGGCGCAGCATTCTGTTCGGGAAGGAGCTAGTTATGAGTGGGGTGCGCTGGGGCATCGGCAATGGCCAGCGGACTAAGCTACTGATGGACAATTGGATCCCCGGAGTACAACCGCATCAGGTTGTAACACTGATACCAATCCCCGCAGATACGAAGGTTCAGTTTTTGCTCAATGAGGAGCATGGGGGATGGGATGCAGAAACGGTCCGAGCAGTCTTTAGCGAGGAGACGGCCTCTACTATCCTCAATATTCCATTAAGAAGATTTGAGAGAGAGGATTTTGCCTCTTGGCCTTTCGCCAAGTTTGGGCAGTATACGGTGCGGTCGGCCTATAATCTGGCCCGCACGCGTGATTTTATGTATTCTCGGAGTTCGACTGGACGTGGAACAAGTTCTGATCCGGCAGAGGAGACCAAGTCGTGGAAATAACTCTGGGGTATTGCAGCGCCCGGGAAGATGTTGATCACTCTTTGGCGGTTTGCACATGACTGCCTCCCGACGGCATGTCAGCTTCGGCGGCGACACATTCCCTGCCGCGAAGACTGTGTGTTTTGCCATAGGGAGGAGAGTGTGGAGCACATTTTTCTATTCTGTCAGTATAGCCGCGAGGTCTGGCAGGAACTGAAGAAATCCTATCCAGTACAGCTGAAGCGCAGAGATTTCTCCTCTACCAAGGGCTGGATATTCGATTTCATTGATCGGTCTTCACAGACAGACCATGTGTCTTCTGGCTGTGACATGTTGGCATCTCTGGGATATGCGGAATAATATCCGCCATGGAGAACGGATGAAACATCCCAACAGTCTAGCAGCGCAGATTAAAGCTTATGTTGAGATGATTGAGCAACATCTTCTGAAAGACAAAACCAACCACAGACGTGTGACTGATCTGTCCGTCCCAAGATGGCCGCTGCCGCCGGAAGGTACTGTTTTTGTTAATGATGATGATGCTGCTTTGTTTTCGTCTTCCGCGCAGATGGGGTTGGCATCGTGATCGGGAACCACAGCGGTACGTGTCTGGTTGCTTGCAGTCAGATCTTTGATGCGGTTGAGACGCCGGAGTTAGCAGAAGCACTGGCCGTCAGGCGTGCTATTACTCTCGCCCGTGTAGAAGGCTTTGACAGAATCATCTTGGCTTCAGACTGCCTGTCAGTTATTCAGCGCATCGGCTCCCTGGCGTGGGATTGAATCGGTATTGGTGTGGTGATCTAAGACATCAGGACCATGGTGGCAGGTTTTCAGTCTGTGAAATTCTGTCATATTAGTCGTTTACTCAATAATTCTGCACACATTCTTGCTCGGAGAGCAGAACAGTTTGTTTTATGATTTCCCGTGATGGGGGGCCGGATTGTATCCGAGACACTCTCTGTAATGATTTGATTTGATCAATAAAGTTGTTGAGTTTCAAAAAAAAGGAATCTTTTTTTGAACGGAATCTTACACTGCGTAATCAACAGAGAAAACAAAGAAAGTACAGAATTACGCAGTAGAACGAGCTGTCGAAGCCCAACGCAACAGCAGCACCCGAGGACGCCGCTGAACCTCCGCATCGCCTGAAGTCCTCCAACGCCGAGCATCGCCGGAGAAGGAGCCACCAGGCCGCCACCAGCCCCAGGAAGGGAAGCATCCCACTCTTGTAGAAGACCGCAAAGGCCGTCCGCCGCAAGCGACGGAGCTGAAGAACGCCAAACGAGCACGGCCAAGACACCTCCTCCCCGCAACCACCTTTCTTCCAACCAACCCTGCCCTGAGCACGACCACAGCTCGCCGGAGCCGCCGCCACAAGCATGCCTTGAACACCCCTTCTCCCCTCGCCGCCACGGCCGGCCAGAGAAGGAAGAAGAACAAACTAAGAAGAAGCATAGCGCGCCGCCAGGATCCCTCCTCCCCTCGCCACCATGGCCGGCAGAAGAGGCCTGAACGCCGCACCAACATCCAGCAGCCACCCCGAAGATCCCAGAAATACGCTCCTGTACAGGCGACCAGGAAGGCCGCACCACCCCCAGATCCTGCACAGCAGGGCCAGAGCCCACCCTACCGCGGCGAAGAAAGGATCAGGGGACAAAAGGTCCACAAGCCGGCCGCCGTCTTCACGTCGACGACCACGCCCTGACCACCAACTCCCACCAGATCGACGGATCTGGGGGCACCACACGCCAGAAGCCTCACGACTCCGCCAACTAAGGCCTCGCCGTGGTGGGGAAGAAGCTCTGCCCACCTTACTCCACCCCACCGCCACCACCACCACCCTGCCAGCGCCGGTAGGAAACCTACACCTACTATCTACAAACCTCAGGCACAGATCGACGGCCCCTCCACCCTCCCGCCGCCACAAGGGCAGCCGGAGAGGGAGGAAGCCAGCGATCCGGCCGTCGGCAGGACACTGGATCTCGTCGCCCTTCCTTTCGCCTCTTAGAGGAACTGTTCACGAGAGGGAGGGGAAAGTGGGTTCTTCTCACGCAACACACAACACACCACTTCTCAAAAAAAAGTTTATGTTGCCCCCGATAGATACGCAGTTTATGTTGAGTTTATGTTTCAAAAAAAGTTCATCGTCCTTAAACTAATCATTTTACTTCTCACGTAAATACTAGCATTTTGTATGGTTTATGTTGCCCCCGATAGATACGCATTAATATCCAAATTGCTATGTTTAACCTTGAGCCAAGAGGTGGACCCACGGTACGAAGAGCCGCCGGTTGTCAAATGATCATGTTTGACCTTGAAAGAGAAGGAGAAAACGGCATGAATGATGCATCGCGCGATCCACAGAATGGAATATTCCTGCGGAAATTTGAGGCGACCCACCCAATTGGCAACCGTTGGCCGGCTGTCATGAATAAACAACACTGCGGTAGCACGTCGCCTTCGATCCTAGTTTGCCAGCCAAGAAACGAAGACGCGGCATTGCTCGCCGGAAAACAATGTTGAACCGCAATGCATAATTGGCTCGGAAAGAAAAGATCTTTTTTGTCGAATGTTAGGCAGGAAGGGGTTTGATTTTGCTCAAAACGGGGAACAGATTGCACACAGTACGTATATTAATATCTCATGTTAATTCTGCTACAAAGTACTATCATGTTTCTGAAGAAGATGCACTGCACATTCAGAAGAGGAAAGAAGAAGGGGGCTTTTACAAGCACAGACGCATGGGTGGGTCACCGTAACAAAAATTCTATGGTGAGCGGCCATGGCCGCACGGCGGCAAGCAAGAGAGAGCGCGGTAGTGGCGGGTATTCACAAGGCGTCAGCTGTCGATCAAGGATCAGATCTACCAGCACTGGTCGGTCTCCCAGGTGCGCCGGGGCCTGCCCCAGAAGCTGTGCGGGGCCGGCCTGGAAGAAGGCGGCTGCGCGTAGGCCTGCGCGTAGGCCTGCGCGACGACGTCCCGGTCGTAGCGCGCGCGGGCGTCCGGGTCGGAGAGCGTGGCGTAGGCGTCGTGGAGCCGGATGAAGTCGCCGTCGTCGCGGCCGGCCACGTCGGGGTGGCGCTCCCGCGCCAGGCGCCGGTACGCGGCCTTGATCTCGCCGCAGGTCGCGCCGGCGCGCAGCTCCAGCACCTCGTAGAGCGTGCACATCCTCCCGGCCGGCGCTGCCGAGGCAACGGCCACCGCGCACCGGACAGTTCTTCTGCTGGAGCGGGGGGAGGCACGGCCGAACACGGAGGAGGGCGCCGGGGCTTGCATCAGCGGGGGCGCGGAGATCATCTCGGAGAGGAGAGGAAGAGAGCGGGGATGGATCGCGGATCTGAGAAGAGGAACGGATGAACGCAGAATTGGTGTGGGGTTGGAGAGGGAAAAGTAGGCGGGTGAGGTGGAGCGTCGTTGGCTTCCCGGCTCGTCTTTATAACCCAGCGGGTTGGGGCGGATGGCTTCGACCTTCGAGGTGTCACTTTTTGTTTTGGCATTTGTTTTTGTGAGAGGTGAGATGGGGGGTGTGTGTGAGTCAGCGGCAGCATCGGCGTGATCCATGGAAGTCGGCTCGGGGAAAGGACCCGTCGGTGTCATGTGGCCGTGTTCTAGAGATTCGCCTAGGGCCTAGGGCTCCACGTCGATTCGGAATCATCGTGGGTGGGCGGTGCCCGCTGATTCCCGGATGGGGGCGGGCAAGGATCGTGACGCACGCCCGCGGGTTCGGCCGACTACACTGCTGCTGATGGTACGGCGGAGGGCACACGGATTTGCATCTAGAAGCTGTCGCTGTCAACTTTGTTTCTACAAACGGAGCCGACGTTATTCGCAGGTTACATCACAACAAACACAACTAAAATGAAAAGTCCATTTTAAACCTTGAACTTGTAGCGCCTAGCTAATTCGGACCCTCAAATTTGAATCCCGGAAATCGGCACACTAAACTTGTGAATCCCAGTCTATTACAAACCCTGTACGGGTTTTTCTCAACAGAAAAAAAATCCAAAATTAAATATTGCATTTTCTCAGTGACAAAGTTGGCCCACCTGTCATATTCATCTTCCACCTTCAATCACACTCCCGAATCAATTTCCCCTTTGTTGTTTTCACTTAATTCCATGGAATACCTAGCTCCTTTTGCCATCTCGTCGTGCGCCCTTGCTCGCTGTAATAGCCTGATGCCCGACCAAACGCACGGTAAGTACATTTCCCATGTGGGCTAGAGCTTGTAACCGGAAAAATTTGCCATCGGCGGCGATTAGTTGGCTAATGGAGCTCATCTTGTAGCCTGGCAGTGGCTGGTGCTCCGAAGCGTCGCGGCCAGCCGGCGGCCTCCTTCTTCCCGTCTTGGTGTTCCCAACAATAAATGACGGTAGATTGCAGATGGATGCGCTGTGGTACCAGCCGCACTACTGCGCAGGTGGCCTAGCTGAGGGCAACGACCTGTTTGATTCGAGCTCCCCAGTGATGGCCACACGGAGGGCCGCCGTCCAGCGCCTCCCGACGGCGAAGGTCACCAAGGAGACCACATGGCAGCACACCACGGTGCGATGCAGTGAGCAATACCATGGAGTGAGCAGTACCATGGTCTGCAGGGGCAGTAGGTGTTCAACTACGCCAGTGTAGACGACGAGTTCGCCGGGGGCGTTAAGGAGGTGGCCGCGAGCTGGAATCGAGGCGAAGAGCGACGGGAGGCAAGAGGGAGATTGGGGAAGATGATTCTTACAAGTAGGGCCCACATGTCAGTCAGAGTAGACTGTAATCCCAGTTGGGCTCGTAGCTTTCCCGGTGCGCCAAACATGTCCAGGGTTCGTAATAGACCGGGATTTAGAAGTTCCCTGTGCCGATTTCCAGGATTAAAAGTTTGGGGTTCGATTTAGCTAAGGTCTACAAGTTCAAGGTTTAAAATAGACTTCTTCATTCCCGGACGGGGGCGGGCAAGGATCGTGATGCGCGCCTGCGGGTTCGGCCGACTACACTGCTGCTCATGGTCCGGCGGAGGGCACACGGATTTGCATCTAGAAGCCAAGTTGTCGCTGTCAACTTTGTTTCTACAAACAGAGCCGACGTTATTCGCAGGTTACATCACAACAAACACAACTAAAATATCTACACACAAATTATCTATGCGACATTGAATCAAAGGATTTTCTCAGGATTTCTACAGGATTCAGTTCCTGCAAATATTTTCCTTACCAACACGTTTGATCATGAGAATACAACCTGTTGGAATCAACCCTATAGGAACTCTTACATGTGTTTTCACGGAAAAAGAAGCATGAGCTCTGACCTCATTTTTGTGAAATCATGTGTCCATAGGAACCGAATGGGCAGGGCATGCCATTTCCTTTGAATTTTCTCTTCCTTTGGTTTTCGAGCAAATACTTTGGGTTTAAAAATACTTTGGGTTTCGGAAAATGACACCGAATATTTGCTCAGAAAAATTGCTACTTGGCAATTGGGTTCCTGAAATTTAGGGTCTGAGTTATCCCAATTTGCCAGAAATCCACTACGGTAAAACAATATGATAGCAAATTCAAGTTTATGCAGCTTGCCCCCCAACATTTTGGCCTTCAACGAAGAACGGTGAAACAAGGAGGATGATTGTGTCGCTTCAGTAAAGAGGGATGTGTCGCGTCATCATGTAGGGGAAGATGGAGTCGAGCGGTTGTGGCGTCGAGTAGCGACGGCCATATGGCGGTGGATCTGTTTTGCCGGCTGGTAGGGGGACCTTGTCTCATGATACTAGGTTTACAATGGAAAGTTAATGTTAGGTTGGGCTTGACATGTTTGGTATTTCTTTGATGAGCTTCTTATGTTATTTCGGACTATTCGAGCTAAAAGGGTAACGGGGCTCAAAGCTTGAAGTACGTGAAAGAATTTTGGGTTTTGAAATGACGAGCCGAAATGGTGTTCAAGTTTTTTTGAATTTGGGCTATATGGGTTTTGGATTCGGATTTCAGGTATCGGTAATGTGCCCTTACTCGTAAGACATTGACCGCTATGGTCCCTCGGCCCACGAGACAGGTGCCAGCGTCAATACATGTGGGAAGAACACCCATCTCAGATTCGTTTCGCCGATGGATATGGAATTTAACTCAACCGTGCCATGAAGAAGCGGAAATTCACTTTGACTCTCGGGTGTTGCTCCCTTTAGCAAAAACTATATTTCGAAATGTCAAAAAATTCCGAGCAGTTCACATTCAATGTGCATATATACAGTTTCGCGAGAAATAGAAATTTGTGTGACTTAAGACAAAAAAGATGTCTTGTGAAAAGTCTATTTTTAGAATCAAAATGCGTCTTTTTTTGCATAGACCACAAAAAAAGTTGTTTTTTCACGAAACAATTTTGCGAACACAAAGGATGCAAAGATGTTAGCGTGAGCATTTTTTTGGAATTTTTTGATATTTCAAAACAAGTTTAATTAGGGACATTAAAACTGAGCCAAACATGAGGCTTCTCACGCCATCAGCAATTTTGACCATCGGATCGCTCCAACAAGATGTTTTTGGCCGTCGGATGTGCTTCAGATCGCGACATGGGCCAATTGTCCCTGTGCGACGCTATTCTGCGCATCGAATAGAAGCTCTGTGGTGAATTGGGCCCCGAAAATACATAAGAGCCCATTAACTCGTTATTGGACCGATGGGCTCCTCTGTGATCGACTTCTCCGTTCACTACTGAGTCGTGAGATTGAGTGGCGGAATAATGGCGATTGATATCGTTCGTCTTCCTCGCGTAACTATTGCTGGTAATGGAGTTCCGTTACCCGCCCCATTCGCCTCCTTTTCTCCATCTATTTTTCATAAAACTGTGTGTAATCGTATTATTTACTCTCTCCAATCGGTTGTTCGAACAACTTTTCCTTCGACAGGCTGCTCCTCTCTGCACTAAAAAACAAGCGGTACTCTTACCACAAACCCTGATGCGCATCTCGGCAGAGGTCCACGAGCAGCACCACGGCCTGGACTAGATATCGACCCTGAAGACCTAAGCAAAGCAGGTTCTATCCGACCCCAATCAGTAAGTCATCTGATTTAAAAATCGTGCACCTTGCTTTGTTTTTTCAGTTTTAATTTAAGATTCACTTCAGCCAGTTTCTCCACATCTTTTTTTAGAAAAGGGGAGAAGCCCCAGCCTCTGCATCGATTGATGCACACGGCTTTTATTGAAAGTTGCAAGTTGCAAAAGTATTCAATGTTTACATAGCCAGTCGCTCAGAGGCGTTTGAAATAACAATAAAGTTCTGGAAAAAGTCTAAACGGCGTCCTCTCTAGTGCCTAGCTTCTTAGACACCTTGAATTCTTCTAGACAGCCGCCAGGTACCCCGGGAATAGATATCCAAAGCGACCACCTCCAGCCGGGTGCATCCAGAGTTTATAAGCGCACGTTGCGCCTCTGGGAATAGGAAAGCCCACTCGTGGATCCAGTGGGTAGCCATCCGTATTACCTGCAAAAAGTTAGGTCGATCTTGTCTGTTAAAAATGATATCATTCCTGCATTTCCAAATGGACCATAATAAAGCACAAGTTCCCACACGGATTCGTGCTTTAAAATTCTTTTCAACCCCATCAAGCCAATTTCCAAACATATTTGTAGTGTTAGCAGGTGGGTTGATATTGAAAGCATAATGCACCAATGTCCATAATAAGTGTGCAAACGGGCATGTAAAAAATAAGTGATCAATCGATTCCTCTGAATCACAGAATACACATTTTTTACATCCATTCCAATTTCGTTTAGCAAGATTATCTTTCGTTAAGATGACCTTATTGTAAAGGAACCACATGAAGACCTTTATCTTCAATGGTACCTTAAGTTTCCAAATTTGTTTACGCAAATTAACCGTGTGGCCATTTAACAGAGCTTCATACATGGACTTAACCGAAAATAGTCCTGTAGACGTAAGCTTCCAAACAAATTTATCTTCATAATTTGTAAGATTGATGGTTATAAGTTTTTGCAGCAAATCTAGCCAAGCATCCCATCTATTACCGGTGAGATTTCGTCTAAACTCCATATGGACGGCATTATTAGCTAAAACATCCGCTACCAAAACATTTTTGTGACGTATCACGCTGTATAGTGTTGGGTATTGGGTAGCTAAAGGGGTATCATTGATCCATGAATCCTCCCAAAAACGGGTTGCTTGGCCATTACCTACATCGAACTTACCTTTACTGAAAAAGGTTTCTTTTACGTTCATAAGACCCTTCCAAAACTGAGAATCAGTAGGTTTTGCTGTCACTTGTGACAATGTCTTATTTTGTAGGTATTTATTGTGTAAAATTTCTTGCCATACTCCTTCCTCGTTAATAAGCTTAAAAAGCCATTTGCTTAATAAACATTGATTCTTGATGTCGAGTACCTCAATTCCTAGTCCGCCTTGGTCCTTTGGTCTACAAATTATGTTCCACCTTGTGAGCCTATACTTTTGTTTATTTTGATCACATTGCCAAAAGAAGCGGGATCTATAGAAATCCAACCTTTTTAACACCCCTTTAGGTATTTCTAAAAAGGAAAGCATAAACATAGGTAAGCTAGTAAGAACAGAATTTATTAGGACTAGCCTATCACCGTATGATAGTAACTTGCCCTGCCAACACCCTAGTTTCTTTTCGAATCTCTGTTCCACCGAGTTCCATTCTTTATTCAAAAGTTTTCTATAATGTATAGGGATTCCTAAGTACTTAAACGGGAGGGACCCTACTTCACATCCAAAAACGTTCCTGTATTGGTTTTCGGCTTCTTTAGCTTTCCCAAAACAGTATAGCTCGCTTTTATGAAAATTTATTTTAAGTCCAGATAATTGCTCAAACATACAAAGGATCAACTTCATATTTACTGCCTTTTCTATGTCGTGTTCTAAAAAGAGAATGGTATCATCTGCATATTGCAGAATTGATACACCTCCTTCAACTAGGTGCGGTATAAGGCTGCCCACTTGCCCATCCTCTCTCGCACGATTAATAAGAATAGCCAACATATCGGCCACAATATTAAATAAAATGGGAGAAAGGGGATCGCCTTGTCGAAGCCCCTTTCTAGTCTGAAAATAATGACCAATGTCATTGTTGACACGTATGCCAACCGATCCACCCATAATATAATTCTTGATGAGCTCACACCACTTGTCGTCAAAGCCCTTCATGCGCAACGTTTGTAACAAGAAAGGCCACTTTACTTTATCATAGGCTTTCTCAAAATCGATCTTAAAGAGGACTCCATCCATTTTCTTCCTATGAAGTTCATGGATCGTCTCGTGAAGGACAACAACCCCCTCTAGGATATGTCGTCCAGGCATAAAGGCAGTTTGAGTTGGTTTAATTACTTTGTGAGCAATTTGAGTGATTCGATTCGTCCCAACCTTCGTAAAAATTTTAAAGCTCACATTAAGTAAACATATCGGTCTATATTGCTGAATCTGAACCGCATCATCTTTTTTTGGCAGCAACGTTATTACCCCAAAATTTAGCTTATAAAGAGGAAGATGGCCGAGCTGTAGCTGAACAAACATAGCCATCAAGTCCTCCCTAATAACACTCCAAAAGGTTTTGTAAAATTCAGCGGGGAACCCGTCTGGTCCCGGAGCCTTATTATGCTCCATCTGTGTAATAGCTTCCAAAACCTCTTCAGATGTAAAGTTTGCGGTTAAAATCTCATTCTCCTCTCTAGAAATTTGTGGAATATCCGAAGTTCTTGTTTCATCTAATAAAAAGTTACTTTCAGCCGGCGCCCCAAATAATTTTTTATAATACTCAGTGATGTAAACTTTAAGGTTCTCCTCTCCTACTATTGTTCCTTCCTCTTGTTCTAACTGAAAATTTTCTTTTTCCGATGTTTACCATTTGCAATAAGGTGGAAATATTTCGTATTATTTCCTCCTTCTTGTATATGTTTTACCTTAGCTCTTTGCGCCCATTTTGATTCTTCCTCCCTTCTTAACTTGGAGAGGCTATCGTTAGATTTCTGTAGCAAATCACGTTCCGAAGAGTTGAGCGGAATAGTTTCAGCTTTAATATCTAGTGTATCGATTATACCTAGAAGTCTTTCTTTTTCTTTTCTATACTTCCCACTTCTATTTCGAGCCCACCCCCTAAGATATCTTCTTAGGTGCCTGATCTTGTTTTGCCATACTTCTATAGGCGTGTTTCCACAAACTTGTGCTTGCCATTCCTTTTTAATCATATCGAAGAAACCTTCTTCTCTTAACCAGGCCAATTCGAATGAAAACAAAGAGGTGTTACCCAGGTGAGCTTGTTCACCGGAGTCCACTAGGAGAGGGGTGTGATCAGAGCTACTCCGTGATAGAGCTCTCACAGTGACCAGCGGAAATTTTTGTTCCCAATCCACACTAGCAAGCACACGATCAAGCTTTTCAAAAGTAGGCGTATCCCTACGACTAGCCCACGTATATTGTCTCCCCGAAAGCTGAATTTCGTTTAGACTAAGAGTTTGAATTATGGAATTAAAAAGAAAAGGCCAACGAGCGTTATAGTTGGAATTATTCTTTTCATGCGGCCCTCTAATGATATTGAAATCCCCCCAACTAACAAAGGAATTGAGGAGGATTCACATATACGCACTAGTTCAGCAAGAAAATTGGGTTTCTGCGCCTCTTGAGCTGCCCCATATACGGCCACAAAATTCCACTGAAATCCATCTTTAGATTTTAAGTGAAACTTAACACAGAAGTCACCGGCATCAACTTCTCGAACATCCAGTGTTTCCAGATTAACCCCAACTAGCATACCTCCGGACCTACCATGCGGTGGTAAACAAAACCAGGAGAAGTCTCTACCAGCTGACAAGTTTCTTAAAAAATAAGCTGGAAAACTAGATCGTCCGGTTTCTAGGAGAGCTACTATGTCTAGATTATAATCACGTATAGATTCTTGAACCCTCAGATGTTTTGCTGTGTCCCTGAAACCTTCACAATTCCAAATAAAAGATTTCATTGTTTGTTCTTAATAAGTCTAGCACTTCGTCTCAGTTTACTTTTATCTGCAAAGATAATTTTTTTACGGCCGCGTCTAGTGGTGGGATTGTGACATGGAAGCTCCGTTTGATCTTCCATATCAGCAGCATCCTCCTCGGCTAAATCCTCGCACAAACCAGAAACTTTGGAAACAAAAAGATTTTGTGGATCCTCATCGAGTGTACTCAAATTATTGTTTAAAATAACTAGCGATCTTTCTTTCTCAACATCTTTCAGATTTTGAACCGAGACCGTAATCTCAGAAGGTGATTTGCCTAACGAAACACCCAATTTACTAGCTCTAGCTACAAGACCATCATTTGAAAAATTACAGAAAGAAAAACTGGGGGAGGTGATCGAACCTGTCATGTCGCGAGAGTTGGCCCTTTCCATCGCTCGCTGCAGTTGCGGCACGTCCGCGTTCGGCTGCGCCCGAATGCGTCCACTTGATCGCACCCCACCTCCCCTAGACTCCGGGATTCCTCCGAAAGCAATGAGATCCTCCTTCGTTGGAGTGAAGCTCGCAGCCAACGGCGATAAGCGCCCAGCCGCACAAAGCTCCTCTTTTGCTGGAGCTGTTCTTGCAGGCGATGAACTGGGCGTACGCTGCATATCTTGTACAGGTGCATCGATAGCACCCTGAGGCGATAGAGAACGCCTAGCCCGAGGACGAACAGACTTGCGTGCCGGTGTAACAACCTCAGAAGCTGGGCTAGCTGCAGTTTCCATGTGTACATGCTTCACATGATCAGCTGAATCGATGGTCGTCTCCATCAGAACAGCGACCTTTGCCGAACCTTGTGTCTCCCCTAGCTGCTCGGCATCTCCAGATTGTTCAGTCTCAGCACAAACCAGGGAGTCAAAAAGCACTCTGGACACATCTGCTAGCTCAGATTTCCTAGCCCTCTCTTCATCCTCTTCTACCATGTCACTCCATTTGTTGGAGAAGCTTCCAAACCGTATGCTTGGAGTCAACATAGCCACCTTTGTGATGGAGTCAGATATCTCAACGCCTGTGGTAGGAGCCGTGGCAGAATTCTTTTCTTCAGTGGTGTGATTTTGTGGCTCACTCGGCCTAAATTCCTCCTGAAGCCCTTTTCCCGTACCATCCCCAGCATCATCGTCCTTGTGAATTGCTTCAACATCTACCATATCAGCATCCTCTCCTGGCATCTCAAGCTCAATGGAGAGGCGGTACCCCTCATCCTCATACATAATTATCTTGTGGTAAGGAATACATGAAATATCCGTGACTCGGACTTGAGCACGCACCAGGAAACATTCTATGTTCTTCTTTGAAAAAGAGGCAGATATAAAATAACATATTATGACTGATTGGTATTATTATTTTTGCTCTATTACAGATCTGCAGGTTGGTGTGTAGCTTGTGTACCCCTTACAAAAAAGTATAATCCAACAAAGTATGAAGTGACTAAATTGTTGCAAGTTGTTGCTTGACCCTGCTTTAGAATATTAATTTCTATATGATTATCACCACTGAAGGTCTTTGAAATACACAAGATGGCTTTCATGGTATTCAGAAAAGAATGCACATGTTCCATGCGCCTAAATGTGGTTTTTGCACTCCTGGCATGTGCATGTCCATTTTCATTTCTCTTGCCCATGCTGATAAAATCCAAAAAGCATGAACCACTAAATGTGTTCTCGCATTAACTGTATCTGAAGTAGAAAGGACCTTCCCAGGCAACTTGTGTCCATGCACTGGTTACCGAACGGCAATGGAAACCTGCAAAAGTTTTGCTTCAGATGTTGACTTGGAGGACTGATCTACGTTCAGGAAGATAGGCAATCAATCTAAATGCCAAGGTATACTCTTGGTGGTGGAATTTGCACTCTTGGTGGTGGAATTTGCACTTTTCTAGACTTTCTAAAAATATGAGATCAAATCTTCCCTTGACCATCTACTATTATTTTGAATGTTGCAGCCTCTGGGGAGGGTTATTTTTGCGTATCCTAATGGTATTCATCCAGACGCTGCCGAGGTGGGTGTGTTCTCGACTCCGACACGGACTCACCCACTCCACGACGCGTCTCTTGGTGCTGCGTTGATGGTGGGGTTGGCTGCTACCTCGACCATGCCGACCCCCGCCATTGCTCCCACGTCTACTTCGCCATTCTTGGGAGGCGTCATCTCGCCGTCCACTCCTCCGGCTCGCCGCAGCGGGAGGTTTGGGGTGGACGTAGATGGGGCCTCAGTGACTGACGAGGACTCCATGACGAAGGCCATGCGTCGCAAAGCGACGCAAAACCTGGACTATTCTGGTATGGACAAGTCGTCGAAATCTTTTCTTTCTTTTTCTCCACAGTCAATTCATTCAAAGCTTAGTAGTGTAGGAGTTAACCTTGGTAGTAGTAAAAATCAAATTCATGTTTCAACTAATGTCTTGAGACATATGGAATTTGATCGGTGCACGGTTATTCCTAAAGTCTCGACTGGGTTGACAGCCACCTATATGGATGAAGAAGAAGCGATTGCCACATCAGATGGTCAGCTTTTTTCTCATCTCATTGGTGAAGTGTTGGATGGTGGTTTGGATGACGATGGACTGAGCTCATTGTATGAGTTGAAAGCCTCTAGTCGAAAATCTAAATCGTCCTCCAACAAGTCCCGGAAACGGAACAAGTTATCCAAATCCCCCACGGTTTCCCAATGAATGGCATGTTTGCAAATAGCAGAGGTCTTGGTGACTTGGCTAAACATTTGCACTTTGCTGGTTGTATTCGGAACCATAATTTGGATTTCTTAGCCATTTCTGAGACAGGGAGACGCGAGTTCTCGCAATCTCTATTGAACCGCCTGTCTGGTGGAATAGAGTTTGAGTGGTTCTCACGTCCCCCTCATGGCCGCTCAGGAGGCATTTACTAGGCATCAGGACTGAATCCATGGAAGTATTGGATGTTACAGATGGTGATTTTCATATCAAAATTCACATCCGTAATAAATCCGACAATTTCATTTGGAGTCTTGTTGCCGTGTATGGGCCTGCCCAGGAGGCGGGTAAATCCTCCTTTCTCTGTGAAATGGTAAATTTGTCAAAAGATAATCCACATCCTCTTATCATTGGAGGGGATTTTTAATTTGCTACGTTATCCGTTTGAGAAAAGTCGAGGGCGTTTTGACAATCGTTGGCCTCTTTTGTTCAATGCGGTCATTGACAGCCTGAACTTAAGAGAAATTACAATGGTGGGGAGACAGTTCACTTGGGCTAATTCGTTGCCCGAACCGACATACGAGAAACTAGACCGTGTACTGATGGATACTGAGTGGGAAGATAGGTATCGGTACATGCTCTATAACGTATTGAGGGTCTGTCCGACCATGCTCTCATTCTGATGACCACTGGTACCCCTAGACCACAGTGTAAACCACGTTTCAAGTTTGAACTTGACTGGTTACACAGAGAGGGGTTCCATGCGATGGTTACTAGAATCAAATGAAGCCTGCTACCCCCATGGGTAGCTACACACCCTAAGTTTGACCGAAACGTATATGCAACGGTAAAATGAGTTTACTCAAGTAGAAAAGGGGATGTCACTAGAAGAGTTGATAGAATTATTAAAAAGTATTTTGATTTTTTTTCCATCCGCTGTGATTTTTTTAGTAAAGTTTGACCCAAAAGTCAACAAAAAAGTCAACTATGAAAAAAGCTAAAAATGACGACCAAAAAATATTTTTTTGAAAATTCCGAAACCAGTTTTGTACACCAAATATCCGTGTTTTACTAGGAAAACAAGCTAAGACGGATACATACGGCTTGCATCTCCGTATAACGCATGGGTGTGTAGCTACCCATGCGGGTAGCAAAACAGCTATCCAGCGATGGAACAATAAGATTCGTGCTTTACGCACACACCTTGTTGGTTGGGCTCGGCACACTACTAGTTTACTTAAGAAAGAGAAAGAACGACTTTCCTCCATAATTGATGCTCTTGAAGCACTAGCAGAAGTTCGGTTATTATCCGCGCAAGAGATTGAGCTAAAAAGCCAATCCAATGCACAGATAGCAAAACTACTGCGTGAGGAGGAGTTAAAATGGTATCAACGTTCCAAAGCTCAATTCATCCTAGAAGGGGATTCGAATACGCGATATTTCCACGGTGTTGCCAATGGCAGACATCGGAAGAAGCGTATTCATGCCCTAGTACAGGATGAGGGGACGATTGAGGGCCATGAACAACTAAAGTCGTACATAAAAAATTACTATAAAGGTCTGTTCAGGGCCCCAGAGGAAGGAAACTTCACTTTGGTTGAATCTCGGACAGATGATATACCCCAAGTTTCAGTCGAGGAGAATGGCCTACTCACAAAACCCTACTCGGAGGAGGAAGTGAGAAAGGCGGTCTTCCAAATGAAACATAATTCAGCACCTGGGCATGATGGTTTCCCAGCAGAGTTCTACCAGAACTTCTGGGATGTTATCAAGTCTGATCTAATGCAACTGTTCACTTGTCTCCATAGGGGACAACTCGAGTTGTTTCGGCTTAACTTTGGCGAGATTATTTTATTACCTAAGGTTAATGAGGCAGAAAGGATTCAACAATTTAGACCTATTTGCCTTCTTAACGTTAGTTTTAAAATATTTACCAAAGTGGCCACGATTCGTAAAACAGTGTAGCAGACCATGTGGTTCGTCCGTCTCAGACGGCTTTTATGCAAGGGTGCAACATCCTTGATGGAGTAGCGATCCTACATGAAACTGTCGACGAACTACATAGGAAGAAGCTGAATGGGGTAATTCTTAAAATTGATTTTGAGAAGGCCTATGATAAAGTCAAATGGTCTTTCCTCCAGCAGACTCTCAGAATGAAAGGTTTCTCTGAGGAGTGGCGCGCATTAATAGATTCTTTTGTTTCGGGAGTTAGTGTAGCCATTAAGGTCAATGATGACACTGGCAAATACTTCCAAACGAAAAAGGTCTTCGACAGGGTGACCCTTTATCGCCAATACTATTTAATATAGTGGCTGATATGCTGGCTATCCTGATCGAGCGTGCAAAATCTGAGGGCCAAATTGAAGGGGTGATCCCTCATCTAGTCGATGGTGGTTTATCGATTCTTCAATATGCCGATGACACAATCCTTTTCATGGAACATGATATCGAAAAAGCCCGTAATTTAAAGCTGATATTGTCAGCTTTTGAGCAACTTTCGGGTCTTAAGATTAACTTCCATAAAAGTGATTTGTTTTGCTTTGGCGAGGCTCAAGAAAATGCCACCTTGTATGTCGACCTTTTCGGATGTGAGCAAGGACAATTTCCCATCAACTATTTGGGTACTCCGATTCACTATCGGAAACTTACAAATGCTGAATGGAAAAGGGTGGAGGAAAGACTTCAATTACGTTTAAATAGCTGGAAAGGCAAACTCCTATCCCTTGGTGGAATACTGGTTCTCATTAATTCAGTGCTAACGAACATGGTACTGTACATGATTTCCTTCTTTCAGTTCCCAAAAGGAATCTTGAAACGACTGGATTATTTCCGGTCTAGATTCTTTTGGCAAGGTGATAGTGAGAAGAAAAAATATCGAATGGCTAAATGGAGTGTGGTTTGCTGCCCTAAAGCCCAAGGAGGGCTTAGAGTTCATGACCTTGAGGTCAAGAACAGAGCCCTGCTAGGTAAATGGCTCTTCAAGCTTCTATCCGAAGATGGAGTGTGGCAATCCCTCTGACGAGGTGTACCCTCATCAAATCCCATGGTTAAGGACCTAGGGTTGAGATTATGGGGAGAGAACGTGGTAGTACTGGTAGTTTCGTCGGCTGACAAGCAGAGGCAAAGATTTACCCAGGTTCAGGCCCCTCGGGTGGAGGTAAAGACCCTACTTCCTGCTTGTCTGGTATTGATTGTGTGGATTATGCGATTACAGGGGAGCTCCGGCGAGGTATCGATCTCGCTAGAGGTTTGGTGGTTTGAGTATGGCTTGGTCCCAGATCGGCACCCCTCCCAGCCTTTAAATAGGATGGGTCTCGGGAGTTTGTAACCGACCTAGTTTACACGTAAGGAAAGTCTAAACCGACTATGCCTATGTCTAATCTTGGAGGGTACTCCATCTTCTTGGGCTTCTTGTCTTGGGCTTCGAGTAGGCTCTTCGCTATTGGGCCTTAGTCGTCACGTGCACCAGGTACCCTCACGGTAGGGTACCCGAGATGTATACCCTTGTCAGTAGCCCCCGAGTACTTGTCTGACTCGAAGAATCGGGCATGGACTCGTTCGTAAGTGCACGTCATATGCTTTGTATTCTGTATATTATAATTGGAATTCCTATATGAATAGCACATGTTGGCTATGTCGAGTATTTCATCGACTATGGTTTTTGATTATGACGATCAAGGGATAATAGCTTAGCAGGCCCAGTACACTCGACGGATCGGGACTGGTTAACTACACATTCGGGTAAAACCTTACTAGCTTTCAATCAAACTCGAGTCCCCGGACTCGAATCTGGAACAAACTGGTCAGATTCGACTAGGCCGCTTGAGGTCTTACTGAATCGATCTGCAGTATAGCTTTGAATTTTACCCAACGCGTCCGTCGGGATTTTTCATCATGTCTGCTGACACGGAAAGTATAAGGATTGACGTTGCTGGAACGGTCCTTAGCCCAGCTCGAAAGTTCGGCGGGTCTTACCTTTGCACTATGCGTGCAACATCCGAGGTATTTGCGACGGACGCAACTCGGGAATGTTTCGAGTATGATTTCGTATACGAATGGAATCGATACATTTGTCGACTGACCTTTTGACGTTTATTCTATCGGGTGCGCGACAGCGCTCCCGATGGGAGTAGCCCCCGAGATTGTGCTTTATTACTTGTAATGGAGGATAATCTCAAAATCATTATCTTGAGCATCTTTAGTCGAAATAATTTTTGATACGCTCCCGATGGGAGTAATATGGAATCAGCCGAAGGAACGGTCGAGTGACCAATTTTGCCTTATCATTGCCATTTCACACCCGAACCAAACAAGGCAATCGAGTGACCAATACGCGTTGAGCGGACTCGAACGTATTTCTGATCAAAGTTCATGTGACGACGTCATGGATGACGTTTTGTGGCGACTGCACCGTCTGACACGCGTGGCGTGCGTTATGCTGCGATGGATGGGACGTGACACATAGGTGGGCCCATTTGTGCAGAGCTGACCGAACGACGGTGCAGTTTGGACTTGATTTGACCACTCGGGCCCACTTTTTCTGGAGAGGTGATTATGGCTCCTCTTTTTGCGTGCGTAGTGGGCGGAGTGGCCGGCGACGGTTGCCCTCCGCGTTTGCCACGTGTACGGTGAGATTGCGTGCGTAGCGCACGGTTGGGATCTGAATGGCTGTGATTGCCTTTGATTTGAGGTAAATAGGGGAAACGGCGCTGGCATTATTTTTTACTAGCCATTTGCTCTGCGCGCCGCCCCTGTTCCATCTTCTTCCTCGCGCTCCTGCTCCATTGTTTCTTGCGCCCAAGCTCTTGCTGCTCTCTCCCTAGCCACCACCGCCATGGCGCCAAAGAGGAAAGCCTCTGCCACCGATGCGCTCGCGACTGACGCGGCCGCTCTGAAGGGGAAGAAAGCTGCGGCTGGCGCATCTGCCTCCGCTGTCGACCTCAAGAAGAGCGACGGCGATTGGATGTAGTCCACGATCAAGGCAGCGCACCTCGAGAAGTTCCGTGAGGACGGACTGCTGCCGCCGGCGGACCAACTTACCGTCCGCGCGCCATCAAAAGAGGTACTCCCCGAACCTCGCGCGAACGAGCGCGTATGCTTTGCGGAGTTCTTGCCTAGGGGTCTATCTTTTCCCCTCCACGATTTCGTTCGTGGTTTGTTGTACGCCTATGGGGTGCAGATCCATGATCTCACCCCGAACGGTATTATGCACATTGCCTGCTTCATGGTATTGTGCGAGTGTTTCCTGGGAGTTGCTCCCAGCTGGGCTCTTTGGAAATCCATCTTCATGGTCAGGCCAAACAACCGAGGCGGCCGAACCTACCCAGTTGGAGGCCTTCAAATCCAAGTACGCAGCTGATGCATGTAAAATGCATACATGAACTTTGCACTTTAATTGCTTATATTCCAATCATATTTGCATCATATAAGGGTTATATCAATGTTTTATAATGATTTTTGGGAATATTCATTTATTTCCTATTTTTATGGAATTAACCCTGCACAGGCAGAAAACCCCGTTTTCTTATTTTAATGTTTCAGGGACCCAAACGTCAACGAAATCACCTGGAAATTTACGGGCGTCAATATTTGGAAGGAAGAAGACCTGTGGGCGAAGGAAGCGAGCAAACGGAGGCTCGAGGGCCAAATGAGGGGGGCCCACGCGGCCAGGTACTATAGCCGCGTGGGACCCACCAATTTGGGCCTCGTGGCTCCGTTGCCTTCGATCTTTTCTCCACCGACATCGTCTTGACCTAAAAACGCCTAAAAAAAAGGTCCCCCGACGTTCTCTGGAAGGAGCGCCGCACAAACACAGAAACACCGAAACGGAGATCAGGAGCTGCAGATTGGAGGGGGAAAACTCCGGCGGGGCGCTGCCGGCGTGGTCTCCATCTTCTCCATCGACTTCTCCACCGTCTCCATGATGAAGAGGGAGTAGTCCACCTCTGGACTATGGGTTTGTGGAAGTAACTTCTGTATCTCTCCTCTCTTGAGCTTCACTAATTAGCACCGTATGAGCTGCTGAACATGATTACGGTCACCGTTGTAATACCTTTGTGGTGGATCTTTATGAGTTAATATATGTTTGAGATTGCAATGTTTGTTTCAGTTATGAGTATAGATGCATATTATGTACCCCGTTCTTGTCTACTTGTTTTGATCAAGCATGTTTATGAGAGCGTGTGTGGGGGAACGTGTGCATTAGTTGGAGTAACGGGGGTGGCTAGTGCAGTGAACGTGAGAGAAAGTTCTGCGATCCACTTTGGTATCTTTACCTTACTTTGTTGCCTCACTAGGGATAAACTAAAATACCATGCTACCGGAGATGTGGGTGTGACCATTGCCACTACTCCATGACTAGATCTAGCATGTTCTTATTTTCACTTCATGTCATGATACTTAAAGCTATACTCTGAGTTATCTTAATTACTGAGGTGTTATGATTTAGTTCGCATCTTGGTGGAGTATAAGAGAGGTTAATAACCAAAAGATCTCTATGTTAGGACGTGATGTCCATATATCTAAGTAACTTGTTATCAAACCCTGTATTGCAATCTCATATGTTAACTGTGTGTGTTCCATTGTCTACCACTTTATAAAGAGAGAGTGCATTTGTGAAACCATGAACCCCAGTCCATTTTTAATCATAAGAAACACCTTTCCAACACCATATACCACTTTTCTATTTTCAGCCATCATTAAATCCGAAAATACAAAAATACTTTTCATCTTGCATACATCATTCAAAAACCCAAAAATATCATTTACCATTGCATCCACCATCATTGCATATTTATTTCTTGTTTGCATTGCATAACTATCCTGATATCATTCTTACACCTTGTGCTTGACAACCACAGGTGAGGTTGAGGACCAAAACATCTAACCTTGTTTTGTAGGTAACCAAAAGAAGGATAAGAAGATAAATCTACCACTTCAGATTCCCCGAGAGTTCGATATTAAACCCTCGAGTCACCCCTCGTGGGGAAAACTGTCTTCCACTTACTACACACTCTGCACTTGGAGTCTCAACCTAATCCCGCTTACTTTTGCAGGTATCAAGGCCTTGCTCTTCGGGACCATCAGCAGCGACACCCGATACTTTGCCCTGAAGCCAGTCGACTCGGCGCAAGGGTGGAGGAAAAGGTGGTTCTATGTGCTAGTCGACCAGGAAAGGGTCCCAGCTTTTTCGACTGCTGGTATAGCCGCTAGGACGAAGGCCTGGGACCATGAGCTTTCGACTGAAGAAGTGGCGGAAGCGGCGCCTCTGCTGGAGACGATTGGAGGACTGCTTAACAGCGTCACTGGTGTGCATCTAATTGCCACCTTTGTGAAGATGCGGGTGTGGCCGCTCCGCGCTCGCGCCCACCCAATGTGGGAGTACGAGGGTGCACTCGACGCCACCCGAATGAGCAAGGAGGAGCTGTCGAAGAGCGAGCTGGTGTCGCACGTGCGGTCCATCACCAGCACAAAGTCCAGCGAGCCCTGCAATGTCGACTGCCCTGTCGATCCTTATGGGGCTGAAAAGCCTTTGCCAGAGGTTAGTGAATCTATCGAGTTTATGATCTCCTGCTTTTGTTATTTCGCTATGCATCTTTGTGATTTTCGACTACTGTATGTTGTATGTAGGGCCACTCGACCGCCTCAACCCTTCCTCCTCTTCCCGAAGATGGCCCGACTCACGAAACAGAGGTGACGGTAGCCGCGAAGGGAGGAGATGAATCGCCTCTACCTTCGGCTACCACATCTCCCACAGAAGAGGTCGAAGAGGAAGGGGTTGAAGAAGTACAGGATAAGGAGCCTGCCGCGACTGATGATGTGAGCGAGGTCCCTACTCGCAAGCGCCATCGGGCGGCCCAAGTTGTGTCTTCCTCTATGAGCTCACCCGCAAAGGAGGAGGATTTGAAGGATGATGGAGACTCGATCTCCTCACATTCTGCCAAGGCCGCTCCTCTGGATGTGAGTCCATTGTGCTCAGCTCCTCCTCCCAAGTCGGGTGAGGAGCTGCAGTTTGGAGGCCCAATGTTTGACGATCCCGACAGCGAGGAGGAAGAAGAGCACAGGTTTGCGTCTGAACGTTTTGTACTTAAATTTCTGCTTGTTGATAGTCTTGCTTATGCTGTATTTCCTCTGTCGCTCGCAGTGTTGAGACTGTACGACCTTCAACTCCTCCAACCGAGAGAGCTTCGACTCCAGATCAGCCAGAAGCTTCCCCTGTTGCGGCTGAGGTTGTGAGAACAGTAGCCACGGCTACTACCTTTGAGGCCGCCAAGATCGCGAGTGCGTCAACTCCGCAAATTGGGACTTCTGCTGCCAAGCCTGCGCCTTGGGTTGAACACGTAAGTGTCGTTTGTCGAGTCCTCACTCTGGGACTATTTGTGTATAGCTTATGCTTGTTCCATGTGCATGCAGCCCTTCTACCTCAACCTGGTGGAATCAGGCAAGGCGTTTGTCCAGGTTGAACAGGAGAGGGACAATCTGCGCGCTATCATGGAGCAACTCAGCCGTAAGTGTGTTTGACTTCTGTATGTCTTTGCTTTGTCGATTGTGAATGACATCTGTCCATCTATCTTAGGTGACAAGGCAACCGCTGAGTCCCGGGTTAAAGAGCTAGAAGAGGCACTCGCCAAACAGCGCGCTAAGTCGAAGAAGGCCTTGGATGATGCCAAGGACTCCGCTGCTTTGCGCGAGAAAAATTATGCTGAGCACCTGGCGAGCCTCACCCGAGACGTAGGCGGTGAGTTGAATCTTTCACTTTTTGTCTACTTCTTTTTGCCATTGAATGTTATGTAAAATTTTCTGTTCTTTCTGCTTTTTTGAAGGAGCTGTTGGCGCACCGGCACCTGTAGACCAGTCGAGTGGCGATTTGTCCCTTGACCGCGTGATCGGCGACCTGGATGTCGTCTCCACCCAAGCCAAGGATGCACTCGCCAAATCTACGAGCACGCTCAGCGCCGTGTACAAGGACGTGTTCCCGTCGAGCCAGCCTCCTTCGACTGTGGATGGCTTCGCCGACGTCCTGGGCCCGGGAACTTCGACTATGACAAACTTTGCACGCGCTTTGACGGTACGCGGCTCAGAGACCACCCTCAAACTCATTTTAGGTCATGGATAGAGGTGACTTCAAAGCCGCTCTGTCTGACTTTCCTCGCAAGCTGGGCGGGAAGCTGGTGTCCCTAAAGCATGTGAACGAGCCAGCCGCGAAGTTGGCTGAAATATTTATGGCTACCTGATGACCCACAAGTATAGGGGATCGCAACAGTCTTCGAGGGAAGTAAAACCCAATTTATTGATTCGACACAAGGGGAGCCAAAGAATACTTGAGAGCCTTAACAGCGGAGTTGTCAATTCAGCTGCACCTGTGAATAGTCTTGCTCGACACAGATTATCAGTAGCAACAGTTTTATAGCAGTAGTAGCGGTGAAAAATAGCAGCAGTAAACAGAGACAGCAGTAGTGATTGCAGTAAACAGTAGGATTAAAACACTGTAGGCATAGGGATGGATGAACGGGCGCTGCATGGATAAGATAGCTCATATAATAATCAAGACATAGGCATTGCAGATAATAATGATAAAGCATCCAAGTACTAAGTAAACGTAGGCATGTGTTCCGTATATAGTCGTACGTGCTCGCAATGAGAAACTTGTACAACATCTTCTGTCCTACCAGCCGGTGGCAGCCGGGCCTCAAGGGAATCTACTGGTAATTAAGGTACTCCTTTTAATAAAGTACCGGAGCAAAGCATTAACACGCCGTGAACACATGTGATCCTCACATCGCAGCCATTCCCCTCGGCTGTCCCAATTATTGTCACTTTGGGACCGCGGGTTCCGGACAACAATATGTGTATACAACTTGCAGGTATGATCAATAAACAGTGCATATCATTATGAAACAATAACATGTTCAGATCTGAAATCATGGCACTCGGGCCCTAGTGACAAGCATTAAGCTCAACAAGTTGCAACAACATCAATAAGTACTAACAACGGATACTGGGCACCATGCCCTAATGATCTTATAGCTTATTACATGAACAATCTCATCCAATCCCTACCATCCCCCTCAGCCTACAGCAGGGAATTACTCACACATGGATGGGGGAAACATGGATGGTCGATGGAGAAGCGTCGGTGATGATGATGGCGATGATCTCCTCCAATTCCCCGTCCCGGCGGAGTGCCAGAACGGAGTTTCTGGTCCCCGAAATAGGTTTCGCGATGGTGGCGGCGTACGGTGATGTTTCTGGATGAAGTGGACGACCCCCCGTTTTTAGGTCAGAAGGGTTAAGTAGTCGAAAGGGGGCTCGGGGAGGTGCCCGAGTCGCCCTCCTCATGGCTGGCGCGGCCCCCAGGCCGCGCCACCATGTGGTTTGGGCCACTCGTGGCCCATCTCCGCCTCCCCTTCTGGCTCCGTGAGTCTTCTGGTAAAATAGGAGGTTTGCGATCTTTTCTGGTGTTTTTCCCGAAAGTTGACTTTCTGCACAAAAACAAGACACCAGGGCAATTCTGCTGAAAACAGCGTTAGTCCGCATTAGTTGTATTCAAAACACACAAGTTAGAGGTAAAACAATAGCAAAAGTGTTCGGGAAAGTAGATACGTTTTGGACGTATCAACTCCCCCCAAGCTTAGCTTATTGCTTGTCCTCAAGCAATTCAGTTAACAACTGAGTGCGATAAAAGACTTTCACGAACACATTTGCTTCATATGATGCATATATTCTCACTATATGTACAAATGCTTAGGCAATTCAAGATGAGGCAAATGCAAATAATGTCACTCAATAGGCATGTAAACTATGAAAAGATACCAACATACTAATAGCGACAAACATGAAACATATTAATTCACAAGATTGTAATGCTCATAATAGGATATGATAAGATGGTATCTCGCTTGCCCGTTTTTGTACAGCAAAACATAAATGCCCAGGCACCTCTGAAGTTCATGGGAAGACTAGAATCAAAGATATCAAAGATAAAAGCATCAAAGTTATATCACAGTTAACCACATTCTGGGACAAGCACATTACACTAAGAATGACAACTATGCTCTCGAGAAAGTGCTCAAAGAAAGGATGGTGACTCAACATGAAAGTAAAAGATTGGCCCTTCGCAGAGGGAAGCAGGATTATCATGTGCTAGAGCTTTTTATTTTTAAAACAGAAGCAAAATTGTTTTGGGAAGTGTTTGTTGTTGTCAACGAATGGTAGTGGGTACTCTAACCCCCTTGTCAACCAGACTTTCAAGAGCGGCTCCCATGAAGGACGTTATTTCTACCAGCAAGGTAGATCATCCCTCTTCTCTTTTGTTTACACATGTATTTTAGTTTCATTATGGGTGACACTCCCCCCAACCTTTGCTTGCACAAGCCATGGCTAACCGAATCCTCGGGTGCCTTCCAACATTCACATACCATGGAGGAGTGTCTATTTGCAAATTAAGTTGCTTACTGATAAATCAGGGCAAAACATGTGAAGAGAATTATTAATGAAAGTTGTAATTAATTGGGGCTGGGCACCCCGTTGCCAGCTCTTTTTGCAAAATTATTGGATAAGCGGATGTATATGCCACTAGTCCATTGGTGAAAGTCTGAATGACAAGATTGAAAGATAAAACACCACATACTTCCTCATGAGCTATAAAACATTGACACAAATTGAGAAGTACTTTGAAGGTTTTAAAGGTAGCACATGAAAATTTACTTGAATGGTTCGAAATGCCATGCATAGGTATTTATGGTGGACACTTTGGAATAACTTGGTTTTCATGGTTTTGGAAGCACGAGCAGCATTCCCGCTCAGTACAAGTGAAGGCTAGCAATAGACTGGGAAGCGACAATCAAGAGAGCAATAACCGTCATAATCATGCTTGCGACAAAATGAAATTAATTGAGACATAAAAGTGATACAAGAACTCTGAGTCAAAATAAATCATCAAGGCTTAATTGACTTTTGTTTTTCAGTCATACGCATGCATGAGCATGTGCCAAGTCAATTCGAATGAATTATTCAGAGGAGGATACCACAATGTCATACCCTCTATGAATAGAACAATGCAAGCAAACATCAACATAACATGCTACCACTATTAATAAATTGGGACCGATCATGAGAGAACAAGAACTACTAAGCATCCACTAAATGACATATACCTCACATGAACCAACTAAGCATGCTCACATAGATGAGTATATGTACAAAAATGAAAACAAATAGAGTTCATACCAGCCTCTCACCCCAACTCAAGTTGTTGTAGATCATCCTTATTGCTTTTTCACTTGTGTTGCTTCGAATGATAAGAATGAAAACCAAGCTCCATCGGAGTCACGGATGGCTGTCCAACTCTGAAAACACTATACAAAACCAAAAAGAAACAACAAATATTTTTGGGTTTTCGAGTTTTTGAAACAAGAGCAAAAAGAAACAAACAATAAAGCAAAATATTTTTGGATTTTTGAATAACAAACCGAATTTTAAAACTAAACAAACTATACTGAAACTTAAAGAAACAAATGAAGAGAAACAACAGAAATATTTTTGGTCTTTTTGTGTTTTGGAATGCAGCAATAAAAGGTAAACAATTAAAAAGAAAGAAAGAAAACTGCAACATGGATATACAAAGTATCGACAAGATATGATATGTAAATGAGTGAGATGTCGATATACCTCCCCCCAAGCTTAGGCTTTTGGCCTAAGTGGAGATCAACCCCATGGTGCCCAGGAAGTGGCGCCTCCATAGTACGACGAGGAAGGGCCCTCGTCCTGGTAAGAGCTGGATGACGCTCCAAGGTAAGTGACGGTGTAGCCATCATCAGGTGCTTCTCCTCCTCCTGGTGCTGCTGGTGAAAGCCTCGCACTCTAAGCTGCTCCTCCAACGCCTCCTTGGAGTACGACCACGGTCTCCTGTGTATAGGGAACAGATCGGCCTGGGGCAAAGGCACTTCATATTCATCCCCGTTAGTAAATAAAACTTTGTAAACAATGTTTCCTAAATGAGAATTAGGTGTGACAAACTGATGGCCTTTCATAGCAAAAATATCAAGTCTGAAAGGGGTTAGCTTCTCATCATTAGGACTAACGGAAAGACCTAGATATGCGATAACTCGTGAAGCAACAATTCCTCCATAAATAGGTCCACTAGCAGCCAAACGGCGAGCAATAAGGGCACCAAGGTTGTAAGCAGTGTTACCATTAAGTGCAGCAGCAAGAAAAGCAAGATGATAATTAGAAATGTTACTGGTGTTTTCCCTACCAAGAATGCTAGTAGCAAGATAATAAACGAAATATCTAATGGCAGGGAATTGGATGTTCCTTATCTTGCCGCGCTGAGCGATGCGGTCATCGTCGTTGGTCACTCCTCGGTAAAGTTCCACAAAGTCTTTGGTGTTCCCTGCAATCTTCTTTGCTGTACCTAAAGGAGCAATATCTATGGCAGCACAAAAGTCTCCCAAGTCCATTGTAACAGGCCTGTCATAAATCTTAAATTGGACAGTAGGCGCATAAGATGAATTCACAAATTTAAAACTCTCAACAAAAGTTTTGGTGAGCCAATAATGTTGGTCGCCCTCATCCTGCATATAAGTGGTTAGGCCAACTCTCTGGATAAGGAACATGAAGTCATCAAGCAACCCTGCATTACGCAAAAACTCCATGCATGGAAAGGATGAAGCATTTGGGATTTGGTCATCCCCTCCATCTCCAATGTTCGGTGCAATGACATCCTCATCATAGGAACGCCTAACTCGAGTAGATGCCCTCAAAGGCCTTCTTGCTCTCTGAGAATCCCTTTCAAACACCTCCCCAAAGGTGTGGTTATGCATTTTCCTTTTCTTGTATTGTATTGATATGGATCCAACCATAATGTTTTGATATCCTTCTTGATGATCATATATAGGGCAATCAATACTTCCCACTTTGATAGTTTTAAAATTGGAGATGGTATTGACTCCATAAATCTTGTCAACTTTCTTGGGGAAATAAACAGTATGTTCTTTATCATTAACATTGAAAGTTACTTTTTCTTTATTGCAATCAATAACAGCACCTGCAGTATTTAGATAAGGTCTTCCAAGAATAATAGACATATTATCATCATCAGGCATTTCAAGAACAACAAAATCAGTCAAAATTAAACAATTGTTAGCCACTTGAACAGGGACATCCTCACAAATGCCAACAGGAACAGCAGTAGATTTATCAGCCATTTGCAAAGATATATCAGTAGGTATCAATTTATCAAGATAGAGTCTCTTATAGAGAGAAAAAGGCATAACACTAACTCCTGCTCCCAAATCACATAAAGCAGTTCTAACATAATTATTCTTGATGGAGCAAGGGATGGTTGGTATACCTGGATCTCCAAGCTTTTTAGGAACCTTGCCATTGAAAGAATAATTAGCAAGCATAGTAGAAATTTCCTCATTAGGAATTTTCCTTTTGTTAGAAACAATATCTTTCATATACTTTGAGTAAGGAGGCAATTTAATAGCATCAGTCAAAGGAATTTGCAAGAACAAGGGTTTCATCCATTCACAAAATTTATTATAATGTTCTTCTTCCTTTGATTTTAGTTTCTTAGTTGGAAAAGGCATTTGCTTTTGAACCCAAGGTTCCCTTTCATTACCATGTTTCTTAGCAATGAAGTCTTCCTTAGTGTACTTTGTGTTTTTAGTATGCTTTTCAGGTTCCTTTTCACTAACTTCTTTATCAAGAGCATCATTTTTATCCTTATCACTATCAAGTTCATTACCACTTTCAGTTTCAGCATCAGAGATAGATATACTATTAGGATCATTAACAGTTTCAGAGGATTCTACAACATTTTTATGCTTCTTCTTCTTCTTTTTCTTAGAAGGAGAAACTGGATTTTCAGCTAGTTGAGAATCTTGTTCAATTCTTTTAGGGTGTCCCTCAGGATATAAGGGATCCTGAGTATGAGCTCCACTTCTAGTGCTAACATAGACAGGTTTTAATTTTTCTTTAGAAGCATTAGCTAACATGTCTTGTTGCACTTTAGTGAGTTGATCAATTTCAGTTTGAACCATATGGAAATGTTTAATAAGCATCTTAACATCATTGGAGGTTCTCTCCACAATATCATGCAACTTACTAATAGCTAGAGAATTTTCATGCAAATGATTCTCTACTCTCATATTAAAATTATCTTGCTTAATAACATAATTATCAAATTCATCTAAGCATTGATCAGGTGGTTTAGAGTAGGGAATATCTCCTTCATCGAACCTGTGGAGAGAGTGAACCTCAATTATGGATGGATGAGGAATTGGCTTACACAAATCTTCAATAGGTGGAAGGTTCTTCACATCTTCAGATTTAATACCCTTCTCAATGAGAGTCTTCTTGGCCTCCCTCATTGTTTCATCATTCAATTCAATCATACCTCCCCTCTTCTTTGATATTGGTGTCGGTGTAGGTGTGGGGGTCGGCGCAGGTAGAGTCCAATCATCATAATTCTGGCTGATTTTAGCCAATAATTCTTCAGCTTCTTCAGGGGTTCTTTTCCTGAAAACACAACTAGCACAACTATCCAGATATGCTCTAGATTCAATAGTTAGTCCACTGTAAAATATATCAAGTAGATCATGCTTTTCCAAATCATGTCCAGGCCGAGCTCTGATAAGAGAGCAAAACCTTGTCCATGCCTCTGAAAGTTTCTCTTCATCTTCCTGGTCAAAGTTATAAATTCTCTGCAAAGCATCATGTTGAGCACTAGCAGGGAAATATTTCTGAAAGAAAACATCAAGCAAACCAGTAGGACTAGTAATAGAACCAGGAGACAAGTTGTTATACCAAGCTTTAGCATCATCTTTTAATGAGAAAGGAAAAATCTTAGCAACAAAGTAGCTACGCTTCTTAATATCGTCAGAAAATAAGCCACTCAAAGTAGAGAGCTCATTCATGTGCTCTACAGCACTTTCACTCTTAGTGCCACAAAAAGGAGTTTTCTCAACAATAGATATATGAGATAAATCAAGAGAAAAATCATAATCCTTATCTTTAATGTTTATAGGAGAAGTGGCAAACTTAGGATCAGGTGACAACTTGTATTTAACAGCATGTTGTGCAAGAAAATTTCTCATATTACTTGCACCAGTAGTAGCATTACATTTATCAATAAAATCATCATCAAGTTCCACATAAGTTTCATCAGGATCATCATCACAAGTATAATCCCTTAACTCAGGTGAATAAACAGGAGTAGTAGGACTTCCATTAGGTGTTCTAGTATTTTCAAGTTGTTTAGACTTAGCAATAGCAGCATCTAAAAGTGGACCTAATGAAATATTCTCATCAATCACAGTAGAAGCATCATCAACATTATCAGAGGCAATTTCAGATTCAGCAGTAGTACCAACACGTGAAGATTGTGGTGGTGTAATAAGTTGACTCAATACAGATGGTGAGTCAAGAGCAGCAGAGGTACTAAGTGTCGTACCTTTTCTTGTAGTGGATGGCAATACATGGACCCTTTCATCGCGAGCTTTACCCATGATGAATAAATTTCAGCGAGCAATATAGATCACAAGTGAACTCACAAATAAAGCTATGCTCCCCGGCAACGGCGCCAGAAAATAGTCTTGATGACCCACAAGTATAGGGGATCGCAACAGTCTTCGAGGGAAGTAAAACCCAATTTATTGATTCGACACAAGGGGAGCCAAAGAATACTTGAGAGCCTTAACAGCGGAGTTGTCAATTCAGCTGCACCTGTGAATAGTCTTGCTCGACACAGATTATCAGTAGCAACAGTTTTATAGCAGTAGTAGCGGTGAAATAATAGCAGCAGTAAACAGAGACAGCAGTAGTGATTGCAGTAAACAGTAGGATTAAAACACTGTAGGCATAGGGATGGATGAACGGGCGCTGCATGGATAAGATAGCTCATATAATAATCAAGACATAGGCATTGCAGATAATAATGATAAAGCATCCAAGTACTAAGTAAACGTAGGCATGTGTTCCGTATATAGTCGTACGTGCTCGCAATGAGAAACTTGTACAACATCTTCTGTCCTACCAGCCGGTGGCAGCCGGGCCTCAAGGGAATCTACTGGTAATTAAGGTACTCCTTTTAATAAAGTACCGGAGCAAAGCATTAACACGCCGTGAACACATGTGATCCTCACATCGCAGCCATTCCCCTCGGCTGTCCCAATTATTGTCACTTTGGGACCGCGGGTTCCGGACAACAATATGTGTATACAACTTGCAGGTATGATCAATAAACAGTGCATATCATTATGAAACAATAACATGTTCAGATCTGAAATCATGGCACTCGGGCCCTAGTGACAAGCATTAAGCTCAACAAGTTGCAACAACATCAATAAGTACTAACAACGGATACTAGGCACCATGCCCTAATGATCTTATAACTTATTACATGAACAATCTCATCCAATCCCTACCATCCCCCTCAGCCTACAGCAGGGAATTACTCACACATGGATGGGGGAAACATGGATGGTCGATGGAGAAGCGTCGGTGATGATGATGGCGATGATCTCCTCCAATTCCCCGTCCCGGCGGAGTGCCAGAACGGAGTTTCTGGTCCCCGAAATAGGTTTCGCGATGGTGGCGGCGTACGGTAATGTTTCTGGATGAAGTGGACGACCCCCCGCGTTTTTAGGTCAGAAGGGTTAAGTAGTCGAAAGATGGGCTCGGGGAGGTGCCCGAGTTGCCCTCCTCAGTGGCTGGCGCGGTGGGCCCCAGGCCGCGCCACCATGTGGTTTGGGCCACTCGTGGCCCATCTCCGCCTCCCCTTCAGGCTCCGTGAGTCTTCTGGTAAAATAGGAGGTTTGCGATCTTTTCTGGTGTTTTTCCCAAAAGTTGACTTTCTGCACAAAAACAAGACACCAGGGCAATTCTGCTGAAAACAGCGTTAGTCCGCATTAGTTGTATTCAAAACACACAAGTTAGAGGTAAACCAATAGCAAAAGTGTTCGGGAAAGTAGATACGTTTTGGACGTATCACTACCATGGAGCGTCGGGCAGCAGAGGTCGCCGCCCGTGCGAGTAGGGCTAGGTCGGAGTCGATGTCTAAGAAGTAGGGCAGCCGCGCCTTTTTATGCCTTGTAATTAAACTTATGACCATGCGAGTATGCATGTGCTTTTGCTACCTATGTATGAATTTATTTTCCTCGTTATGATTCTGCTTGTAAGGCTGTATGTTGTTACTCGCCTAAGCTTTGTGATGAGTTTTCTTATGAAACTTGTATGATGTTTGGAACAGAAACAGCCAGCCGCCACTGTATCCAGCTCGTCGCGGCATCGTGCCCCTACTCGATCTCGAGCTCAGGTGGCAAACGATGCCGCAGTAATACGTTATATGAAGGCCCGACTCGCGAAACTGGAGCAAGAGCTGGAGAATACCCGCAGCGAGCTGGAAAGGATGAGGGCGAGGCCTGCTTTACCCACCCAACGGGAGGAGTATGTGCTTGGCAAGATGGAGATCGTGAACAGACAGCTCGAGTGTAAGCATGACTGCCTTGATCTTGTGAGTTCACAACCTGTTCCTTTTTGTTCACCCAACTTGTGTTGTTGCAGGTTTTGTTCAAGATTTCCAGGCGGAGCAGGCTCGCGTAGATGAGCAATTGAACATGGCGACTGACGAACCTACGACTGGCCGTCAGCACTTTCGCTTGGATAAACACCGAGCACGGATACTCGCGACCCTGCAGGATCGAGTGTGGCGGAGCACTATGCTGCTTGAGTTATGCAGGTCGGCTTTCAGTCGAATCAACCAGACGCTTTTCCCGACTGGGCCGCAACCTCAAGGAATCCACGCTTTGCTCGGGCTTTTCCGGAGTGCAGGTCTCATTCGAGATTTTATCGCCCAGAAGCTTGTGGATGGGGCCAACGCAACGATGACATACATCCGAAGTCAGCGCCCGAATTTGCTCGTCCTTGTCCCGATCGCATCTGGACGATACAGTCGAACATGCGAGGGTTGAGTGTTATAACGCTCAACTTATGGGCCCCGTTCTCCCAGTCAAGGACGAACCAGAAGATTAGTGTATTTATGTATAGGGAACAGCCCCCGAGTGTAAATTTTGCCACTTGTACTTGGTACATATTTGTTCACTTGTATGTATGCAGCCCCCGAGTGTATCGAGTGGGGTTTATGAAAAACACTTTACATAGATCATGAATTATACAGCCCCCGAGTGTTCGAGTGAGGCTGTGAATTTTTGCGGTGTTTGAAGCTTCAACTCATGTTATTGAGCAACTTTGGTTTTTGTATGATTTGTACGACCCAGCCCCCGAGTATTCGAGTGCGCTGGGTATTATGTTTGAAGGAGCGAGAGCTCACGTTTTGAAGTAGCGCAGCCCCCGAGTATTCGGGTGAGGCTAAGGTTGTGCGAGTAGTAAACAGGGAGAAATATGAGGAATTCATTGACTATATTCCATTTATGAATGTTAGGCTGCAGGCCGCCTCATTAAAAACCTTCCAGTCCCCTTAGGTACCCTGGTAAGGAAAAGAGCGCGTCTGAAACCTGCAGCCATCCGACATATGTGCCTATTACATTATGCGACTGAGCAATCTAAGCATAGAAACGGCGCAGCTGCGCAACGTTCCAAGGATTATGAGAGTTCGCCTGTCTTCGCGTGCTTCAGTCTGTATGCTCCACCACCAATGACCTCGGTGATGATGAAGGGTCCTTCCCATGGAGAAGCAAGTTTATGCACCTTCTTTTGCTTCAGTCGAAGTACCAAGTCGCCAACCTCGAAGGACCTGGTACGCAGTCGACGGCTGTGATAGTTGCGTAGATCTTGCTGGTAGACAGCTGTGCGTGCTAGCGCCGTGTTGCGTGCTTCTTCGAGCAAGTCGACTGCATCTTCGAGTGCTTCATCTGCATCGTCTTCATTGTATGCTTCGACCCTTGGTGCGTTGAACCTTACGTCTGATGGCAGGATTGCCTCTGCGCCGTAGACCATGAAGAATGGAGTGAATTGTGTTGAGGCGTTGGGTGTTGTGCGTAGGCTCCATAGCACAGACGGGAGCTCTTCTACCCAAGCACCCGCGGCCCTTTTGAGTGGCACCAGGAGGCGTTTCTTGATTCCGCTTGTCACAAGTCCATTGGCCTTTTCGACTTGGCCATTAGATTGCGGGTGTGCCACAGATGCATAATTGAGCGTGATATCTTGCTCTTTGCAGAAGGATTTGAATTCCTCAGCCGTGAAGTTTGTACCGTTGTCAGTGATGATGCTACTTGGCACACCAAAGCGGTATATGATGGATTTTATGAAATTGACTGCTGTAGTGGCAGTCGAACTTGTGATAGGTACTGCTTCAATCCACTTGGTGAACTTGTCGACCGCCACCAGAAGGTGAGTATGCCCTCCATGGGAGGATTTTTTGAGTGGCCCAACCATATCGAGCCCCCACTGGGCGAAGGGCCAGGCCAATGGTATTGTCTTCAACGCCGATGCGGGTGCGTGCGGCTTTGTGGCGAATTTTTGACAGCCGATGCACCTTTTGACTATGTCCTCCGCGTCTTTGAGTGCTGTGGGCCAGTAGAAGCCTGCGCGAAAGGCTTTGGCTACGAGTGATCGACTGCTGGCGTGATGCCCGCAGGTACCTGCATGAATATCACGAAGGATGGCTTGGCCATCTTCAAATGCTATGCAACGTTGGAACATACCTGATATGCTGCGTTTGTAAAGTTCACCGTTGATGACAGTGTATGCTTTAGATCGTCGAGTGACGCGTCTTGACTCTGTGATGTCTTCGGGTACCTCGCCGCGGAGTATGTATGCGAGGAAAGGTTGAGTCCAAGTTGGCTCGATGAGGAGTACCTCGACTGGCGGGTCCTCTGTGCTAGGTGCTTTGCTCTTGGCTGGTGCGGCTGATGTAGGAGGCTCGCTTCTTTTTGATGGATCTGTGCTCGATGCGCTCGAAGAAGACACCAGGTGGCACTGGTGCTTTGGTCGCACCAATGTTGGCTAACTTATCTGCTTCTTCATTGCTCTCACGCCCTATGTGCCGCAACTCGCAGCCTTCGAAGCTGCCCTCCATGATGTTGTACAGGTCACGGTAGGCGATCATGTTATCTGCGATTGCATCGCAGGCCTTCATTGTTTGCTGTACCACAAGATTCGAGTCACCGTAGATCATCAGTCGAGTGCACCCGAGGGCTTTGGCCATCCTCATGCCATGGATCAGAGCCTCATATTCTGCTTCGTTATTGGATGGGAACTCGAACCCATTTGTAGGATGTAGCGGAGCTTGTCGCCTTTTGGTGATATGAGGATAACACCTGCGCCTGCGCCTTCGTTTTTCTTTGAGCCGTCGAAGTACATAGTCCATGAGTTGGACACATCTGGTGCTCCTGGGAGCTGAGCTTCGATCCACTCGGTGTGGAAGTCAGGTAAAACTTGTGCTTTGATGGCCTTCGGGTAATCATACTTGATGTCTCTTGGTGCTAGCTCGATGAGCCATTTTGCTACTCGCCCAGTTGCGTTGGGGTTTGTGAGGATGTCCCCGATCCCTGAGGTGCTGATTACAGTGATCGGGTGCTCGGAGAAGTAATGCGTCAGCTTCCTTGAGGACATGAACACGGCGTAGGCCAGCTTTGATAGTGCGGGTACCGCTGCTTTGATGTGGAGAGCACTTCACTCAAGTAATAGACTGGACGTTGTATGCTTTGGGCGTGTCCCTCCTCCCTTCGTTCGACTACCAGTACGGTGCTTACCACCCTGTTAGTTGCAGAGACATATAGGTACAATGGCTCGCGTTCCCTTGGTGCGACGAGGATTGGAGGGCTTGTGAGGACTCGCTTGAGGTCCGTGAAGGCTGCTTCGCTTCTGGCGTCCACTCGAATTTCTGCTTTCTTCATCAGTCGATAGAACGGGAGTGCTTTTTCGCCTAGCTTGCTGATGAATCGACTGAGTGCTGCTACTCGACCCGCCAACTTTTGCACGTCATGGAGCTTTGAAGGCCTTTGCATCGTCAAGATGGCCTGTATTTTCTCCGGGTCTGCCTCGATTCCTCGAGCTGAGACTAGATACCCGAGGAGTTGCCCGGCTGGCACGCCGAACGTGCACTTCTTCGGGTTGAGCTTGATGTGGAAGCGTTTGAGGTTTGCGAATGTCTCTCGCAAGTCATCGAGTAGTGTGTTTTCCTCTCTTGTGGTGATGACGATGTCATCTACATAGACCTGGACGTTTCGCCCAATTTGCTTCTTGAGGCAATCTTGCATCATGCGCTGGTAGGTTGCGCCTGCGTTCTTGAGCCCGAAAGGCATTGTGGTGTAGCAGTAGACCCCGAGTGGGGTTATGAACGCCGTTTTCTCTTCATCCTCTTCCTTCATCCTTATCTGGTGGTAACCCGAGTAAGCATCCAGGAAGGACAAGCGAGCGCACCCGGCGGTGGAGTCGACGATCTGGTCGATTCGAGGTAGTGGAAAGTGATCCTTTGGACAACACTTATTGAGTGCTGTAAAATCTACGCACATCCGAAGGATATCTGTGTGCTTCTTCTCTACGAGTACGGGGTTGGCCACCCATTGTGATTTCTTGATCTCTCTGATGAATCCTGCTGCGAGTAGCCTGTCGACTTCGGCTTCGACTGCAGTTCTTTTTGGGCCGGATATGCGGCGCATTGTTTGCTTGACTGGTTTAGCATCTGGAAATAATGGAGAGAGTGCTCGGCGAATTCCCTGGGAATACCTGGCATGTCGGCTGGACACCATGCAAATATATCCCAGTTCTCACGGAGGAATTCGACGAGCGCGCTTTCCTATGCGATAGGCAGACTCGACGAGACATTGACTGTCTTGGTCGGGTCAGTCGGGTGCACCTGATGCGATCTTGTGTCATTGGTGGCATTGAATGCTCTGTCGACTGCCACCTTTTTTGTTCTGGCATAAGTGTTCGATCGTTGGAGACCGCTAGATCAGCGAGTGTTGCTTCCATGCCAAACATCTCAGAGATTTTGCTGAATTCTCGGTCGCAAGAGTCAGACTTTTGGAAGTTCCCTTGACTGTGATTACTCCTTTTGGTCCAGGCATCTTCAGCTGGAGGTATGCGTAATGTGGCACCGCCATGAATCGAGCGAACGTCGGGCGTCCAAGTATAGCATGGTATTGTGACTTCCAGTCGACAACTTCGAACTCAATCGATTCTGTCCTGAAGTGGTTCTTGTCCCCGAACGTTACGTCGAGTTGTATGGTGCCTTCTGGGCTTATTGCTTTGCCTGGGACGATACCGTGAAAGGTATTTGAAGACTTGGCAGGTTTTCGACTGACCTGTTCATTTTGCGGAGCGTATCTGCGAAGATGATGTTTATGCCGCTGCCACCATCCATGAAGACCTTGGACATGGCGTAGCCTCCAATTTGCGCGTCGAGTACCAGAGCAGAGTGCCCTGGACGAACAACCGATGGAGGGTGGTCCTCTCTGCTGAAGCTTATTGCGGTTTCAGAACCCTTCAAGAATTCAGTTACAGCAGGAGGTGACATGACCGCCATGTTTACTTGTCGAGTGCGAAGTTTTTGCTCCCTGTTGGAAGGTCGACCTTTCTGTATCATGTACATCTGCCCTTGGGGCGGAGGGTACTGTGTTCGTCCACCCGAGGTATGTGCTGTATGGCACCCGCGAGATTTCCGCCTGCGCAGGCTGTGGTGGTGGGGTGGTGCCATCAGAACAGGCACATTGTTTGGCTGAGGCACGGGTGCAGGTGCTTGTGTGGCTGCTGCCTTTCTGAGATTTACGTAATCAGTCGCCATTTGGTCGAACTCCCTGCAGTTTCTCATCGAGTGATTGGAGCGCAGTTTTCCGTCGTCCCCCTTGTACAGGTGGAATCTGCAATCAGCATCCATCTTTTCTTCGAATGATCGCTCAGATTGTGCCCGTGACTTGCGCCAGTCCTTCCTCTTGTAGCTATCACTGCGTTGGCCGCGGTCTCGACTGTCCCGACGATCATCTCGACTGTCCGCCGATCATCTCGACTGTCTCGCCGATCTTCGACCGTCGGTCGCTTCTGTCCTGGTCATTGCGGGGTGTGGAGAACCCAGCCGCCATGAATTCGGGTCTGTCATCGTCGTAGTGACGTTTTGAACGTTTGCGCCTTCGGTCGTCTCTGTACGAGTCTCTGCGGCTTCGACTGCCGCTTTCATGATTGTCACGGGGTGAGGACCCGCGTGTGGTGCGCGCCATGTCTTCTCCGTCTGCCCACTCAGTCGCGGTCATCAAGAGGTTAGCCACAGAGGTTGGCTTTTTGCGACCAGTGCTTCTTTGAGGTCCCGCCTGGCGAGTCCCATTATGAAAGCATCCATGGCCATATCTTCTGAAATTACTCCGACTGAGTTGCGTATCTCAGTCCATCGTCTGATGTATGACCTCAACGTTTCGTCTGAACGTTGCACGCAGGCCCGCAGCTCCTCGAACGTTTTTGGGCGCTCACATAGAGGCTCGAAGTTTTTGATGAAGTCATCGCGGAAGTGATCCCACGAGTCGTACTTTGATGGAGGTAGGGCCTTGAGCCAGTCGCGGGCTGTGCCTTCGAGCATGAGTCGTATGTATTGCATGGCTGTGGTGTTTGTACCTCGCTGGCACGCGACAGCCAGCCTGTAGTCTTCCAGCCACCCAGAAGGTTCCTGTCGACCCGTGTACTTGGGCTGTTCAGATGTGAGTTTGAACCCTTTGGGCATCCGTGTCTCGCGGACGCGTCGAGTGAAGCACAGAGCTCCATGTGGCTCAGGCTCTCGATCAGAGTATGAGTCGCTACTGTAAGATCTGCGTGATCTGCTCCTGGACCTGCGCCTGCGCGAGCCGCTTCTTTCCTTCGAGTGGTGGCGGTGACCACTGTGATTATGCTCTTCCCGACGTGCGTCGACTAGGGCACGGTCTCGACTCCCACCTGGAGTTCTTGGATTTGGCGTATGGCCTTCGCCGCTAAGGCGAGTGATTTGATCTGCTGGCGATGCAGTTTTGCATTGGGGTCATCAGCTGGAGGCTTGATTGCCTCTAGGTATGCTGCAGCGGTGAAGAGGGCACCCGCAGCTGTTTTGGGTACTGGCACTCCCTCTTCGTATGTCATGAAAGAGTTGCCTAAGTTGCGGGTGAGTGCCGCCCTTTCGTCTGGCGAGAGGTGTGACAACCTTGATCTGGGTCTTGTGTCTGCTCGCCCGGTGGAGCTCAGGGAGAGCTGTCTTCTTCGCGCACTCGACAAGCTAGCTTGCTTTTTGCGTTCTTCGAGTGTTGCTCTGACCTGCCGCAGTCGAAGTGATTCCTGCCAGTTGAAGTACTGGAAGGTCAACATCTCCTCTTGTGTTGCGTCTGCTGGCATCATTGTGCACTCCTTGATGACTTTATCTGCTTTTGCTGCCATCTCAGCAGTGATTGTGAGAGTTGTGACTCCGTCCGGCATAGTAACTGTGCACGGGAATTCTGTAGGCCTGCGGCTGGCCGCAGCATCTGATGATTCTGCGGCGATGGCGACGTAGACCTGCTGGGGTATCACCCGAGGGTATGTATGTGTGTCTTCGAGTCCCGTCATGGACTCGACATCGTCATCAAGGCTCATGTCGGAGTCGATATGCCCGTCGAGTGGTCCGTCTGGACGGATCTCGCAGTCGATGCCTTCATCGCCTATGCTCATCTCGGCGTCGACGAAGTTGTTATGAATCTCGAGTCGAGGTTGTTGTTGTTGGTGCAGATCTCGGAGTCGACGTGGTTGTCGATATGAGTTTCGAGTTCGTCGAAGTCGCTGAAGGAGATCCCGCAGTCGAAACTATCCTCGAGTGAGAGATCGAGCTCGGGATCGTTTGTGCGGTATGCTGATTCGGCCTCCTCGCCCTGAGTTCTTCAATGAGCTCGTGCATCTCTCGTGTGGACATGGTTGTTGCAGACGAGCAAGCTTGGAGGATCGACGATGGTATGGACGCAGTTGAGGGATCCGCAGTCGAAGGAACCGCAACCGATGGAGCCTCGGGTGCGGAAGTCGCGAGTTGGCGTGGATCCGTCAAGTCCTGCACACCAAGCTTGTTGACGAAAAAATTGAACGAACCAACGGTTAAACCCAAACCTGACTCGAGATCGGAGAAGGCCTCCTGGAATCCTGGCGAGTGTGGCTCGAAATCCATCAGAGGATCCGATGCGCTTTTTGCGGGTGAAGCTGGCGTGTTGCCGTTTGTCGAGTGAGCCGGCGAGTTGCCGTGTGCCGCCTGAGTCGGCGAGTTCTGGTTTGTCGATGCAGCCGGCGAGTTGCCGTTTGTAGATCCGATCGGCGAGTCGCCGTTTTCCGATGGAACCGAAGAAACCGCGAGTCCAGCACTATTCTTTCCCACAGACGGCGCCAATTGACGAGGTGTACCCTCATCAAATCCCATGGTTAAGGACCTAGGGTTGAGATTATGGGGAGAGAACGTGGTAGTACTGGTAGTTTCGTCGGCTGACAAGCAGAGGCAAAGATTTACCCAGGTTCAGGCCCCTCGGGTGGAGGTAAAGACCCTACTTCCTGCTTGTCTGTATTGATGTGTGGATTATGCGATTACAGGGGAGCTCCGGCGAGGATCGATCTCGCTAGAGCTTTGGTGGTTTGAGTATGGCTTGGTCCCAGATCGGCACCCCTCCCAGCCTTTAAATAGGCTGGGTCTCGGGAGTTTGTAACCGACCTAGTTTACACGTAAGGAAAGTCTAAACCGACTATGCCTATGTCTAATCTTGGAGGGTACTCCATCTTCTTGGGCCTCTTGTCTTGGGCTTCGAGTAGGCTCTTCGCTATTGGGCCTTAGTCGTCACGTGCACCAGGTACCCTCACGGTAGGGTACCCGAGATGTATACCCTTGTCACCCTCCTTAGGAGAAAGTATGCGGGAGATCAAGCCGTTTCTCAGGTTATTTGGAAACCAGGGGATTCTCACTTCTGGGCGGGCCTCATGGCTACCAAGAAATATTTCTTCCCACAAGGTTCTTTCTCAATTAAGGATGGCTCGAAATTCGTTTTTGGGAGGATAAATGGCTAGGCCAAACCACTCTCAGAGAACAATATCCGGCTCTGTATGCGATAGTCCGAAACAAAAGCGATACAATCGCCAAGGTGTTGGGTTCCTCCCCACCAATGTTTCGTTCAGGAGAAGTTTATTTGGAACAAGACTAGCATCTTGGAATGCTTTGCTCATCGATTGGATTCCATCCATCTGTCGGAAGGTCCAGATAGATTTCATTGGAATCTTACGAAGAACGGAAAATTCTCGGTCGATTCCATGTATAGAGCACTAATCGCTCCCGAAATTCCAGTCGATATTAAGGATAATAATAAGATTTGGAAGATGAAGATACCGCTAAAAACTAAGGTTTTTGCATGGTATCTCCGTCGAGGTGTTATTCTTACTAAAGATAACCTTGCCAAACGCAATTGGCGTGGAAGTAAAAAGTGTGTCTTCTGTCAACATGACGAGACTATTACTCACTTATTCTTTCATTGCGAGTTTGCTAGGTCTATATGGTCAGCCATCCAGATAGGTTCTACCTTACATCCGCCCAGATCGGTTGCAAACATTTTTGGCAACTGGTTAAATGGTGTTGATCCTAGGTTCAAACTATTCAGTAGGGTGGGAGCGATTGCCGTTATTTGGTCGCTATGGCTATGTAGAAATGACAAGGTTTTTAACGAAAAAATGCTTCTTTTATGCAGGTTATTTATCGGTGTACCGCAACGCTATGGACTTGGTCGGCCCTGCAGCGTGTGGAGCACCAGGACTTGTTCTTGGAGGTGGCATGTCGGTTGGAGGTGGCGGCCAGGGAGCTACTCTCGCGACACGGATGGCAACATAGACTCCGGATCGAATTACCACCCATCTAGACGGATCTACAATTTCTCATTATGATATGTAATCCGCCTTGTCGTTATTTTCCTTCTTACTTTCGGTACTCGTGAACTTGCGGACTTGTGGCTGTGTGCATCTTGTTCTGCAGAGGCCGGGTGTAATGCTTAAAACTCTTAAGTAATAAAATCACTTTATCTAAAAATAATGCAACAAGTTGTGATGCTGGCATGCTGCCAACCTGCCACTCTATAGAAAGGCTCTGATAATTTTGCATCGGGGAACTTAAACAAAAAAGCACCGTTGTATGTCCCTTCTAGGATCTATCACATAATCATTTCCGCATACTATCAATTAGATGTACTTATTTTTCTCGGGTAATATGGTACTACCTAAATTTCTGCAGCCCGCAACACTATCAGCTGTGAACAATCTGGTAAGGGGCACATTAACACTGAAATTTCAAATCTCGGGGTGAAGAGTGTTGCAGTTCGAAGGCCTGATACAGTTTATCCTGAAATACCATCCCTCATTTCACAGAAGCATACGCTGGATAACACTGTTAACCAGAAGGGCCTTGAATATGAGCAGCTTGCTTTCCGTGCTAACATCGTACGTGTGTTCATCGTAAGGAGAAAGTAATTGAATTGCTACTACTTTTTTTCTGGTTCTTATAGTCAACCAATATATCGGTGGATCCTCAGTCACAAATTTGTCTCCTATTCTACTGCGACTGAGGTACGTATGCAAGTCTAAATTGGCATTCTTTCGCAACAACAATTGTGTGTTTTTTTTTTTTTTTCCCCCTCCCCCGCCACTGTTGAGGAGAGAGGCGATTTTTTGGGCGTCCTCACCGATCCACCGCCGTCGCCGCCGCTGAGCCGTGGGATTCCCCTCCTCCGCGGCCGCTTCGGCGGCGGGAGGGTGGGGGATCCCCGGCTCCGGCATGTACATACGGTAGGGTAGGGTGTAGGGTCCGCCGGCGGCGCTGTGGAGGAGGTGGTGGTGCCGGTGGTTGGTTTGGTGCCGGGGCGGTCTTCTCCGGCGGTGGTGCTCTCCGGGGCTCCCCGTCGCCGCGCCGGACTGGCGGGAGCTCGAGGCCCGGCGCGGTGCTCGAGTTCATCCGCTTCCCGTCGGATCTACGCTGGCGGCGGATCTGGCGGGTGGAAATCAGAGACGGGCGAGCCCGGCGGTCTCCCTCTGCGTCGGCGACGAAGCGGGCTGCGGCATGGTGGCGTTGTTTGGAGGAAAGGGTGCTCGCCGTGTCCGTTTACCGGCACAATCTCCGTCGCTGCGCGGCGGGTGGGCTCTGCGGCGATCTTCAACAAGAAAAGCTCCCTTGGGCGGTGGCTAGAAGGAGGTCAGTCTTCTTCGTCTCCGGCGCAGGCGGTGTCGCGGTGCTCTGCTCTGGATCTGGTTCCACTGCGTATTGTACTTTGTTGCTTGTACTTTGTACTGGGTACTCCGATGAATATACGCAGCCTTTTCTAAAAAAAAAACAATTGTGTGTTTTTGGCAACTACACTGCATTGAATCAATGCACTTTATCTGTTTTACACTGCCTAGCCAAACATTAATTGATCCCTGTGCTGTGGAACAATGTCTTGTTTTGCTCAATATTTTGTTCCAGGTTGATAGCAAAGAACATTTAATTCATGAAGGAACTTAATACAGACAAATAAGCCAGGTTTCTTAAGTCATTTTCCCTATTTCAGCCACCAGATACACCAAGTATATATATTATTATTTTGAAACAAGGCAACAGGGTTGCCATTTCATTGATATAGAAGAAGAGAATTCACAAACACCAAGTATTTCAAAGAAGCTCTCAACAATTGATGCATGTTCTGCCATTGGGAAGCTTGGCAAACAAAAATAGGTGTTTTCTTTGCTGCAGTTATGTTATACATTTGACCCCTTTGTATTTCCCCCTCCCTCTTCTGATAATCATTGCATGATTATAATAGGTATTCCGAGAACCTGAAAGTGGCTTATGTGTGTTTCAATTTTTATCAATTCTTGACATTCTACTATCTTAATGATAATGTCAAGTGCTCATGGCTATACATTCTACTATTAAATTATAGAAAGGCTTATATTTCCTATGCTGGTTCAGTGCAGCACCTATCTTTACTTCAATTAACCTGGCAGGAGCTTTGAGTGTGAGGTTGCTGCCTGAATTATAATTCTACAAATCTTTCCATCAATTCCTGACAATATATTGTACCAATGGACGGGCGCGGCAACGCGCGCCTAAATGATCTAGTATGTGTTATAAATAAAGGGTGCACTTGCACCGGGTGGCAAAACGCTGAAAGCCCAAACGTACAAGTACAATAAAATAGAGGAAAGATGCGCCTCTCTGGTGAGCTGAATAGCTGCTGGTTTTTGTCCCTCTGATAAGGCTTTCGCTCGTCTTGGCGTGCTGTATCTTGCACAATTAATTATTTCTGTTACTTTCAGTCAACATTTGCTTGCAACACTTGGTTCCGTTCGAATTCTGGAACCGGAGGTTGCCTCCGAGATGATCTAAAAACAAATGGCATAGAAAACCCGGATACCGCAACTTTAACTTACGAACAAACATCAAGTTCCAACACTACGCTTTCACAATTCTGTTTTGTTTTTCTTCATTCTGTTTTGTTTTCTGCGTCCCACACGACGCTTTTACAAATGGTTGGCCATGTACAAGGAATACTCATTTGTTAAAACCCTGATTTTGAACCACCCTAATCACTCTGAAACATTTCTTTTGTTCAGAGTGGACCCTCGGAACACTGTCTAAAAGAGAGCGCAATCGCAAACTTTTCAGATTCATGCTGCATCTGGAGTACCCATCATTTTGTAGGTCAGAGTCAGAGTGTCAGACAAGCATCATCCATTGTTCTTCAGAAACACTGTCATCATTCAAGCATGTAACTAGGTTTAATTCAGGCGACAAAGTGTAAAAGAATGACTATAAATATGATGATTGTTTTACATCTATGAAATCATACATGGACAACAGGCATCTAACAAAGAATGACTATAAATTTAAACTATCTTACATCAATGAATCACGCATTGACCATGAGCGTCTAACAGGATACACAAAGCAGCAGCACGGTGAAGAAAGTCCACAAGTACATATTGTCTGAGTCTGCAGAGCTAGCAAGGGAGATGAACTCAAGGCTTGTTCCCTAGTTTCTTTGAATAACGCAAAAGCTCCTGATGCTCCAATCTCACCCACAGCAGAAAATGTAACCTGCAACTATTTCTTCCCATTAAACGCCCGTGATGCCGACATCAACAGAATGTCACGCCTTGTTGCCATCTGAGATAGAAACTTCAGCACTGCACATAGGGCAGACCTGCAACACAGCCAATGGTATTCGTCAACGTTGTGTTACGCAAACATTTTGTCTAGTATCCAGTTGCATGAACCATTAATAACAAATTCATTCCAGAACTTGAGTTATTAGAGAAAGATTGATAGTACACCAATACTACTCAAGCCAACTGTGTATTCGAATTTCTGTTTCTGACAGTTACCATACAAAACGGGGAATTCTGAAGATCGACATCATACAAAGTTATGGGTTCATAGAACACTTCTTTCTTTCAGCAACCCCCACCGGGGTTCCATTTTCAGTAAAATATAACCAAATCATTAAGAGCTTGGTGATACTTTTTCCGGATACGAAAGAGGAACAGGTGGGTTACCTTGTTTAATTGCAGCCACTGGTTTATGCAGTCAAAATGATATGAATGCTTGCAAGGGAGTGCAACCAATGATTCACCTTCCTCAAATTCCACACGGCAAATAACACATCTGCGAAATAAATTTACAGATCAGGACATTGTAATGCCAATAAACATTTTTTTAAAGATAAAAGAACCAAAATTTTCCCATACTGTTCAATGTTGTTGTCTTGTTTATCTTGTGCCTGGTAAGTTACCGAAGGTAATGAAGCCAGAGTATCAGCAGACACGCCTCTGCTTTCAGTACCGACTACTTCACCCAATGCAACCAGCTCCTAAAAACAGCACAACCATTAACTGATATTCAATAGTGAATCTTGAAGGTTCTGTCTGGTTCAGCAAAAATATTTTCAAGCTGAACATGCAGATATGCTAAATGTACAGAACCACCCTTTCTTTTAGTACAAAATATATAAATTACCTCGTAAGAGTACTCATCTGGATCAACATCTTCCCATGCATCCTGAAGTTTGACATAAGCATGAGCATTGAAAATGTAAGATACCAGCTTCATGCTTGGAATATTTTGATAAATAGAGAATAAGACCATGTTATTAACAAAGATAAAAATTGTTAATGGGACACATATTGGTATAAATTTGAAAACTACTTTTCGCAGTTCCCAAATACTCCCTCCGTCCAAAATTAGATGTCGTTGAAATCAATGAAAATCTACACACTTAAACACATCTAGATACACCCAATTTAACGACAACTGATTTCAGACGAGGGAGTAGAAGATTTGATATTGCATACGCAATTTTGCATGCCAGCAACGATATGCTTATTGGCAAGAATCAGAAATTCAGAATAGGAGAATTCGACTCCAAAATATGACCTCCGTTCTACCAAAACGTATTATATTGTGGAACAGAGTTAATATATGTCAATTTTTAGGGCATTTACAAAGGGTGGACAGTGGAGTGAATACAAAGGTGCACAGATGCCATTGTGGCAACAAAATCCACATTCTTATTACAATATTACTACAAGTAAAGCAGCTCAAAGTTTTAGCCACCATCCCTTGAATCTGATAATGCATTACGACTATTATTATAGACCACTGAAAAATGACGAGCTGAAGGAAATTATGAAAATCTAATGTACATCTAAACATGAGCAATTATGAGAAATGAGTTTCAAACATTCAGCTACCTATTCTGAAAACTGGGGCGGCATACTAGTGCCTACGTTGGCTAGAAACACACACAGGAAACTATATCCAGATCAATAAAAATAGCTTCATATGTTGACAGAAAAGCTAGACGCTGCATGGTTTCCTAAGCACAGACATGAATCAACAAACTGTTTAGAGAATATGAGCGTGCCAAATCATGCAATGGAATGGAATGTGACCTGTGCGCTATCCCCATCTTCCTCATCTTCGTCGTCTTCAGCATCATGCTCCATCTCTTCCCTACTGAAAAAAAACACCAATCAACACCCTAAACGTGGTGGAGTGGGAGAAAACATGACTGAATTTCGAAAAATATGTCTCCTGCACTCACAGTCGGTAATCCCCGCGAGCGCCATGAGCCGCTCGGCGACCTCGCGCTCCTCGGCGTCCTGCAGGGCCGGGCGTATGCCTCGTCATCCTCGTACCCAGCGGGGTCCACCTCCGCGTCGCCCACCTCGTCGTCCTCGTCGCCGGGGAGTGCCCCCACCCCCTCCTCTTCCTCCTCCCACTCGCTCTCCTCGTCCTCGTCGTAGCTACCAGCGTCCGAGGCCGCGTCGTAGTCGCTCCCCTCCCCGCCGTGCACGCTGAGCATCATGTACGCCCGCTCCTGCGCCGAAATTGAAAACATCAGCCGCCGGCGTCGGGAGGGCGGAATTAATCGAACCCCGCGAGATCTGGACGCTTACCTGCTCCTGGAGACGCGCGCGAGGGCGAGGTCGGCCTCCTCCTGGCTTAAGGCGGTGAACGGCCGCCGCCCTACCGCCGCCGCAGACACGTCGTCGCCTCCGGTCGCGGTCGCGGCGGGGGTATTGGGGCTCACGTTTTGGTCGGCGCTGGGCTTCTCGCCCTCGGCGCCGCCGCCGCCGGTTCCCTTGGAGCCGTCCATGGGATGGGGAGAGGTAGCAGCGAGCGAGGGATTGGAGAAGAGAAGGAAAGTCGGGGAGGACGATGTTCAATAGTGGCAACGTTAAGCAAGCTCAGGCATACGCACGCGCACACGGTTGGCTAACGATAGGAGAAGGTCGGGTCGTCTGGCTCTGGGTTTAAAACAGGGAGGGATCTGGTTGAGGACCGAGTCGGTCAGGAGACTCGGAACGGAAGCAAACAGCAAGTAGCGCACCGTCTTCTCTGTGTTCCGCTGTGCTGTGGGTCCCGCGCGACAGGCGTGGGAAGCTGCGTTTCTGTTTCGGCAAAAGTCTATTTTAAACCTTCAACTCGTACTGGTCGGGCGAAATGAACCTCAATGTTGAAATCCCTGTCAATGGCACCCTGAACTAACTAATCCTGGTCCAATTTAAACCTTCGGGCAGTTTTGCAAACGGGGATTGTCTACGCGGCTGGGATTCCGTGAGGTGCGTGTCGCGCGTCTGCAAAAGAGACGGGGCCGGTCCACCAGGCCCAACAGGCCTGTAGGCAGTCCACCTCGACCACTCCGTAATAGGCCCAGAGGCAGTCCACCTCGACCACTCCGCGTCCCCCTGCCTTCCACCTCTCTGTCTCCGGCGGCAACAATGGCGACCGGCGGTTGATTGGCGGAGCAGCGACGATCGTCACGGCGCGGCGGCGCGACGAACAGCTAGGTACGCACATCTCGAAGCCCTCCTCGTCGGCCCGTAGTGAGCATGTGGTTGCGCTTTTAGGCCTAGGGTTTTACCGAGAATTTGGGGGCGGTTTGTGCGGGGCGAAAGAGACGATTTTATGCGATTTTAGTATGTAGAAACTAGAATTAGTTGGTTAATTTGGTTCGCATTGTTGTTTATTTCAGAGAAATCATGGACCCGTCTGAGATTTTGACTGTGCGCTTCCATTTGGGTGGGGAGTTCCTCCGAATTGGTCCATCTTTGCAATATATTGGGGGAGATGAAGCTATGTCCGAGATAGAAAGGGACAAACTTTCGCTGCCGGAAGTGAAAGGCTATCTGAAAGATCACATACAACTGAAGGAGTCAATGAAGTTGTACTTTCTTATTCCTGGACAAGAACTTGTCAGCGGGCTTCTGTTTTTGAATGATGACAGCAGGTGTTTGCAGATGGCAGATTATGTGTGTGTGTGGGTTCGGTTGCTGAGGTATTTGTGGAGTACCATGGAGAAGAAGATACTGAGGACAGTAGCAGTGGGAGTGATTTCGAGGATGAAATTGTACCATTGTCTGATTCTGAGCAAGATGTTGTTATAACTGCCGAAGAGCCAGCTGAGTCTGACATTGATGTGTTTATCACTGATGAAACAGGTGTGATCAGACAGGTAATGAGCAGCCCGTTGAAGAAGAAATCAAGCAGTGCAAGGCCAGTAAATGTTGGTCCAAATGAAACTCAGGATGTTGGCACTCAAGTTCCAGTTTCTCAGGTGGTTGATCCAACTCAAGCTGCAGTTGGTACAGGGCAAGATCAAAACCAGGTTGGAGTTGCAGCAGTCAGTGGTAACACATCGGGTTCTGATTCAGAGAGTGATATCGAGTACAATCCACATAGTGATGATAGTGGTGAAAATTTAGAGGTGGCAGAGCTAAGGAGGCACGCTAGAAAGTTCAAAAAGAGAATGAGAGATAGCAAGAGCTGGATTGGAAGAGATGCATCAGGTCCAGTTCCAATTGATCTTATTGCCAATATGGAGCAGCAATTAGCAGATGAAGAAGGTGATTGGAACTACGATTCATCTGATGAAGACTACAGCTACGATGAAGATTCAGATGGAGAGGTTGTTAAGAGGAAGAGCAGGTTTCCAAGGTATAACAATGCCACAGATATACCACATTTCGAGTTGTCTATGGTTTTCAGAAGCAAGAACCAGCTTTGCAAAGCTCTTAAAAAATGGCCTGGTGACTAAGAGAAGCATTAGGTTCCCGAAATCAGAGAGTGACAGAGTTAGGGCCAAATGTGACTTTGAAGGTTGCCCTTGGCTCATCTATGCAGCCAAAACATCCAGAACATCCAGATTCCAAGTGATCACTTTCAATGATGTGCACACCTGTGCACCTAACAGATGCAACAAGCTTGTGTCTGCTAAGTTGATTGCACAGAGGTATGAACACTTCATACATGCAAATCCAATGTGGAAAGTAGATAGCATGAAAGCCACTGTACTGCAAGACATGTTTGCTGATGTGTCAACCTCGAAGTGCAAGCATGCTAAGTCAATTGTTATGGACAGATTGATGAGTGGTTTGAAGAATGAGTACACTAGAGTTTTTGATTACCAATTGGAGCTGCTTAGGAGCAATCCTGGAAGCACTGTTGCTGTTTGTTTGGATCCGAAAAACATGCACCAAAATATATTTCAGAGTTTCTATGTTTGCTTCAATGCAATGAAGCAAGGATTCAAGGCTGGATGCAGAAAAGTGATAGGTCTTGATGGATGCTTTTTCAAAGGGGCAGTGAAGGGTGAGCTGTTATGTGCAATAGGTAGAGACGCCAACAATCAGATGTATCCCATAGCTTGGGCTGTAGTTGAGCAGGAAACCAATGTAACTTGGAAATGGTTTGTTGGGCTACTCATCAAGGACCTTGACATAAACAACAATGGAGCTGGATGGGTCTTCATATCTGATCAACAGAAGGGCCTTATCAATGCCATGAAGGACTATCTTCCAGCTGCAGAGCACAGGATGTGTGCTAGGCACATATATGCTAACTGGAGGAAGAAGCACAGAGCTCATGATTGGCAGAAAAAATTCTGGGCTGTTGCCAAAGCTTCGAATAAGCAAGATTTTAACTACTACAGAGCCAAACTCGCACAAGAGACAGTTGAAGGGGCTAAGGACATGATGAATACAGAACCACAACATTGGGCAAGAGCTTATTTCGAGTTGGGGTCAAATTGTGAGTCTGTTGACAACAATCTTTGCGAGGCATTCAACCATGCAATTGTTGATGCTAGGTTCTATCCTATAATTTCTATGCAAGAGAAAATTAGGAAGAAAATACTAGTGAGAATTCAAGAACAGAAGGCCAAGGGTGCGAAAATGACAGGTAAAGTTTGCCCTGGCATTTTTAAAAAGCTTAAGAAATCTATTGCTTTGACACAATATCTTGAGGTGCTTTGGAATGGAGAACATGGCTTCGAAGTGAAGCATATCAGTGGAAGGGAAGGCAGTACACAGTTGATCTTGAAAAAAGGACATGCTCCTGTGGCTATTTCCAGCTGGCTGGTCTCCCTTGCCACCATGCCATTAGTGCAATCTACAAGTGTCAGAAGCAAATTGATGATTTCGTTCATCCTTGCTATTCTGTTGAGGTGTTCAAAAAAATATATGAGCCTTGCTTACAGCCTGTAGAAGGTGAAGAGATGTGGCCTGTCTCTACAAATCCTAGGCCGCAAGCTCCTGGCTATGTGAGAATGCCAGGACGGCCCAAGAAAAATGACAGGAAAAGAGAGGAAACCGAAGCTCCTAAGGGGAGGAAAATGAGCAAGCATGGAACCATAATAAAATGTAGTATGTGTGGAGGTACAGGACACAACAAGGCAGGTTGCAGTAAGAATCCAGAGAAAGGCAAGAAGAGGAATGCGCATCTCACCAAAACTAGCAAGAAGGAGAGCACTACTGAGGTATTACATGATTTAGATGATTACTTTCTATTTTACATTGTTACTTGCTGAAGTTCAATTCCTAACTACCTCTATTTTTCTGTGTGCTACATTGTCAGCAAGCATCTGGTTCTGGCTCTGCATCTCAACCTCAAGCACAACCACCTAGCACTGCTAGAACCAGTGCATCTCAACCTAGTGCCAGAACCACTTCAGTTCCACAAGCCAATAGGTTCAAGCCTCCACGCAAGAGAGCTGCAACTGCAGAAGCTGGAACTTCATCTTCACTGCCTGGAGCATCTTCTGGAGCAAAGAGAGGAAGAGGCAAAGCTGCATCATCAGTGCCAAGCTACAAATACTTTACATGCAGTGGAAACTACTAGTTACAACTCCAGCTTGCCGTTTCTAGTACTTTTGTTGATGTTGCATTCATGTATCGGCTTGACAATGTAATACTGCAAACATCTATTTTGTGCATGCCTGAAAATATTCAGGCATCAGGTTTATGTAATGTTGCAAACACTAGTGTTGCAAACTGCTGATGATATCCTAGGTTTATGTAATGTTGCAAACATCTATTTATGTCTCGCTTTTGTTGTCTGTTCATATCCCAGGTTCTGTTGCATTTGTTATACATAATTTGAACCATTTGAATAGATTGAAACATCGAAATGATTTAACTGAAACTCGTTCCATACATTACATAAAGTACATAAAGGAACTAATCCATTACATCACTTCTCCAAGCACAACACTGCAACTAAATAGCTTACAAACTCATCACTGCAATAACATCTTCCCTGCTACTAAACCAAGCACAAATACAACAAAAACAAACACCACATTGTCATATTTGGCCTTAATCTGAGCTATCTCTGCACTTTTCTTTCTCAGTTCATCTTGCAGAGACAAAACCGTGTTCTCCCTTCTTGATTCATCTTAACTAGGAGCTGCCACTGCAAACTGATCTTCACACCGAGCCACGTTTGCAGATCCTTTTAGTCTCCAGACTTCATCACGCAGATCCCCAATCAAATCACTAAAGAACTTTGGCAAAGGATCGTCATGCCATTGAATATATCCACAGCCACCATGCTGTTCGAATGAACAAAAATAACTCATTTCAGAGAAGAGGACAAGAGATTCGAGAATAGTGCAATCAAAAGAACAAAAAAAATGCAAAATAGGTACTCACCATAGCATCCACGCACGCATAGTATCTCCTGCCAGGGTTCTGCTGGCTCCAGGAGATCCATCTTGGCGCCTTCCTTTGCGGATCGCAGCGGCACTTCTTCTCAGGCTCGTACGCCATTGGATTCTCGCGGTAGGGCACCGGCGAACGCGATTCCGCCCCGATCCTTCCTGATGCACGACGGAATCCGGGAGCGGCCGCGCCACTCGACGACCACGACATCCTCCTCTCCGCCGCCGGCGCCAGCCACGGCCTCCCCGCTCAGTTCGCTCCTCTGCCCGGCTCAGATTCTCCACCGCCGCCGCTCTCAGTTCGCTCCTCTGCTCGCTCAGTAAGAACCCTAATTTTGTTCCCCAATCGAACGCACGGGCGAAGGTGTTAAGGAACGGTGAATGGTCTCGGTCAACGGAAGCGGCCCCACCTGTAAGAATCCCGGTTGACATTTGCCACGTCAGCGCCTCTTAGCAGAAAACTGCCCCAAGGTTTAAATTGGACCGGGATTAGTTAGTTCAGGGTGTCATCGACAGGGATTTCAACATTGAGGTTCATTTCGCCCGACCAGTACGAGTTGAAGGTTTAAAATAGACTTTTGCCTTCTGTTTCTGTTCTTTCGAGTTTCGACTTCATTTGACATGTGCGTGGCTGATGATAGTAATTTTTTTTCCTTTTTCGAAACACAGTACAACGCAAGCGCTCATATACACGCGCACACACTCACCCCTATGAACGCACGCACGCACACCCTACCCCTATGAGCACCTCCGATAGACTGAGTCGGCGGGTCGAGTCTTAAGATTGACGAAGTCACCACGGGCGCCTCGCTGTCGACGGGAACGTCGCCTCCCACTGAAGAATATTCCGCCTTAAATGAGAAACACCAGCGTCAAACCTGGGGTTTGAACTCTGGTGGGCTGGGGGTACAAGCACCCACCTAACCATCTTGCCCCAGGCAAGTTCTCATGATAGTAATTTCTGGATAGTCAACTTTGCACATTTGCTAAAAAAAACTTTGCACATTCTATTGCTAGACTATTTAGTTTTGGAAAAAGTTTATTTTAAACCATAAACTTTTATAGGTCGCGTGGATTTCACGGTGTAGTCGAAGTCCCTGTCGTTCACACAGTGAACTACGAGTATTAAATCTCAGTCCAAATCTCACTGACTAGACGGGCTAGGTCCAGCAGCCTTGCAGCGGCGGCGTGCATGGGACGGCTCCGCCCATGGACGATGCTCTGGATGGCGGCGACGTGCACGAAGTCGTCATGGAAGGGGAGGAGCTCCTTCCGCCGACGGTTCACCGTCCTCGTCCTCCTCACGAGTCACGACGCTCACAGTTCTTGTCTCTCTTCGTCTAATGCAGAATCACCTCCACGGTCCAGGTGGATGACGCGACGGCGGTGCGACCGGCGGCACCCTTGCCTTCCCCTGCTCCGCGCTAGGCGATGACAAAGGCGGAGTGCGCCGCAGACGCCCCATGTCGCCGCTCATCGGCGAGGCCATCCGAGTGCTTGACCGCAGGCGTGCGGCGAGTTTTCGGATGCATTGGTGTCCTTATTGCGGTGGTGAGCAGGTACACGGACTTGGCACTGTCAGAGTACGCACAGGTAGGGTGGGTTCTGGTGTTGTACGAAGATCGGTAACCGCGACGAGTCCATCACGGAGATTGAGGAAGAAGATGAATACGACATGTGGGTCAATATAGTCAGTGGGAGTAGTAGTTTAGAATTTTTTTTTTCTCTGAAAAACAGGTACATGGTTCAATTTAGACCTGGATTCAAAACAGATCTCAACTTCTGGGTTCGATCCGCCCGACCTTTACGAGTTCAATGTTTAAAATGGACCTTTATGATTATATATTTTTTGTACAACTTTTTAAACACCAAAATGTCAATTAAGTTCAGTGTACTAGGCTTTTTAACAAAGAAAAACTGAATGTATAATATTGTGGTAAACTGATTCGTGATTAGTCATCATCTCTCTGTAATATTACTTCTGTTACAAAATATAAGACGTTTTTGTAGGTGAAAATGGCCTACCCAAAACATGTCGTTTGGAACAGAGGTAGTACTTTCCGGTTAAGATTTCAATCGACTGGCTGTGCAATTATGCACACTTTTATAAACTGGTTAATATAGTTACTTGGTCTATGCGGTGAGATGTTTGGAACGGAACGGAAGGTAAGGATTTGCCGCATTCGACTTCAGATTAACTTGCCGGCGGGGGCAGAGCAGCCGGCCTGCTCACGGCAAGTAAGGCACTGCAAGTGTATATGCCATGTCGATCGTCGTCAGTTTCTTGCACGGCTGCGCCATGGATTTTATTATTCTCGACGAGGTGTTGGCTGGGACTAGTTTTCCAACGCCGCAACTAGCTGGGAAGCAGGAGACGAATCGTCCACACAGTGTTATGTGCACGGCAAGTTAAGTCTAGTTTTACAGGAACAGCCAGACTTTGCCAAAAATCGTTCTGGGGATAAAAGAACTGGGGAGTCATGAAGATAACAACTAAGCAAATTCTGGCAAACAAACCCAGTAAATTTTGGGGGGAAACACATAGTTTCTTTCTTTCTTTTTTACACCGAGAAGACACATAACAAATGTCCGTTTGTTCAGTAAACCACGCATGACCTGCAGGATTAAAGCCTAAATCAGCTTCGTCTGAATTGTGTGCTGCAAAATTACTCCCTCCATCCCACGATATAACATGTTTTAGCAAACTGTTTTATCTTTCCCAAAGTATCTTATATTGTGAGACCGATGGAGTAGATTCCAATGTCTCGTGGATTATGCAAGTTTCTTTTTTTTTTAAGGATACGTCCAAGCGGACGTATCGGTTTCAAGAAGGAGAGGCCAAGCGGCCGTTTACAACGCGTTTCGGCACATGCGTCGAAAACGCCAATCCACCAAAAGAAAAAGAAAAGGGATCACTCACCAACCCTCCACCTGTCTACGGGTCCTAAGCTACCCCTAAACATCTTTGCTGCCCGCACAGGTCAGCCTCGGCTTCTACCATTCTGATGGCGGTCGCTGTCGAAGGAGTGTGACGTTCGAAGACCACTCCATTCCTATGCCTCCACAAGCTCCAGTAGATCAAGTTGATCGCCGTCCACAGGTCCTTCTCGTCGTTACCTCCAGGCGTCTTGGCCGGTAGCCAATCCACTAGACGATCATCATGATCAGGGACCCAATCCACTCTACCCCACTTGCTCAGGAAGGAGTGCCAAACCTCTCTAGAGAGTACACAACCAAGGAGAAGGTGGTCTATGTCTTCTCCCACTTGGTCGCACAGCAGGCAAGCGGTCGGTCTGGGCAGCCCTCTTCGCCTTAAGCGGTCTGCAGTCCAACATCTGTTCTTCAGCGCTAGCCAGAGGAAGAACTTGCATTTGTTTGGAGCTCGGGAGCTCCAAACCTGTTGCGCCCTAGCCAACCCGATCTTGCCCTCAAAGAGTCCTCTGTAAGCCGAGCGAGCTGAGTACTTGCTGTGGCTCTCCTAGTTCCACCTTAATTCATCCACGACCCCATCTGTCAGGGCGAACCCTGCCACTCTGTCAGCCAAGGACAACAACTCGCGGATCTCTCGCGCGTCCAGGTCAGGCGAGACGTCGTCCAACCATCCACCTGCGAACCCATCTCTGACTCGTCGGGAGCACCGCGTGGCCTTTGGCACTTTCATGAAGAGGTTCGGAGCCAGCTCCTTCACACGCCCACCGGGCAGCCACCTGTCTGTCCAGAAAAAGGTGGAAGCACCGTCACCCACAACTGAAGTGGTGGCTGCCTCAAACAACTGCTGAACCACGCGGGGGACTTGGATGTTGAACTCACTCCACGGCTTGGAGCTGTCCGTCCTGCTAAGCCAAAACCACCTAGCCCTGAGAGCGCGGTTCATCTGTCGCAGGTTGGGAATCCCAAGACCCCCCAAGTGCTTGGGCATGCAAACCCTCTCCCACGCCACCAGGCAGTGACCTCCACGGACGTCCTTGCGCCCAACCCAGAGAAAGCTGCGGATGATCTTCTCGATCGCCACCAGGGTCTTCACAGATAGGTCAAGAGACATCATAGCAAAAATAGATATCGCAGAGAGGGTGGTCTTAACAAGCTCAAGACGTCCTCCACGGTTGAGCAGCCCGGCACGCCACCTAGGAAGATGGCTGGCCACACTATCCACCAGATACTGGAGCTGAGCGGGCGTCAGCTTCCTAAGGGAGAGCGGAAGCCCCAGGTAGCGCAGCGGGAACGGCAGCAGCGGACAGTGCAACTCACGAGCTACCAACGCCGCCTCGGCCTCTCCACAACGGATCAGATGCGCCGAGCACTTTTCCAGGTTCGCCCTCAGCCCGGACACCAAGCCAAAGTCATCGAGTAGCTGAGCGAAAACTCTGAGGCCCCTCTCAAGGGGGCGGAGGAAAGTCACCACGTCATCAGCATAGATCGACGTGCGGTGCCTAAGACCCGTGTCAGCCAGAGGCGACAACAATCCACAGGCCGTAGCCCTCTCAATCAGCAGATGCAAGACCTCCATGATCAAAATGAACAGTTGAGGCGAGAGCGGGTCTCCCTGCCTCAATCCACGTCTGTTGAAAATCTTTCCACCAGGATGACCATTGAGTAGCACCCTAGTAAAAGCTGAGGAGAGAAGGGCACAGATAGTTTCGAGCAGAAGGTCACCGAACCCCATCTTCCTCAACACCTCCAGAAGGAAGGCCCAACTGACTGTATCAAAAGCCTTTGTAATGTCAAGCTTCAGGAGGACGGCTGGAATGTTCGAGCTATGAAGCTTGCGCGCCGTACACTGAACCATCATGAAATTATCATGTAGGCACCGTTGATAATCCCCAAGAGCAAGGAATCACTGTAGCACAATTCGATAAGTATTTGAGTGTCGAACCCACGAGGAGCTGAAGGTAAACTATCTATTCTCTAAAGCCCTATAACCCTTTTATATGGCCTTTTATGCAAAGCAATAAATATGAAAGGATCTAACTAATGGAAGCAAGTGACGTGGAATGGATTTATCTAGTAGCAAGTTTCTCAAGCAAGTTTCAGACACAGGTTTCTTAGAGCAAGTTTCTCTCAGCAGTTTTCTCAAGCAAGTTTCTCAAGCAGCAAGTATCAAATATCTCAAGTAGCAAATATCTCAAGGGAGCAAATGTTCTAGCAATTGTTATTTCATTCGCGTGGTTGTCACAATTAGTGAAGCACATGTTTCAGTCTTAGTTGTTTCTTTTAGGTGGGAGCCATAAATAGGTGTAGCCAAGTAAATGAGCAATAACACAACTCTTATGATGGATCTCATGGCCAAATAAATGTGCAGCACAAGAATTATTAAGACATAATTGTCCCACCATAGCCTTAAGTTCTAGGGTCCCCCATATATATCCCCCATAAAGTAACTTCAAGTCTCAGACACCGGTTTCTCTCTACTCCGACATGTCCTACTCAATCCATTACGCTACGGAGATCACCTTACATGCATTCCCCAACATATGTGTGCACTCATATATTGTACATAAAGACAATCATAAAAGATAACAACACTTGTATGCAACCAATCAACGAACTATTTCACAAGTGCCATGAACAAATCACTTCTCAAACACAGATGAGAGACACAATAGATCAAGGGAATAGTATATTGCACCACACATCATGTTTGCCAAGAGTTTACAGTGGGGAGATGGAGATGATCTTGCTGTAGATGTCGATGATGAACACGCCGGAGGGGGGTGGAGCCCTCCGGAGGTGATTCCGGCGGCGTTTCCCCCCTCCGATCTTCTCCGGCGGCAGCCTTCTGACTCTCTGTTTCGTGGTTTTCTGTTTCTCCGCCGCCTCCTTTCGCGAAACGCCAGGAGACCTTTTTTATAGGCGTTTTTAGGTCAAGACGAAGTCGGTGGACGAAAGATCAACGGCCACGGAGCTCCGAGGTGGAAACGAGATAGGCCCACGCGGCCATGTACTTTAGGTCGCGTGGGACCCTCCCATTGCCAGCCTGTTGGGCTTCTGGTCTTCAATTTAAGCCCATTGCGTTTATGAAGTGATATCAAGTATTCAAGACAAGGATGTTCATTGATAGTTCACAAAGTGTAACATAGTAGCAAGTAATATGGAACACATGTATGCATAATGATAAGTAGAACATCCTACAATGGTCATAGAGTGTAGATGAAAATCTGAATATGATAGGTGTACACTTTGGAAAGATGTATATGTGAGTAGAGGTAAAGCATGCATAAGTTTCATCCAACTTCCAAACTCTTCTACTTAAGTTAATGATTGCAATAAGGTATTCATTGGTGTCAAGCTCTCATTGCCCCTATCATAGCATCTTGAATGATTAAGGTTAAAGTGAAAGCAAATATGAGTAGTGTGCTTGACAAAGTAAAGGTTGATGTCTCATGCCCCTTGAATACAAGTACCTACACCATGATTACTCAACTTAGGAAACAAAGCAAGTTCAAGTTAATATCATTGTAAGTATAATAGTATCATCAAGAGCGTCAACTGGGGTACCTCTTGTCCCAGGATATGGAACAAGCCCATATCAAAATGACAAGACAAACAAACAAATGAAAATCAACACCCTTTTTATTTACCATTGGAATAGCTTTTTATTGTAAGGTGTATCAGAAATTCACCATAGCATGTAAGTAAATTTCCACCATGAATAATGCATGGCTTAGATTAGCGGCCCAGGCGTCTCTCTAACCATTTATACAAACTCATTTAAACTTCACATTTCCACCTCATTTCACCATGATAAGGCATCCATAAACAAAAGTACATGATATCAACTAAATGAGATGAAGGCATGTTGAAAGCTTTGCATGTGACAGCACATATGGGCTAACTCCCAACCCAACATTTATCAAGCCACTAGCATCATAATCTTAATCACAATGGGTCATGTTTTATTTATTGCAATGATAGAAAATGTGCATCAAGTTCGTGAGAGCTATATAACCAACTTTTCCCATGGCAATCAATAACATAATCATTTTCATTCAGAGGTATAGATAACACAAATATCATGAAACATACTCGGAATAGCATAAGCTAGTAGGTAGATATGGTGGACTCACTGGAATAACTTTGGTTGAAGGTGTTGGAAACAAGTTTTTGCTTGTTGGAGTTTTTGGGCTAGCAAAAGGGAGAAAGTTGACCATCTAGATGCATGCATGAGTGTCCATAGAACTAACTAATCCATGTTAAACAAGTGAAATAACAATCAGCACAAAACATGAATAAGTGATAGCTCTACAAAAAGATTTGCAAACTATTACTCATAAACAAGCTCATGAATCATGCAACTATATGTATCATTAAAAATCAACTCAAACATCCCTTTTCCCATCTTATAAAAGCATCCAACATATTTCAACCCATATTTCCAGTAGCTCTCTCATATATAATTGATAGTGTGGTGGTCTCTCAAGACTCAAACAAAAACAAAAACGACGCTCCAAGTTTATGCGATAAAGTGTTTTGATCGAAAAACAGAAGTTGGACGTGTGCAAACCGAGAGTGTGTAGGTCCAGCGGGGTTGTCTTCACATCCCCAAGCTTATGGTCTTCACCATCCTTGGATAGCTCTTGGTGCATCTCCTCCAATCCCTGTGAAAAAACTTCAAAACACCGTTTCTCCCATTCTTTTCTGTGGGGTGCATTAATAGTGATAAACAAATAGGTTTTTGCTGCATATAATCCTTGAACAAAAATTCATATGAGATGTCCAGAGTGTATAATGTTGTATGCCTACTCATAAACTCAATTGGATCAAAAAGATTCAACTTAAAAGCTCAAAGCATGCATCAAACAAAATGGGACAGAATCTGTCCAGAAAAACAGCAGCAAAACGTATTTTTCTACCCTACCAAACTTTCTCGAAAAATTCCGAAAAATTCATGCATACAGAGGATGAAAAGTTGCAACTACAGTTCAAATATGAGCTCATTCGGAGTTACAGAATAAGAATTAAAAATCATACCGTGCACAGATTCGTGCAGGAATAAAATCTCCGAACTCAAATAGCAACTTTTCAAGACCAACATGGGTAAAACTTGGCACTTTATTAAAAACTCCAGAAACTAACTAGACACAAAATCTCTTGTTACAGCAAGAGGACACAAAGAAAAATCACACACAAAAATAACCGGGTTGCCTCCCGCAAAGCGCTTTCTTTATAGCCATATAGCTAGGCTTACTTACTTGGTATCAAGATGGTTGAAGTGAGGTGGCTTGGCATCCCCAAGCTTAAATTCTTGTACTTATTTGATATATGTAGGGTGAGCCTAGGGGTACATCCCCAAGCTTGAGTTTTTGTCCCTCTTGATCTTGTTCATCACCCTCAATTCTTCCACCTTAAAATTCTCTTTACACAACACTCGTCACAAACTTGATTAGAGGGGTTAGTGCCTTCATAAATTAAATCCACATAGGCACAGCAAAGACATATCATGAATTGATTTTAAACATTAGCTACTGTTACTATGGTTATGTAATGCTCCTTGATCAAAAGAACCGCACAAAACACAAGTAATGAGAGTAATGCAGAATAAAGACAGGATATGTCAAAAACTGGACAGCGAATTACTATTATCACTCTTTTTATTTGGTTTTAGCTTTGGGAAAAGTTTTAATGATAGAGACTTTGCAATGGTTCCATTGGCATGAACAACACATGTTCAAGGTCGACCCCAACTTCTCCATTACTCATCCTTCTCATTAACTTTCCCAAATTTATAAAAAAAAAAAATCCTAAACTAATTGTCACAAATCAGTAGGTAAAGATATTTTACATGTTGTAAGGATATAAAGGTGTGCTCAAACCGAATAGGAAGTTAAAGCATAAGAACACACCACAGAATATCAAACCATCAACTTTTAAGTCTAACTCTTTTCCTATGCATTGGCATTTTATATATGAATAAATAGCAGCAATTTTGTGATAACCAATGCATGTAGTGATCAGTAGCTTGCATTTTAAATAACATAGAAACATAAAGAGGATTCTTATCTCTTCCTCTCTCATAATAGTTGCAAGCATTAAAGTTAAACATACCCACATAGTTTTGAATAGAATCACCACATAAAGACTTATCATCTAATGAGCATAATGGATCATCAAACTCAATTAAATCACTTTCATCCTCAACGGCTTCCCCAAGCTTAAACTTTTCCAGAGCATTAGCAATAAAGGTGTTCAAAGAGTTAGTACCACAAACATGAGTGTTATGCAAATAAAATTTAATTTTCTCCTCAAACACTTCATGTCCTAACTCAAGATAGATATTATACAACTCTAAATTTTTTTGGTTCTTTTCCATTTTCTAATTTTTTTGTGTTTTAGATTTATATGTTAGTATGCAATGCAAACAAGAATAAAAGTTTAGCACAACGCTCCCCGGCAACGGCGCCAGAAAAGTACTTGATAATCCCCAAGAGCAAGGAATCACTGTAGCACAATTCGATAAGTATTTGAGTGTCGAACCCACGAGGAGCTGAAGGTAAACTATCTATTCTCTAAAGCCCTATAACCCTCTTATATGGCCTTTTATGCAAAGCAATAAATATGAAAGGATCTAACTAATGGAAGCAAGTGACGTGGAATGGATTTATCTAGTAGCAAGTTTCTCAAGCAAGTTTCAGACACAGGTTTCTTAGAGCAAGTTTCTCTCAGCAGTTTTCTCAAGCAAGTTTCTCAAGCAGCAAGTATCAAATATCTCAAGTAGCAAATATCTCAAGGGAGCAAATGTTCTAGCAATTGTTATTTCATTCGCGTGGTTGTCACAATTAGTGAAGCACATGTTTCAGTCTTAGTTGTTTCTTTTAGGTGGGAGCCATAAATAGGTGTAGCCAAGTAAATGAGCAATAACACAACTCTTATGATGGATCTCATGGCCAAATAAATGTGCAGCACAAGAATTATTAAGACATAATTGTCCCACCATAGCCTTAAGTTCTAGGGTCCCCCATATATATCCCCCATAAAGTAACTTCAAGTCTCAGACACCGGTTTCTCTCTACTCCGACATGTCCTACTCAATCCATTACGCTACGGTGATCACCTTACATGCATTCCCCAACATATGCGTGCACTCATATATTGTACATAAAGACAATCATAAAAGATAACAACACTTGTATGCAACCAATCAACAAATGCCATGAACAAATCACTTCTCAAACACAGATGGGAGACACAATAGATCAAGGGAATAGTATATTGCACCACACATCATGTTTGCCAAGAGTTTACAGTGGGGAGATGGAGATGATCTTGCTGTAGATGTCGATGATGAACACGCCGGAGGGGGGTGGAGCCCTCCGGAGGTGATTCCGGCGGCGTTTCCCCCCTCCGATCTTCTCCGGCGGCAGCCTTCTGACTCTCTGTTTCGTGGTTTTCTGTTTCTCCGCCGCCTCCTTTCGCGAAACGCCAGGAGACCTTTTTTATAGGCGTTTTTAGGTCAAGACGAAGTCGGTGGACGAAAGATCGACGGCCACGGAGCTCCGAGGTGGAAACGAGATAGGCCCACGCGGCCATGTACTTTAGGCCGCGTGGGACCCTCCCATTTCCAGCCTGTTGGGCTTCTGGTCTTCAATTTAAGCCCATTGCGTTCGTCTCGAAAATTCTGAACCGTGCTCTTTGACCTTGCCCTTTTTGGAGTCCCGAAGCTCCCGGAAAGTCTGAAACACTAAAAAAGACGTTTTCTGGAAAAACAGGGTTAATTCCAAATAAATGGGAAAACTATGAAGTATTCCCAAAATCATTATAAAACATTGATATAACCCTTATATGATGCAAATATGATTGGAATATAAGCAATTAACGTGCAAAGTTCATGTATGCATTTTACATGCATCAACCGTCCACGCACAAAGGCACTCTGGTGCGCCCCCACCAGTTGTGGAATGGAGGGGGCCACCCTGCAGGCCACCACCTTTGCCACTAGCTTGGCGAACCCATGAATCAAGCTGATTGGGCGGAAATCTCGAACTTCCTCCGCACCCACTTTCTTGGGCAGCAAGGTGATCAACGCCTGGTTGACCGAGCTAAATCCACGGGCGTCACGCCGAGACAAGGAGTTGAACGCCTCCATGACATCCCCTTTGATGATTCCCCAGCAAGCCACATAGAATCTGTTGGAGAACCCATCCGGCCCCGGGCATTTGTCAAGCGGCATGCTCCTAATGGCGTTCCACACCTCCTCCTCCAAGAAGGCCATCTCTAAGTGGGAGAGATCCACAGTGGGCAGCTGCAGGTAGTCTAAGTCGAAGGAGAAAGGCCGGTCCATCTCCGTTCCGAGGAGATCGTCAAAGAAATCATCCACGGCCTCAGCCTTATCCACATGCTCAGTCTTCCTAACTCCATCGACCATGAGGTGGCCAATGAAGTTCTGACGCCGTCTATGGCTTGCATGCATGTGAAAGAACCTCGTGCAGGCATCGCCCTCCCGCAGCCATAGTACCCTCGCTCGTTGCCTCGCCATGGAGCGCTCAAGAGATGCCAGCCCAAGCAGCTTCCCTTTTAGGGCCTTCCTAAGCCCCCTCTCTGCCGGTGAGAGGGGTCGGGTCTCCATGGCCACGTCTAGCCGCAGGATTATCTCATTGGCTAGCAGTATCTGCATTTTGATGTTGCCAATGAACTTGCTACTCCACCTTGCCAGGCTCTTGGCCGTGGCTTGAAGCTTGAGATCCAACCTCTTGAAGGGGTTAATCTCATGTTCCACTGACGACCAAGCCTCCTGAACTACCTCCAGAAAACCCTCCGCCTTCGTCCAGAAAGACTGAAATTGGAATCTACGCCCCATCTACAGATCTGGAGCTAGGCTCAGCACCAAGGGGCAATGGTCAGAAGGCCCGGAGGAGTTTGCCGAAAGAAAGGCGTCTGGAAAGCGCTCCTCCCAATCCACGGTCGAAAAGACCCTATCCAGCTTCTCCATAGTTGGTTGCTGACGCTCATTGGACCAAGTGAATCTTCGCCCATTTAGGTAGATCTCTTTCAATTCTAACAGCGACAGAGTACGCCGGAATCTGCCCATCATCGCACGGTGAAGGACACCCTGGTTCTTGTCCTCCGGGTCAATGATGAGATTGAAATCTCCTGCAACCATCCACGGCCCTGCATGCAGGTCCCGTATATCGCGAAGCTCCTAAAGGAAGGCATGCTTCGCACCCACGCCCTGAGGGCCATAGACTCCAGTGAACCACCACGCCTGGTCCCCTCCAATCGAGATGCTAGCAGTAAGCGCATTAGCGGTCATGTGAGGGTTAGTGACCGTGACATATTCGGACTGCCACGCAAGCAAAATGACTCCACGTGAACCCACGGCCGGCAGGTAAAGGAACCCGTCAAAGGCCACCCCGAGGCATTCGCGGACGATCTGAGCTGTGATGATCTCCATCTTAGTTTCCTGGAGGCAGACTATCTTGGCGCCAGTTGCCGCCATAGCTTGGAAAATCACTGCTGTACGCGCCCCCGAGTTTAATCCACGCGCATTCCAAATGGCAATCACAAGATCCATAACCAACATAGTTCCGGGAGAAAATAAATACAAGGAACAAGAGGCTAAAAGGAAAACAACATATCCACGCCTAAACTAGGCACTCCACTGGCATGTCCTCGGACATCGGCAACGCCTCAGGTAGCCACCCGAACAAGCTCAAGATCACGTCAATGTGCGTCTGCGGTAACGGCTGGCTGAAGAGGTCCAGGTACGCGTTCAACGCCTCGTCACCAATGGTCTCGTCTTCCCTCGCAATCTGGAGACGCGTGATCAGCTCCCGCTGCTGGCGCTTCACGGGTGTCCCCGCCGCGAACTTCCCACGGTGCCGACTGCTGCGCCGCACCGGTCCAGAGTAGATCCTCTTTGCGCGACTGCGCTTTGCCGGCCTGTGGAGAACCGGTGTCACGGGCCGCACGTAGCCCTTCCCGAGCTGCTCCAGGTCCTGAGCCTGAGGCCTGCCAGCCGAAGATGGCCCATCCACCAGTACCACAGACTGCTCTGCATTTTGGGCCTGCACCAACTGCTGGCCCAGCCCAGCTTGCGTGCTGTCCCCAGAGAGAGAGACAGAAAAGTAGTCCAGCACCGAGACCGGCGAGTCCTCACGCCGATTCTTCCAGCTTGCAGGCGTCCAAGGCGAGGTGGGCCCACCACTGGCAGGAGATAGCAAGCCAGCGGAAGACAACAACAGCTCTTCTCCACCACGTGCACCTTTTGCCTCAAATCCCACCCACTCTGAACCAATCAGGCCAAGCGGCGACTGCAGTTCTGGTGTGTTCAAATTTTGAAACCCGGGCGCGCCACCCTTGTCTTCACGTGAAAGCGTCTGCAGCTTGGTCAGTTGACCACTTTCTGTGTAACAGCCAAAACCAGGCTCGTGGAGAGCCAGCTTCTTTCCAGTCCTTAGCAGCATCTTTGCAGGTTCACCCACAGCTTTTCCACCACGCGGCAGTTCCGCACTAGCCAGGCCCAAAGGAGGCGCAACATGGCCATGCGTTGGCATGGCATTGGCCAGCCCAGCTTCCAACAGCATCGGATCCCACTCCCTTGGTCCAGCGACTGCAGCAGGTAGGGCCCAGCACGAGGCCAGGAGAGGGTCAGGCGACTGGTTCGCCGGCTCCACGTCAGCAGCGGCCCCACCACCTTCGGCAACCTCGGGCCCAACTGTCGCCATGTACCTTCTGCCATCATGTCGGCGATCGCCGCCGGCCGCCGCGCCTCTGCTACGGCTGCGGCTAGCATGAGGAGCACGCCGGCCGTTCCGTCCTTGGTCCCGCGCGTCGCGCTCGTTACCAGGCTCCCTGCCACGCCCGCCACCGGAGCCGCCAGCTCCGCCACCCGACTCCGGCGACAACTGCCGTGACGAAGCTCCTCTCTCAGCTCCGGAAACGAGCCGCAAGGAGATGACATAGCGTAGCATCGTCTTCTCCAGTGGCATCGGTTCCTCGCCCGGCAAGACAAGGGCGTCGTCCTCGTCGAGCAAGTCGCCGGGCTCCTCTATCCACAGCTCCTTTTCCGCCGGGATGCGCTCGGGATCATCCACCCACGCCGTGACGCAGAAGGTTCGCAGGTCCTCGCCACTCGCCGTCGACGCACCGATCCCTTCAATCCACGCCGTAGACCCGAGTAATGCTCCCGCCGTCGTGCGGTTCCACGCGTGCGCTGGCACGCCGGTGAGTTCAAGCTGCACCCTGTGGCGCATGGTGCATCGCACCGCTTGAAGCTGGCGGTTCCACGGGGAGAAGCGAAGCGCAAAGCCCCTCCCGTCCACGACGCCGGCGGAGGCCACCTCGTCTCTCATTCGTCGGCTCGAGAACCGGAAGAGGAAGTCGGCCGGCCAATGGCGATGGACGGAGAAATTGTTCTCCACCATGGGTAGCTGCTCCACGACCGCCCTCTCTGCTTCCTCCGGCGAGACGTGCCCACGGCTGCCGGAGACGAAGGCGACCAGCGACCATCTCAGTGCGGCTTCATCCCGATCAATCTCAACAGAACACGGGAGAATCACCACCTCCCGCTGCGGCCTGTCCACCATGGGCTGCTTTCCACGTACCCGCTCCGCGGCCGGCGAGCGCGGCGGAGAGCAGGACCTTCGGTCATTCCTCCCCAAGCGGAGCGGCGGGAAGTCCTCCCACGGCGGCTCCTAGCGGCCGCCTGCCTCCACGCCGCGCCCATGGCCATGGCCGTCACGACGCTGGCCTCCACGGTCTCCACGACCTCCACGGTCTTGCTCACCCCGACGGTCAGCGCCCGAAGCCACAACACGGCTAGGCAGCTCAGGCGGCGGAGAGCGGCCACCCCGGCCATGGCGTGCTGGTGGTGCGGCGCGCGAGGCCACGGACTCCACTAACCCCGGAGGCGGCGAGGGCGGGACCATGGCGCCGATGCGCTCATGCACAGGGGTGTGGCGTTGCTCCACTGGTTCCGGCGGCGAGAAAGGTATCCTCGAGCCGATGCGCTCGTGCACCGGCGTGCGGCGCTGCTCCACGGGTCCCTGCGGCGGCGAGGGAGGCTCCCTAACGCTGATGCGCGCCTGCACCGGAGCACGCCAGCGATCCCCATCCACAGCCCGAGGGCCCGAACGGCCAACCACCGGCGCAGCCGCCGGAGCGCGCCGCAGCTGCGGCTGCGTGCAGTCCCTGGCATGGTGGCTGTCTTCTTTGCAGCGGAGGCATTTGGTGTCGTTCGGGCACTCCCTGGAGATGTGCCCCGGCAAGGTGCAGTTGAAGCAGCACCCCGCCAAGTCCGGCGGCAGGTCATCCCGGATCACCAAAGCAGGGAGCTGCGCGCCGCGACGACGCTTTGGCCCAATCCCACCATGGAGCCAGGGGCGGGGACCTCCAGCAGCCGGGGCAGGAGGCGGCGGGCGACGCGCTCGTGACCGTGTGTGACCGGCGACGCTTTATGCAAGTTTCTTTTAAGCATTTTTTGTGTGTGTGTGTTTAAGTACAATAACCTGTACTGTAGTATCAATGAAGCATTCACACCCGTGACCGTACATAAATGGAAGAGAGATGCGAGAGAACCTGAGCATCGAAGGAGGACCCTCCTATTCTGGAATCGGGACAACTGAAGTGCGAGGGTGTTTGGTTAGGCTTTTTTCTTGGCTTTTGGCTTTGGCTTATAAGCCACAAAAGCACATAAATAAGTGTTTTTGGCTTTTGGCTTTTGGCTTACACCATAATGTAACATAAGTCAAAAGCCAAAAGCACATATTTAGGTACTTTTTTGGCTTATAAGCCAAAGCCAAAGCCAAAAGCCAACTAAAAAGCCTAACCAAACACTACTCCCTTTGTTCCACAATATACAACGTCTTGGCAAGCTGTTTTAGCTTCCCAAAACATCTTATATTATGGGACGGAGGAAGTACTTGAAAACAACTTTGGATAAATAGTCAACTATTGATAGATAGGCAGCATTCTCAACAACCTAAGCTTCAGGACGGTCTCTGGTATAATTTTCACAATAACAGTTTATAACTGGAAAAAGAAAAGCTAGCAAGGCTCTTAAATCCATCCCACATGGTAAGAGAGAAGGTTGGGCGCCAGATGCAGAACCACTGTTCGACAGTAAGACCAAACTGAGTTGTGTATCCTGTTGCAGATTTTACACCACCCCCGAAGGAAGCCGCAGCACAAGTTGTCCACCAACAACACTGTACCACAAGAAATCAATGGTTATTGGATGTTTAACTCCTTGAAAAAGTGATAGCAGAAGCTTGATTATGTACCTCTTCACATAGTAGTAGCAGAAATCTGCAAGGATGAACGTCTGGACGATTTCAGAGAGAAGCACCATCGATGGCCACAGACCATAGCCCAGAGCAGTCAACAACCTGCCACGCGTATCCAAGACCTACAAAAAAATGTAGTACCGTTACTTAGTCTAGATGGACTCAATCACCGAATCGTTCAATTCTGCAACGAGAATTTAGTTAGTTAACCATATTTTCAAAACCCATGAATAAGGATGATATATTCCATGCATTAGACGTAACATGATGCAACTAAACGTGCATACGCTAAAAAGATACCATACAGCATGCAACAGCGGAAATATACCTGGATTCAGAAACATTGGATCATCTGTACTTAATGATGTAAACAATGTGCTACACCACGATGGGAGACTCACAAAAATGAGCAACCATCAAGAGGTACTGTTTTATTTTAACATTTGTAACGGAACTGTGTATTCATTTTTCTAAAGAGGATCTGCTTTATTCATCTATCATATCTGGAGAATGGACCACTGTTTTCGAATATTTGGTAGTGCAACTGGTCTGAATACAGTTTGTGTTGGCACATTGGTGTGATAAAAAACTAAAATGGCAGACTTGTAAGAAAAAAAGTCAGAGAAAAAACCTGAAGGACCCAGTGTGCACAGCTGAGAAACCTTGCAACACCCAATGCAAACACATAATGAGCTGTGAACGGTTCAACAATCTGCTCAACAAAATGTAGAAGTTAGATAAATATGGCCATTCAACTCTGCAATCATGGGATTATGGATGTTCTATTTTTGTAATAGTTACCTTTGTGTTCTGCATCAAGCGCAACTGGGGCAGCACTGAAACTGCTTCCAAGTAAACACAGAAGGCCCAGCAGATCCTATTGACCATGATATGTGATGTTGAAGGATGAGAAAGAAACGCCAGCACAAAACAAGGTACCACCTGGACAGCAAGTCTAGTAAGATGGTATGGTTGGCAATAAGAGGAGGTTGACAAGATGAATGGATTAACAACATGCAAAACAAGCCAGCACCAGGGACAGACAAACAACTCTTTCAAAAAGTTATACTGACATCTTATAGCGATTTTGTGGATCTACATAATACAACTGGGATATGGTCTTCGTAGTGAGAAACTGAAGTCGGACTGGTGATTTAAGAAATAAAATGCCACGATTATTTAATGTTTAATAGACTAAATCATCACAGTTTTATAGTCTACAAGTTGGTTTTGTTCTTACCACATAGTACAATGCAAAGTTGTCCTTCTCCAGCATATAAGTTGCCCTTAGTCTGAACCGAATCATGTAAATGACGAAAAGAGTAGCCACTAGAGTAGCTGAATCCAGTATTGTATGGATGTCATACTCCATAACAAAGCTGCAGTACAACCTAACAGCCAGGAACAGTGCTGTCAAATCCTGAGACTTGAGTGATAGTCCTGAAAATATTTAAAGAAGGAAAGTTTTCATTAAGTTAGAGCATGAGTGTTAAATTACACAGCAATGATCTTCAATAAACGACATCAACAGAAAAATAACGTATCTTGGAATTGCGATTTTACACACAAATGATATACCAGTTAGTGCCTTATTAAAGTATATCAGTCATTTGTATGCACCTTACCATCAGAGACTACAATGGAAACCTGGAAGGTGGTTGCAGATTCCACTAATTAAAACAATTTACTACCAGAGATCAGTGAGAAGGCAGATGCTGCAACCATACAAATATCCATTTGCATAGCATTTGTTCACACCTTGAGCATGCATTCATTATTTCCTTGTATCAGGTGATACAAGAGATTAGCTGATCATAATATTCAAACAGCAAAAATGAAGGTAACATCATAAGCAGCTAACATACAACGGAAAAAGGTTAAGTTTTCCATCAGGTGGCAAACAAATATGTTCATATTTCCTGATTTAATGATGCCACAGTTACCAAAAAAAATGAGGCTAACATATGGTAAATAAATTAAAATTTCCTTGTTGCTTTCCACGAAAAAAACATTCAGCTTTCATCAGACAAAAAACAAAAGGAAGGCACATAAGTTCCTAATAAGGACCACCAAACCTGAATTACAAAAAAAAAAGATGATGCTGACATGTATGAACATCTCATTAATATGTGAAAGTTCTTTTCAGCAAAACAGTGTTCACTTTGCACTTCCATTAATAAAACATCTAGGGACAAGGTCATTCACACAAATAAAGCAGGAAAGTTTCTCAAGAATAGCAAGTCCAAGAAAGAGACAGGTGTTCAAGTAGGGACTGAAAGGGGGCATGGTTTAACCACATTCATCTGTCAACTGGAAGATGAAAGTCTAAACAAAAACTTTATGCACTATCAGATACACCGTACTGATCAGAACAATCACAGTTACAATCTTATTGATATAAGACTGCAGCCACATTTCTAGAACAGGCATAGCATGAGTTGCCTGCATAAAGCAACAGAACCTCTAGAATAGACAGATGCAGCTTATTAGCTTAAGATTCCCCAGGCGGAACAAGGCAATTGGATTGAACAGGCAAAATCTTTTTCCTTGAACGCTCGGAGCAAAATCACCACACAAACAATTTCACGGCTACCCAAAGCAGCACGTGCGTGGGAGTATTAACATTCATGTAGTTGCAATGTATTACTAGGTCCTGTCGAAAGTTGCAGACAGTATGCTAGCAAAACAGTGGATTCATAATTTTATAGGCCTCGCCCTACAAAGGCACAGAAGTGTCTACGTCCATCCGCAAATCAGGTTCATGATACGAAAAGGTACATCATTCAACATCCAAAGGCACAGACAATTAGCACCAAATATAACATACGAGGATGATAAGCTTAAAGAACCAGGTCCAAAGTGGGAGGAGAACGAGATTCTGGCTTGACTGGTGGTGTGGCGACGGCCCCCTTAGACTTCAGTTTCCGAATCTTTTCAGTATTTGTGAGGACCCCCGAGTGTCCGTTTCTCAGGTAGTGACGGCTGGATGTAGATTTAGGCGGTCCCTTGATGTGGCAGGGGCCAATCAGTGGGGGCAACTTGACTCTATTATCCAAGGTACGATACTAAATAATCACCATGATAAGATCAAGTGGACTTTGGAACCCTCGGGCATCTTCTCTCTTAACTCGATGTACAAGCGACTGTCGCAAGGGGCGACAGTGGCGCATTTCAAACAGATTTGGAAGCCCAAACTTCCGCTAAAAATAAAAATCTTCACTTGGCAGCTTATTATTGACCGCCTCCCTTCCGGTTCCCAGCTGGCTACGCGCCATGGCCCTTCGGATGGAAAATGTGTGCTCTGTGGTGCGGAAGAGGATGCCACGCACATTTTCTTCTCTTGTTCTCTTGCGATTCTTATGTGGTCTGTCCTGCGCCGTGCCCTAGGGAGGGCATGGTGTCCCTCCAACTTTGCCCAATTTTTTGCGATTCTCTCTTCGCTTCCTAGTTCCAGTCGGAGTTTGCTCTGGCTCCTCTTTTCTGCACAATCCTGGGCTCTTTGGCAAGTGCGCAACAAAGGCACAATCGAGGCCAAGTTCATCAAGCACCCTGCTGATGTTATCTTCAAAACAATGTGTTTTCTGCAGGCGTGGGCTCCCGCGCTAAGGCCTGATGACCAAGAGGAGGCCGGCTGGCTGGCGACCGAGCTGAAGAAGATCCACGCGGAGTTGATGCCAAGCCGGACCTGATGCTTTGCTTCTGTGAAGCTGTTTTATTTATCCCTAGTTTCATTTGGCTAAGCTGTATGCCGCAGCATGTCTTTCGCTTTAATTTGGCTAAGCTGTATGCCACAGCATGTATTAACGTTCGTGAACCTGAGCTTTGTTAACTCAAAGCTGGGCAGTAAAACAGCATTTTATCTAAAAAATAAGCCTAAACTGAAACGAAACGAACCCGATGTTTCCTCCTAATAAAAGTAAAGGTAAGCAGAAACGCACTAAAAGGGGCATAACTTTCTAAGAAAAAACAGATCAGGCCGAGGTAGAATCACGCGAGCACGACGGATAGAGAGGATAGCTTCGGAGAGGGAGGATGTGGGGGCAGGAGAAGGTTGGGGAGGGAGCGAACCAGCGCAGGTCTTCTCCTTGGTGAGCTTGTAGATGAGGAGGGCGATGCCGACCATGTGCGCGGCCTCGGCGGCGACGAAAAGGTTGTCGTGGTCGTGGACGATGAAGCGGATGCAGACGAGCGCGGCCATGCCCGCGACGACGGCGAGGAAGGCCTTGACCTTGGGCGGCTGCCTCCGCACCCACGCCACCACCACCCCCATCGGCCTCCGCGGCGGCCTCATCTCCTCCTCCCCGCTGCTCCGGTCACCCTACTACCACCACCGCCGCGGAGACGGCGAGCACGATCGGAGAAGGGCTTGCGCGTGCGGTGCGTGCGGCGCGGCGTCAGTGGTCTGGTCTTTGGTTTTGGAGGAGAGGATGGGTGCGGTGGTGGAGTAATGGCTCGGCCCGGGTTGGGTTTGGTTTGAGCTGCAGCTGTTCCGTTTCGTCCCCTTGGATTGGATGTGTCAGGTTAAAAGCACGTAGGCCTCAGGAAAAACAAATCCATATGGTGCTAAAATAGGAAAAAATCCATATGAAATCATAGGCCAAATGTGAAGTTTATTTATCTTGATGAGTCACCAACGTTTAGCAGATTTTGTTGTTATTATACACGAATAACTTGCCTCTAATTAATTGATAGGCTATATCTACGCAGTTATTACATGCCATGGAAAAGGTTGCAATACTACTTACATTTTCCATCTCAATTTTAGTATGGTCTTAATTAGTGTATATATCCAAATGTCGTGCACAAAGTTAGTCTCCCCTCTAGATATTTTTACACCGGTCACAAAATCACTCCCTTTGACAATTCTTTTTCCGTATCTCCTCAGATTTTCCTACCGGAAAGTACATCACAAACCCAAAATTCTTGCACCTTCATCTTATTTCATCATTTTGTTGAAATTCCCATGATTGCGAATGCCATACATTTGTCTGAAACCTTAATAAATATTGTAAAAATTAATTATTCAATTATGCGTGATCGTGCTATGATCTTAGTATTACTAAGGTTTAAGGTATATTGCTTTTAATTCAGACATATTAGGTGTTCGTGCAATTTAGTTTACACTTGTAAATATGTGCATTGCACATTTACTACATAGTAGGCTCAATTCAAGGGGAAGGGAACAAATAAACAAACACATGATATTGTGGTTTAGTGATGATATGAAACTGTAGCGTGTGTTTTCTTAAGAGAAGACGAAGTAAGTTTTATGTTTTGGTAAAGTAATTTTAGATATTTATTTTTCTTAAGGTGCATCGAATCGAATCGAAGAAGAAGAAGAAGAATGGGGGGAGGTTTGCCCCATTTTGACGTTGTAAATAGACACTTCTTGATAAGATTTTTTCTAGAAATACCGAGTATAATATGGATGCGCAAATGTATACATTCACACATCACCTACAACATAATGAAAATTTAACCCAAAAAACTCATTGAAAAATTAAGACCGAAAAAATCAGTACAAACATTACATATCCTCCTGCTATAATATTATGCCGTAATTAGTGACTGAAATACTAATCCGTCTTAGCAAGACAAATAGGACATGAAAATTTGATCACCGGTGGTTGAAGATACAAACTGTACCCACCTTGACGAGATAGGATGCGTGTGCGTGTGTTCATAGAATCATAGTGGTGAATTTATACGTGTGTATGCGAACATCTGCGTATTTACTTTTTTTTAGGGTTTCCTGCGTATTTACTATGTTTCGCAAAAAAGAGTTTGATCGAGTTTGGTTCGCTTAGGTGGAGACCGAACAGGGCTCACCATGACACCACGCGACCGGCGTGGCGAGTGGGTTGATGGGAGTAGGCCAGGTTAAGCCATCTGATCGATCTAAACTGAACTGATCAGCTGACCGACACGGTGTTTGACTTGGACCGGGCTGGAATTGTTGTTCACGCGGCCCGACGACGCCTCGTGGAGTGGAGAGCGGAGCACGGCGACTCTCTCGCGGCCCCACGGATGGATACGTGTGCCAGCCAATGGGCGAGCTAGAAAACGGAGAAGGGCGCGTCATCCCGGCCCCAGTTGACATCCTGTCGACGCAACTCGGAGCCGTGCCGGTGGTGTGAAGTCTGTGAACCGCACCACGCGCCCGTCGAGCCGTGCGGTGCTGGGGCCGCGTCGGCAGCGGCACGGAGGTGACGCCGTGCGTGGGATGCGTCGTGATTTTCTCGACGTGCCGTGCCGTGTGCCGTGTGCCGTGTGCGACCGAGCGATACGTTTCACTCGCCGTTGCCTCGTCCTTTTACTGCCGCCAGTCGCTGGTCTGCGCGGCCCAGTTAATCAGTTCCGCGTCGCCAGAAGATCAGCTCGTGATAAGTTGGGCCTAGAGTAAAGACAGGCCTCAGATTTAGTCCTCTTTTGTTACTCCGCCGCACACTCCTTGCAGAACAAGCCTAAGAGCATCTCCACCGCGGGCCTCCAAATTCGTGTCCGGCACCCCCAAAGGAGGCCTAATTGGAAGGTGCCGGACATGTGTCCGCCCATGTTTTCGACCGCGCCCACAGCGGCGCACCCCAAACGTCCGTCCCCCAAAACGTGACATATGATCGAACACCTTGCGGGCGTTCAAATTGACTCCAAAAAAACTGAAACGATTCAAATTTCATTCATATTTCTTATATATTACAAAGATTTTGAATGAAATTTGAAAACCCTAACCGCCGCCTAGCCTACTCCCTGTCCCACCACGATTCGTCGTCGTCGCTGTCGTCCTCGATCTTCACCACCGCCGCGGAGGAGACAGCGCGGCTGGAGGAGGCGCCGTCGTGGCGGCTGGTGGAGGGGCCGCCAGAGTAGGAGGAGGCTGTCATCGCCAGGGTCGCCATGAGGCCCGTCGAGTCGTGCTCGATTTCGACCACCGACTCGGAGAGTTAACTATATCATTCATCAATTCAGCCTGAGCAACATGAGCAAACAAGAACGGATCATCGTCATTTTCCAGTTCCTCAAAGCAGGTAAACATATCAGGCTCGTCTGCCACATCAGCCCTCACATCAGAGAGAGGAAATTCAGCAGGTAAAATCATCAGACTGGGGTTAACGTCATGGACAGTCAGTTGGTGCCCATAGGGAAGCAGCCCAACACCAGGAGAATGGCCCAGCTCAGCAGGAAAAAGAAACACCATCGGCCCACCACCAACAGATATAGCATTCAGAGATGAAACTTCAAAAGCCCTCTGCACAGCAGCAAAGAACCGACGAACCAGAGAGGCAGCAAACTCAAACTGAAACATATTTGGATCTTCCTGAACACCAACAGGAGCTGCAGGCAGAATGCTGCGAGTGTAGACACGACAAACCATCCAACCCAAAAAGTGCAGAAATGAGGGCCACATGAGAACTTCGACCTCTTGCTGAGCACCACCTGCTTGCACGAAAAACACAGGAGCACCAGGTTCAGTAATACCAGCAATTACACGCTCTGCAGTCAGTTCCACTTCCGTGACATGGGCCAAACGAGGAAAATAATCGGCCAGCCAAGGTAAGCCCGTAAAGACCAGAACGGAGATTGAATCTGTAACGGGAGAGGTAACGACCACAGTAGATACGGCACCAAAATCCTCAGACAAAGAAAGCCAATCATGGCTCATAACTGACGCTGAAATCAAATCTGAACTTGCCAAAGAAGCACTCTCATCCGCAAGCGGTCTGGCCTTGGGGGCCCAAACGGCCCGTATAAGCGAAGTATTAGAAGAGTCACAAAACGTCGCTTGATGCCCATAGGTCTGACAGGCCTTGCAAAATATTTTCCCTGGGCATGCAGTAGAAGAGTGGCCCCTGGCCATACAGCAACTGCAGATAATCTCATGGGGATAAACCTTAGGAGGCCCAGCGCAATTAGCAGTGGAGTGGCCTTTGAGGCGACAGGAAGAGCAGCGGCCCAGCAATTCAAAAATGGTTTCCAACGCAGGCAACCAGCACAAATTAAGGGCGTGCATAATGTACTTCTTAGAATAGGAAGCCTGCCAGAGGTCAAGGATATGATCGCACAGATTGCGTCGAGTTAAGGAGGCCATGAATTCTGCCTTAAACAACTTTCCAGGAAAAACCAAGGGAGCCTGGCGAATAGGATCTGGAATAGGAAGTGAAAAACGTCCCACCGTAAATCTTTGAATTTTCGAAACCAAGGGGCTACTTTCCAAACTGCAAACAGGATCAAAAGATCCAAATTTCAAACTCAAACTGTTCACTGAAAAAAGATCCGCATTGTCCGGAGCAGATTTCTTCAAGCTGCCAACAGAAGGTGCCTGGGACGCTGCAGAATTCAAGTCTGAAGTGCCAAAAGGAATTCCGCAATCCTGAGGCACCTGAACCTCTGCCATTTTATTTGGTACTTTCAGATTAGAGACCTTAGGCAGATGACAAACCCGGGCAGAAGAATTCGATGTAGCATGTGAACCATTCTTCAAAAAGCTAAGATCAGTGTTGATGGCCAAAGGGCGCATAGCAAGGCCATCCGAACCCAACGAAGAGTTCAACCATGTGTCGGCGGCATGATCAACCATGAGAGAAGTATCCCCATGGTACAGCTTAAAATGGCAAATAAAATCAGGCCACACTCGATCTCGAAGACTATAGATGAAATGAACAACCCGATTTGAGGCCACCGAGAAACGAAAGCGTCGATCAGAGAGTTGGAACACCCGAAAACCAATGAGATCACCACCAAGACATCATTGCAAAGCCAAGCCAACCGATTCCACCGAAATAGGGAAGGAAGCAAAGGAGAAGGAGACCACAAAGAAGAACTCCTTTGCCGAAGAGGAAGGGGAGAAATGAACCGAAGAGCCAAACCTTCTACGCACCTATCCCTCAAGCGCGAGGCCCGGGGAGAAATCCCAGTGTAGGAGGCCCTCCATGACCTAGAGAGGGAAGGAATCACCATGGCCGCCAAGGGGAGAGGGGAGGCGGGAGGGGTGGGAGGGAGAGCCATCTGACTAGTGTCATTGTCGATACTCGTTGCATCTTTCATCTGTTGTAACCCATGCCCACCAATATCTCGCAGTGTCATCTTCTATTCATCTCATATAGAACGTCTTGTACATTGAACTATCGCTTATGTCTGTCAGTAATCGACAAAATCACGTAAGAAGGATCCAATTCGCCAGCAGATCAGGAGAAGTAAAAGGCATAAGACAGATGAATCGGAGGCATCTGAACCAACAGACCTTGCAAAAAAAAGGGGTTCTCCACTGTTCAGATAATGAAATAGAATCCCAATTGACAGATGAAGAAGTCTGTGAGGCACACGAGAAGGCTCTGCCCGACCAGGTGCTAGCTCTAGTTTGTCATTGTCAATATTCGTTGCATCTTTCGTCTGTTGTATCACATGCCCACCAAATATGTCGCAGTGTCATCTTCTATTCATATGCTTTTCTTCATATATAGAACGTTTTGTACATTCAAGTATCGTTCATGTCTTTCAGGAATCAATAAAATTAAGCAAGAACCATCCAAGTGTCCTGAAGAGGAAAACTAAAAGGCATCACGAAGCTAAACTGGAGACACCTAAACCAACAGACATTTCGAGAAAAAGGGTTCGCCCTGGTTCTGATAGTTCAGCAAGTAAAACAAAAGCCCAATGTGCAGATGAAGCAGACAGTGAGGAAGAGGATATGGGAAAACAGACTCAGAGGGTAGACCCTACTCCACCCCTCGAGATGCTTGCTCTAGCTTGTCATTGGCGATATTTGTTGCATCTTTCATCTGTTCTATCCTATGCCCACCTACTATCTCGCAACGTCATCTTCTATTCATATGCTTTTGTATATATTTAGAACGTTTTGTGCATTCAAGTATCCTTTATGTCTGTCAGGAATCAACAAGATTACATAAAAAACAAAAAAGTGGCAACAAGAAGAAAAGGAAAGTGCCTGATAAAGCTGGATTGGAGACAGCTGAACAATTGGCGGCCAAACCTACTATGACACCAGGTTCTCACCAAAAATTAGCAGCAGCAGTAGTCCCAGCTAAAAGAGCATCAACTCCTAAAACAAATCTGGCACATGAGGACGTGCCTGTCACCAATCATGGCACATGTTCTGTGGCTTATAGTTGCATGCTCCTTTATACCTTTATATATACCAACTGAACCACTTTTCACAGCAGGTTCTCAAGAACAATCAGCACAAGCAATAGTCTTATCTGACACAACCTCAACTGACAAAACACTGCTCGAACAATAGCAACGCACTCGTTATGGTCCTGACAGTGGCTCCCTTGAGGACGAGCCTGTTACCAAACTTGGTGCGAGTTTTGAGGCTTATAGTTGCATGCACTCTCCTTTAAATATACCTTGACAGCTTATGTACTATATCGCTTGATTGGTAGCTAAAACAACACCAAAAAGAACGAGGGGGATAACTAGAGGGACAAAGCTCGAAGCCATTGTGGCCTCAACGAAAAAAAGATTTCCCATCATAAGTATAGGCACTATAGGAAAACGACAAGTTGCCTACGGCCAAATACCGTCGGCATAGTCACAAATGCCGTCGGCATACATATATGCCTACGGCAAATATGTATGCCGACGGCATTTGCCGTCGTCTTCTGCTCCCTCGGCATACAAAGAAAAAGCCGTCGGCATACACCACATATGCCGACGGTTTTCATTGGCTGTCGGCAACACTCGGCCGTCGGCAAAAAAAAACGTCTCACGTCCGTCTGACGCCGTCTAAAGCTATGCCGACGGCAAATGCCGTAGGCATACAACGGCCACGTGGCATGATCTGGTGACTACAAACGGTAAGTATGCCGACGGCCAAGTAGGGAAAGGCCTACGGTAAAAGCCGTAGGCATACTTGACAACCAGAACCAAAAAAAAAATTAGCCAATTAAAGGCTAATTACAAATACATGATTCATTGTTGGAAATCACACTGTACTAACATTGAACAATGGTTAATCCCCTACACAATTTAGTTTCAGCCACCAATTGCAATTGTTTCAGCCACCTGTCAAAAGCAAAAAAAAAATGTTCAAGAAACAGCTAAAATCGTAGCACTAAAGGTGTAACACCCCGGTCTAGAACTAAGACCAGAATGCTACCATATGCATTTGTGTAGGAAATTTAATCCTTATTTACTAGATATTTTGGCAAAGTCTCAAATATAATTATTGGCATCAAAGGCAAGTTAGCAATAATCAAAATACGAGGCAACATTGTAAGGATATCCAACACATCATCTCTTGAGGGAATTAACCGTTTGAGCTCAAAAAGATAACAGCTAACATAACTCAACTAATCCATGCTACAAGTAGTGCTAAACAATCTAAATAGTTAAACAAATGATCAATACCATACCGCAAAGGCTTCGTTAATTTCGTAAAAATCAACACAGGAAGACTCTAAGCCAGCATGCGCGAGAGCCTTCGGTATGGCAAGTGCTGGGGTAGTGGTAAATAGCTCAGGAGCCTGCAAAATGAATTGGTAGTTAGAAGTATCATTCCGGATTTTCTTACTCTACAAGAACTTCAATAGCGAACAACTTTCAGATATTGAAATTACATATTATTATTCCAGAGAAGATGGATGCAAACTTTGATTGCGAATAACAATTTCTTATAGTGTATAACCATTAGTCCATAAAACTATTTCAGAGAGGATGGATTCCTATATCTGTCCTGAACTTAGATCTTTTGTGTATCCGTCCATAACCTAAACCAGTATGTACACTTGCTTAAAGGAGGCTAACTCTCTCCCAATTAAGATATGACTTGGTATTGTGTCTTACTTGGCATGGAGTCCTTTTATGTGTATTAGTTGATAGGATAAATGATAAACTTGACTTTTGACAAAGTTTTCAAAAAACTTCTTCACAAAAAGATCAATCATCTATAAACATGTATAAGTTTCGAATCAAATGACCTAGGTATGATCATTCCCGTGGCATAGTTTGTGATAATGTGTCCATATTTGACACATAACTGTATCTTGATATTACAAACAATGTTGCAGAACTGAGTTTTTTCAAATTACTTATATAAATATCATTTTCCTTTTTTTAAGTGTCAAAAATGATATTTTTTGTGGAACAAGTACAAAAAATATGGTGCAAAATGGCACCCATCCAAATATCTCACAAAGTAGACCATATTTGATGGATAATCCAGAAATATTAGGAATTTTCTCGGTTTCTACCTAATTTTGCCTATTTAAACGACTTTATGCCTATTTTCCAAAAGTAATTCAAATTTGAACTACAAGTGTGTGATAGTTTGCTCTGAAAATTTGACAAAAATAATTTTAAGTTACACAAGTAGTGGTTATATCACAAAACCGTCGATAGTTTTGAATAATTCGACCCCTTTCAATGAATAGACATGGCGGCCATTTTGACCGTTTTTTCAAAAAAATAAAAGAAAGTGAAAAAATACTCAAAAAAAGAAATCCTTTGGCATGGAGTCCTTTTATGTGTATTAGTTGATAGGATAAATGATAAACTTGACTTTTGACAAAGTTTTCAAAAAACTTCTTCACAAAAGGCGTAGGCATACAAACTCACAGATTATTTATTTGGGAAAAAAAGTTGTATGCCGACGGCCTAAATAAGGTGGCCGTCGGCGTATAGGTGGCGACGTCAGCTTGGTAACGGATGCAGACTTGTATGCCGACGGCCAAACATATGCCGACGGCTTTTTTGAAAAGCCGTAGGCATACAACATAGTTGCCGACGGCCATACGTATGCCGACAGCTTTTCTAAAAAGCCGTAGGCATACAAAGTATATGCCGACGGCCAAACGTATGCCGACGGCTTTTATAAAGCCGTAGGCATACAACCATATATGCCGACGGCCCCGACAAAATGCCGTCGGCATACATTTAGCCGTAGGCAACTATCCGTTTTCCTGTAGTGAGGGGGTCACAGAAGGCCACTGGATGCACAAGAATCTGCATATATGGCATCGGAGACAGGCATGTTCGTCAGGACTGTAATTCCTATCTTCCCATCTTGGAAGGATCACGTTGATACCCCTAGTCATTACGAACTTTTAGTCCAGAGGTTAAATGTAAGTAATGTTACTCCTGGCCATAATAAATACGTAATACAACGTTGATCTGTCACATGTCTTCTATTTTGCTGTTGACTGTATGCTATGTATATAGCACGCTAATGATTTTCTATTGCTGTGAACAGACAAAACTCGATTTGGATGTGGATGCTGAGGGCGTCAAGCCTGTTATCGAAAGCATCTTCCATGATTCATTGCGCCAGCATCGCCATAGGCTAAAGATTGTTTTCAAAAAGGCCGTGAAGTTGAACGGCCAGGTCACAATAACGTCTCCCGTGCCTCAGATGGATGACGCTCAGTATAGGTACAGTGTGTGAAGAGTCACACCATATCGCTTTACGGATTTCTATATATGCAAGTGCCTAACAGTTATCCTTTTGCAGAAAACCGCTGAGCAGAACAAAGTGAACTATCTTGGGAGAAAATTACGACACCGTACGGGATCTTGTAGCTTGTTTGGGCACCTCGACCGTGTAGTAAGAGCATGCTCTTTTGTACTGCTATACTTAAATTATTAAGCAGTTAATCATGTAGAATCTATGTGCCTCTTATCTTTGTATCCTACATTTCCACCTAGCGCGCCACATGGGAGGAAAATAATGAGCCGCCGATGACTCTTCTGGATAAATTTGTGGCATGCCAGAAGAGCACTAAGGGCGAAATTGGAGACCTAGCAAAGAAAATTATTGTAAGTCTTCTCTACGTTTAAAGTTCTGTGACGACGCACTTGCAGTGATTTATACGTATATTTGGATATGCCACACTGCTTGAGCTGCTGCGCAGTTTCGTTTTCGTATATTTTTATGATTTCAACTATGTCAGCTTCAGTTTTCAATTGTACAAATAGTTGTCTTGTCATATCATGCACCTTAAGATGAAAAAAAGACATACGCCATATGATGCACCTTTCGTTTTTATAGTTCTGTTATTACGTGTTAGAAATTGAAGATATGTTAAATCTATATGATGTGTAGTAAGCCATGCCAACTTGCAGGACACATGTTATATCGACCATCTGCATGTTTCTCTGTAGTAACTTGCTTTCTCTTACACGTGTAACAACTGTAACTTTTCAGGCTGAAATGAAAGATGAGATGGATAAACCCAGGGCAGACGGTCTAATAAAAACCCCAGAAGAATGTGAAGTAGCATTTACATCGGTACTAAAAAAACATGGTATAAGAAAAAACTCGTTCCTGCGTAATGCTGGGTTGGCAATTGGCTCGTCCAAGTCCACGCACGAGTTGTTGCCTTTGGTTGATCAACTCTCAGCAGAACGAGAGGTAAATGCTATGTTGAGAGCAGACGTTGACAAGTTAATAGCATCGCAGCAATCACTTCAAACAGTGGTGAAGACGTTGAGTGAAGAACGCCAGGCTGTATTAGATGAGAAGGCAAAACTCGACAAGACGCCTCGTGTCAGTGACATGTGGGCCTGTTGGTCAGTCCTATGAAATGTTTACTGGTGCCGAACCTATTTTGCTGGTGCATTTATCTGCACTTGTTATGAACCTGGTGGTCGTTTCCTGGTTGTGATGCAACTGTTCTGCACTTCTCTTTGAGGCTCTCGCTGCTAGTAGAAGCTGGGGCAGCAGGAATGTTGGAGCTGTGTGATGTGGGTTTGTTTTGGCGGCTGGTGCCGCTATGGCCTATCAATTTACTTCGTGTGTGTCCGCAAATGAAACTACTGTATGTTTTATGTGCTGAAATGTTCATCTGTGTATTTGTATGTGCTTTCCCTGTTTCTTGTGATCTAATTATGTTCGAAGCTGCTGTGTGTATGTTAAGTGCTTTGAAAGAGTATTTGTTTTCATCATGCTTTTATCTCATTTATAGCATGTTTTACAAGAAAAACGGCGTGGCGACACCTAATTAATTAGCCCTTAACAATATACCGAAAATACATACTCAAAAAGTAGGACAACCTGGGTATACCGTATACCGTGATATTTTAAAAAGCTCAAAAAGTTCTGAAGCTGACATATTATCAAGTTTTCTGCCCGTGCAAAAATTCGCATAAAAACACCCTGGGTCAAAGATTTGGCTAAAGTACACCATTTTCATGTGATAAATGGATCTACATTGTTTATTCCCCAGTTGAGTATGGTACCATTATTCTATTCCTTGGCCGGATTCAAATCTCAGTGAGCGCCAAATACTCCCGCCTCCCAAGGTTCGAACCCTCAGAATTCCACTTCTGCCCCTCGTTCAGAAGACACAATGCCCACAGTATAGTCGGTTGTTGGGGTCGTTGTGGGGGGGGGGGGGGGGGGGGTGTCTTGGTAATTTCATCTCCCCACCGCCATTCACCTCTATAGGCTTGATTCGGCGTCCCACGCGACCATTCTCCCCCCCCCCCCCCAGCCCCCACCCCACACACACATCCCCCAAAAATCGCCTCCAGCACCACCGCACCGTAGCATTCATCCCGCTTCACTGATGACCACCGCACCGGATCTACTTCGCCAACTGCCTCGTCCACCGCACCAGATCTGCTTCACCGACGCCACCGTCCATGATCTGCTTCACCGACGCTCTCGTCAACCGCGTCGAATCGCCTTCAACCGCCCTAGATCTTCTTCCTCGACGCTGATAGCCACCACAACCACAACACCCTCGGCGACCTCGACGGGGATCTTCTTCCCCGACGCCGACAGCCACCGTATCTAGTTCACCGACGCTGCCAGATCTGCTTCACCATCGAGATCTGCTTCACCGACACTCTAGTCAACCGCGTCGAGTAAGCATAGAACCCGCCGCCAGGTAGGTAACCACATACCCCTTTGCGTTTTGTGTTGTTAGTAATGTATCAGGTTTTCAAGCTTGTCGCAATGAACCGTATTTCTAAATTTGTGCGACATACCAAGGCACTGCTTTCATACCCGCCTATTCTTAAATGGCACCCTGAACTTGTTGTATTAGTTTTATCCTCTAGTCATTGAACTCCTATTATCTAGTGCTAAAATTCATGTCAGTTAACATCCATTCCCTGCTCTACGACTTCAGAAATGATGCCATTATAATGTCCAGCTTGTTAACTGCCTGCAGTTATTTTATTCATGATTTTAAGTCACCAAACATATACTTATGAACTTCACAAGTGATTCCAGTATCTGTCCTAAGCTACAGTTTTCAATTGGCTATCCTATATTTCACGTTTAGAGTCGTCATACGGTTGCGATTACAGTTTTGTGTGCTATATTGCTCTTACAAAGCTGCAACACTGATCACACTGTTATAACCTTTGAAATACATGTCCCTTCTTTATTCACTCTATATGCAATCTATTTATTATGTTGAAACCATGCAGAGGAAGAACAACTGGCTTTCCACATATAATTAACAGCGGGTAACTATGGACATCTTCAGCGAGCCATTAAAAAGAGCACTGTAAGTCCCATGTTTTATCCCAATGTGCCTTGCTATACATGTCACATGATGATTGAATAGCTTGTTTTTATACTCAAATGATCAGGCTAGTTTATAAACGGGGGACACATTTAATACTATCTCCCTGCCTAATTGTAAGCCTTGTTATCCTTTTCTTGATTAGTATATATTTAGACGTATCTAGACACATTTTAGTGTGAATGTTCACTCATTTCACTCCGTCTGTAGTCCACCTTGAGATATATCTAGAAGTTCTTAAATTATGGAACTGAGGGAATAGCTCATTTCATTATGTAGTTAGTCTGTATTATGCAAAAAATGATAAAGTTGCTTTACACAAATGATCTTTTCATTATTATAGTTGCCCGCTGATTAAAACGGTGAAAACATCTTGCTGTTGATATGAAGCACATTGTGTTTGATTATGTCTTTGATCATATGATCTGGCTAGTCTATAGACGGTAGAAAATGTTTGATTGCTTATTACACTGTATTCTTTGTCTATCTTAGGCACACACTTGTTTAATTGCAGGCAGGTCCTATGTTTCTTACGAGTTGGTGGACGATCAAACCATGCCACATACTACTATGTTAATATGATTATAAGGAGCAGTAAGATGCTCTGGTGGATTGCTCTGGTAATGTGTATGCCTTGTTTGTTGTTGTAACTTCTTATGTCTTTGTTTCAAACCCTAAGATCATGTCGGACCCTCACACTTTTGCTTGCTTCCGTCCACAACGCCTATCAAGACGCCCATTGTGCAAGTTCTCGCAAACCTGGATCAATAAAAGAAACCTGGATGAATTGACAACTCTATTCACCTGTTGAGTGAAGCTCGACGATACGAGTAGAATCCTTGATTTAGTTACTATTCAATTAGTTGAGGGCTATGTAATATTTTTTAAAGATTTTCCAGCTGATGTAGTATTTAGTTATTTATGGATTACCGTCAAGTTGCATGCTGATTCACTCTGGCTGTGATGCATGAGTCATTTTCGCTGGACGGTATTAGAATTAATTATTAATCCGTGAAAACATAATCAACCGGTTAGCTAAATAAGAGGCAGGCCCACTAAACGTTAACGGGCCAGCTTAATAAACTTCATGGACCTGGCCCACCACAGTTAACGGGCCAGTGCATTAATCTTAATGGACCGGCCCTTTAACCAAAGCGAAGTGCTACAGTAACCTAAATGGGCCAGCCCGCTTAAGCAAGGAAGACGGACCTACAAAGCCTAGCGGGCCGGCCCATCTAAAATTGACAGGCCGGTCCACTATGATAAAAAAGTCGGCCCACGAACAATGGCAGGCCGGCCCAGCTGCTGCTAGCAGGCCGGGCCAACTACATCAGCAGGACGGGCCCCGAATGGTAGCAGGCCGGCCCATCTAAGCGATGTGGGCCGGCCCACCAAACGTAACAGGCCGGGCCAGCTAATCGTGGTGGGCCGGCCCACGGAACGTATCAGCCCAGCCCAGCAAATCGTAGCGAACCAGCCCACTAACTTATCAGGCCGGCCCACCTAAGTGGGTGGGTCGGCCTACCTAATGGTAATGTATCAGCCCACCTAGTTAATGGGTCGGCCCAACTTGTCTTAACGGGCCGGCCCAGCTAACAGTAGCAGGCCTCAGGTGGGCCTGACATCTACCACGGTTTCCACGTCGCGATAGAAGAGATAACGCCGTTTGACACGTGTCTGTTAGATTCTTTTACCACGGCAACATGTTCTTAGTTGATGACGGAACCATCTACCACGAAATCCCGCCGCCATGGTTAACAAATCAGCCACGCAGTATCCACCACGGACCCCCCCCCCCTCGTTGCTAAAAACCTTTAGCCACGAAAAACGGCCTTTCTACCTGATGACCCACAAATATAGGGGGTGTATCATAGTACTTTCGATAAATAAGAGTGTCGAACCCAACGAGGAGCAGAAGGTGTTGACAAGTAGTTTTGATCAAGGAATCACTGTAAATACTAGCAGACAAGTTTTTAGGGTTTTTGATATTGCAGATAAATAAAATACGTGTAAATAAAAGACAGTAATAATAATTGCAGCAAGTGGCCCAATCCTTTTTAGAGCAAAGGATAAGCCGGCTGGTTTACTTATGATGGCAAAATGTTCTTGAGGACACACGGGAATTTCGTCAAGTGCTTTCGCTTCCTACAGCTGATTAATCTTTATTGTTTTGATAAGTGTTGTGTGGGTGAACCTATGCTAATGCACTGCCCTAACTTGGACTAATACATACTTGTGATTAAACCCCTTGCAAGCATCCGCGTTACAAGGAAGTAATTAAGATAAACTAACCACAGCCTTAAACTCTGAGATCCTACACTCCCTCATGCACCGGTTTACTAACGGGGGTTTAGGTTTCTGTCACTCCGGCAACCCCACAATTAGTAGCCGAATACACAATGTATTCCCCTAGGCCCATAAAGGTGAAGTGTCATGTAGTCGACGTTCACACGACACCACTAGAAGAATAACACCACAACTTAAATATCAAACCATTAAATATTACTCAACATAGTTCCACTACTAACAGCATGACTTCTCCCATGTCCTCAAGAACTGAACGAACTACTCACAAGACATCATATGGATCATGATCAGAGGTGATATAATGATGAATAACAATCTGGACATATACTTCAATTCACCGATAAAACTTAATAGCATCAACCACAAGTAGTAATCAACACCGGGAAAGTTTCCCCTATGAACTACACAAAGTATAACCCTAGATGTTACAGCGGAACGGAGTGGAGCGGTGGAGATGATGATGACGGCGGTGGAGATGATGATGATCCCAATGAAGTCCAGCGTGATGACGATGACGATGGCGATGATTTCCCCCCTCCGGGAAGGAATTTCCCCTGCAGATTTCTCCCTGCCGGAGAGCTTTTTCTCTCTCTGTGGTTTCCGCCTCGTGGAGGCGGCGGAATATTTCCTCGATGGCTCCCCCCGCCTTAGGGTTTCTGGGGGATTAAGTACGCGAAGGGGGAGCGCCAGAGGTGGGCCAGGGCGGCCACACCATGCCCCGGCACGACAGAGGTGGGGCCGCGCCGTGGGGTGGTGTGGGCCCCTCGTGGCCCATCTCAGCCTCCCCTTTTGGCTGGCTTCGGCATCTGATAAAATAGGAACATCTGTATATTTTCCGTGAATTGTCGATCTTCAGAAATAGGGTGTCTTGACGATGCTTTTTCCAGCTGAATCCTGACTCCGGCAGTTAAAATCATCTAACATGCAAAATAAGATAAAATAACATAAGTATATCATTCAAATATGAAATATATCAATGAATAGCAGTAAATTATGATATAAAATAGTGATGCAAAATGGACGTATCAACTCCCCCCAAGCTTAGACCTCGCTTGTCCCCAAGCGAAAGCTGAACTCAGTAAACAAGACCACAGGTTTATGGAGTGAAGCGTCGATAATAAAGAATACGGACAAGAAGCATCAACACGTATTAATACACAAATCATTTTAGACAGCAACTTCCCCTCATATAACTTATCTTGAAACGAGTAATGGAAATCACAATAAAGGTGCATAAAGAAAATCATAGTTTGGTGATGGCAAACTTCGTTCTTGGTCAGAGAACAATTAACAGATTGTACTTATCTTTCGAGTAGAGTCCTTATATCGGAGCTATATTGCAGAACTTACATGCTCAATTATCACAATTTCTTTACAGTCATTGATAACTTTCAAAGTTATATTCCTTCAGATAAAAGACTTGTGCAAAACAAGGAAGGATAACAGACATGATTGATAATATTAATATATAGATGGTTGAATCACAACAACTCAAATGCTTGCTTAAGAAAGATGGGAATAGGTTTACTGACTCAACATAAAAGTAAAAGAAAGGCCCTTCGCAGAGGGAAGCAGGGATTAAATCATGTGCTAGAGCTTTTTAAGTTTTTGAAATCATATAGAGAATAAAAAATATAAGTTTTGAGTGGTGTATGAGAATTGTCAACGAACGGTAGTGGGTGAAACAATATCTCTTTTATCAACCAGACTTTCAAGAGCGGCTCCCATGAAGGACGTTATTTCTACCAGCAAGGCAGATCATCCCTCTTTTTCTCTTTTGTTTACACATGCAGTTATTCACTGGTATCATTGCTTGTCTGATAAATCAGGGCAAAAATGTGAAGAGAATTAAGCGGTTAAAGTTGTAATTAATTGGGACTGGGCACCCCATTTGCCAGCTCTTTTTGCAAATTTAATAGATAAGCGGATGTATATGCCGCTAGTCTGGTGGTGAAAGTCTGTCTAACAAGCTAAATAAAGAATAACCCACATACTTCCTCATGAGCTAGTAAACAGTGACACAAATAAGTAGTAGCTTTTGAATAGTTTAAAGGTAGCACATGAAGTATTTACTTGGAGTGGCAAGGAAATACCACATATAGGTAGTTATGGTGGACACAAATGGCTTGGGTTTTGGCTAAAGGTTTGGATGCATGAGAAGCATTCCCTCTCAGTACAGGTTTTTGGCTAACAAGGCTGGGTAGCTAGCATAAGAGTGGAGGGATACAAACAAATATAAATGTAATAGAAACAATCATGCAATCTTCCTTGTAAGCACAAATAATTTTAACTTAAGAATACTAAGCTCATGAGCCAACAAGAAAGAAAGATAATGAGATAATGTATCTACATGCAATCCCCTCTTTTCTACTTAAGCCTCAAAGTATTGTTGCTACTGACCAATGCTAAGTTTGCCAAAACTAAATAGATTTACTTGATGCTCCCAAAGTGATGCCAATACTAACAACAAGATCATTCATATGACAAAAATTTGCAAAGTAAAATAAAGTGTGCAGAAAGTAAATGATAAAACTTCTCATTAATATTCCAATAACGGCAACTCACACCAAGGGATACATAGATAACCAACTAAAGGAGAGATACTTCCACGCTGCAAACCATCCTATATGATAACTTCTCTACTCATGATATGACTCGACTGAAAAGTAAAAGGTAAAAGATAATGGTGATGATACCGCGGCACTCCCCCCAAGCTTGGAACAAGCTGAGGGGATGCCAATACCAATGATGAATTACTCTTTCGGTGGTGATGGTGAATCCCTAATAAGCTTCTCAACCAACTCCTTCAACTCGTCAATCTTGTAAGTGAGGGCACGAATCAACTCCGTGTTGTGTTCAATACGGTTCATGAACCTATCAGACTGTGAGTCCCAGCTCTTGGAATTGTTTTCCCACTTCTCATCAGATTGATAGCTTCCTTTTCCTGCATTGTTAGAACGATCTATATTCCAACTAGTGGGTAGTTCTGCCTCAGGAACTCTTTCAAACTGATATTTATGGATTAAAGTGTGGGAAGGGTTATTGGTGCCTGGAGAAGATGTTCTTGGAGCTAAGCAATGACGTGGAACCTTCCCCCCTGTGCTCATCCGCGCATTCCTCTTTGGGTTGAATGGATTTGCCACCACTCCGATACTTGCAATGGTGGCGCGCGGGTACGAGCGCGGGTCTTCTTCTACTTCATCTTCAGCTTCACTCTTGACTTCCTCCTCCAGCTCGGGATCTTTGAGATCATCTTCCAGAGCCTCCTTGCCCATGTTGTTGTTGTTGGAGACCATGATGCTTCTAAATCTGGAAACAATTCCTGGCAGAAACAGCTCGAAACGAAAACACGACGAGAAAACGATATACGGACCTCGGGGGATCCGGTGGGTTATATAGCAAAAAGTTTCATAACAAAAGGAAAGTCCATGTCGAAACCGGGCTCCGAGGCGCCCACACCATGCCCCGGCGCGGCTAAGGGTGGGCCCGCGCCGTGGGGTGGTGTGGTGCCCTCGGGCACCGTTTCCTCCCCTTTTTGGCTCGTAATTTTCCATATTTAATAAAAACAACAAAAACATAAGTTGGGAAGTTAAACGCGAACTTTTTCTTACCAAAACTGTTACCTATTCGAAAACAGACTCTGCAGTTTTCTGAATTTGACTTTTAATAAAATCTTTCGGAGTCACTACTTGAATAATATGAACGTCTTCGTTATAAGAATCCCCAGAAATATAATGCTTGAGTCTTTGACCATTAACCACTTGAGATTTGTCACCATCAAGCGAAGTAATTTTGATTGCACCTGAACGGTAAACCTGTGAAACAACATAAGGTCCTTCCCATTTCGAAAGTAATTTACCTGCAAAAAATCTGAGACGAGACCTATACAATAGAACTTTCTCACCAACATTAAACTCTCTCTTTAAGATTCTCCTATCATGCCATTGTTTCACTTTCTCTTTAAAAAGTCTAGCATTTTCATAAGCTTCACTTCTCCATTCATCTAAGGAACTCAAGTCTGTCGGCCCAGTGGAAACCGGGGTACCATGGGCCGGCCTGCCACAGCCCTCAAACGCTCCGCTGGAAATTCGGCTAAGGACCAGGCTGTCAGGCTGATGAGCCTCGCGAGGGATTTTTCCCTCGCGAGGGTTTCTTTGCTCGATTGAGCATTTCTGCTAAGGACCAGACGTTCAGCCTAAGAGGCCTCGAGAGAGACTTCTGCCTCGCGAAGACCTCTCCTAGAAGACCATCAGGTCCTGGCGCGTCTCCGCACTACCCTCGTGAGGTTTTCCCTCGCGAGGAGTCAACGGCTACAGAGCCTCGGCGAGGCTCCAGGCCCTCGCGGGGTTCCTTCAAGTGGAAGCAAGCTCCTGCGCGCTGCAGAGCGCACATGGGCTCTGCCCGCCGCAGAGTGACGCGCGCGCCTGCGCGCGATGACGAAGACGCCGCAGTTGCCATTCTCGTGTATAAAGCGGTCAAAGGAGCTGGAGGAAGCAAAGCGGACTCCAAGACTTGCCAATTTGGTGATAAAGCGGCCGGCCGCCGCTACGCTCCAACTACGACGTCACCGTGGGGCGCGCCCCAAAGCTCTGCAGCGCCAGCCCACCGTCCTGGTTGGACGGTGGCTTTTTCTGCCAAGACGACGTGCTCTCTGCCATTTACCGCGTCCATGGACGCCCCCGACGCTGTGCGCTGTGCTCCATCTGCGGCATTGTGGTATCCCTTCCCGCCGGAGTTTTTCGGGGAAGAGGACCAAGCCAGTATATAAGGAGCCAGTGTACGACCTAGGAGGGGGATCCCGCATTCCCAACTCATTCCACAACCAAGCAGCTACGTCTGAAGGAGAAGACGGAGCTCATTCCACCATAGTCCACCATAGCCACAACTGTGCCCTCGGCAAGCACCCTTGTACTGTGAACCTCTCCAAGCAGTGCAATACATCTTAGCAGGACGTAGGGCTTTTACACCTCACGGTGGGCCTGAACCTGGGTAGCGGCTCGTGTTCCTCTCTGCCGTGATGTTCCTCACCGAGCTCGACGAGCACCGTCGCCGAGGTTGTTGAGGATTGTTTGACGTTGTGTTCAGCCCCTTACTCGTTTCCTGGCTTCTGAGAGACACCCCTAGTTCCTGGGACTAGTCTCCGACATTTGGCGCGCCAGGTAGGGGGCTGAGGCGCGTCTTCAACTTCTTCAACCTCTCCGCGCCATGACTGACACGCGAGCTGCGCGTCTTGCGCGACGGACGTCCGGCAGGGCCAACACCGAGCCTGCTGCCAACCACAACCCGCGTGGTCGCCCACGCGCCAACCGCGCTTCAGAGCGCAACGCCGAGCCGCGTGTCGAACATCCTGAGGATGACGGCGGCAACGGCAGCGGCAACGACGGCGGCATCGACGGCGAGGATGAGGGAGCTTCCTCCCTGCACCCATCCAGGCGCGAGAGCGCCTCCACGATGGGCCGAGCGGCGCCCAGTCCAGCCACTGCGCTACTGATGGCGCAAGAGCTGCTACGCTACCGTCCCACGCAGGCGGGCCACGACAACTGGCGGGCGTCTCGAGGAGCTCATCAACGCCGCCGCCGTTCCTGCCGATACACTGCAGCACCAGCGCCCTCTCGCTCGCTGGTGCGCCACTCCGGACGCGAGGGGAACATAGCGCACGGCGCTCCTCCTCCCCTCGCCTCCGCCACCTCCTCCAGCTGCAGCTCCGGCAGCAAACCACCGCGCCGCGTCGCACGCATCCTCGCCGCACGACTGCCAGATTGTGCAGCGACTCCAGCGGATGCCGCGTGGAGATCGAGCGCCAGAGGGACCGCCACAACCGCGTCGTGCAGGAGATTGCTGCTGCAGGTCGCCAGAACCGCGGCGTCTCGCGTGGTGCGTGACATACGCCACGGGCTGCACCGCCTTCACCCGCAACCTGCGCCGCGTCGTCTGGCCCGTGAAGTTCAAGCCAGACCTCCCTCCGCGCTACGACGGCAGGACCAACCCTCTGGAGTTCCTGCAGCTCTACACCGTCTCCATCCAGGCTGCAGGAGGCGACGACAAGGTGATGGCCAACTGGCTCTCCATGGCGCTCAAGGACTCCGCGCTCTCGTGGCTCATGAACCTCCCCGAGAACACCATCGACACGTGGGAGGACCTCTGCAAGGTCTTCGTCGCCAACTTCAAGGGCACCTACGAGCGCGCGCTCACCTACAACGACCTTCGCGCGGTGCGCCAGAAGCCTGACGAGACCCTCCGCAGATACATCCAGCGCTTCAGCCAGGTCCGCAACAAGATTCCGAACATCCCGGACTCGCACGTCATCTCCGCCTTCAGGGAGGGCGTCACGAACCACAGGATGCTCGAGAAGCTCGGCATCCACGACACCCTCTCCTCTGTGGTGAAGCTCTTTGATCTGGCTGACAAGTGCGCCAAGGCTGAAGAGGGCCTCCTCTTCGTCAAGAAGGAAGTGGAGGATGACCCTCCTGAGGGGTCCAGGAGCAAGAAGAAGCCTGCCGAGAAGCGCAAGACCACCGCCATCCTCGCGGCAGAGCCTGACGCAAAGCAGCCTCGCGAGGCCTCTCCGGCGGCTGAAGAGAAAAAGGTGGACAATCGCCCATACTGCATCTACCACAACAGGCACAACCACGCAACTGAAGACTGCTGGGAGCTCAAGCAGCTCAGCAAGGAGCGGAGAAGAACCAGGGCCGCGGCGGCCGCGGCGGAGGCCGTGGTGGCCGCGGAGGTGGACGCCACAACTTCCAGCAGAGGGCTCGGGGGAACAACGCTGGGCAAAACGGCAACCTCCCCGACGAGAACCCTGGGGGCTACCAGGCCCCTCAGGGGGCAATAGCCTGCATCCTCGGCGGGTCCCAGGCGCCCAAGTCCAACAACCACTTCAAGCAATTCTCTCGCGAGGTCAGCGCAGCGCTTCCAGGGCTTGAGGCTTCCCAGCCCCTCAAGTGGTCGCAGTACACCATCGCCTTCGACTCCAAGGACCACCCCAAGTCGACCAAGGCTGTAGGCACCATCCCTCTGGTGTGCACTCCCATCATCAACAACATCGCCGTCGCCAAGACACTCATAGATGGGGGTGCGGGCTTGAACGTCATCTCTGTCGAGACCTTCGAGCAGCTTCAAGTGCCCTACGAGTGGCTATGCCCTCTAGGCCCTTCACGGGGGTGACAAGTGGCTCTACCACACCTCTGGGGCAGGTGAGGCTCGCGGTCACCTTCGGCACGCCGCAGAACTACCGCACCGAGCAGATCGACTTCGACGTCGCACACATTGGCCTGCCCTACAACGCCATCCTCGGCTACCCCGCCCTCGCGAAGTTCATGGCCGTCACTCACCATGCGTACAACATCGTCAAGCTTCCAGGCAGCGGCGGCACCATCGCCATCCACGGTCAAGTCCAGGACGCAATGCGCTCTGTCGAGACCGCCTACAAGGCCGCTGCCGTGGCATTCCCCGCTGATGAGGACATGGAGCCCCTCGAGAGGCCCGCGAAGAAGAAGCAGCTGTTCTCACAGGAGCAGGCAGCCACGAAGAAGGTGTCATTGGACGCCAGCGGCTCGGGGGCTAGCGTCACCATAGGCGCTGGCTTGCCTCCCAAATAGGAAAGCGCGCTCGTCGCCTTCCTCAGGGCAAACTCTGACATGTTCGCATGGACACCGTCAGAGATGTCCGGAGTACCGAGGGAGGTGATCGAGCACCACTTAGCCGTGTGTCCAAACGCACGCCCCGTGAAGCAGAAAGCACGGCGCCAGGCGCCAGAGAAGCAAGAGTTCATCATCAAGGAAGTAGAGAAGTTGAAAGAAGCACACATCATCAGGGAAGTTCCACACCCCACATGGCTCTCCAACACGGTGGTCGTTCCCAAGCACACCGGGGGCGGCAGGCTCTGCATCGACTACACCGACCTCAACAAGGCCTGCCCCAAGGACCCGTACCCCATGCCTCGGATAGACCAGATCGTGGACTCCACCGCCGGCTGCGACCTCCTCTGTTTTCTGGATGCCTTCTCAGGCTACCACCAGATCAAGATGGCGAAGGAGGATGAGGAGAAGACAGCATTCCTCACCCCTTGTGGTGTGTATTGCTACGTCTGCATGCCCTTTGGCTTGAAGAACGCCGGCGCCACCTTCCAGAGGCTCATGAGGAAGGCCTTGGGGGCTCAGATGGGAAGAAACGCAGAAGCCTACGTCGATGACATCGTGGTCAAGACTCGCGAAGAGCACACCCTCATGGAGGACCTCGAGGAGACCTTTGCCAGCCTGCGCAAAGTAACATCAAGCTGAACCCCGCCAAGTGCGTCTTCGGGGTACCGTCAGGCAAACTCCTCGGGTTCCTAGTGTCTCACCGCGGCATAGAAGCGAATCCTGACAAGATCAAGGACATGCAGCGCCTCGCGGGATGCATGGCCAGCCTCGGCCGTTTCATCTCCAAGTTCGGCGAGAGGGCGCTGCCATTTTTCAAGCTCATGAAGCGGTCTGGCACGTTCAAGTGGACGCCTGAGGCGGACAAGGCATTTGAAGACCTGAAGAAGTACTTGGCTAGCCCACCTGTCATGGTTGCCCCAAGGCCTGGCGAGCATCTGAAGCTGTACCTATCAGCCACTCCACAAACAGTGAGCGCAGCCTTGGTGGCAGAAAGGGAAGAGCCAGTCCTCGCCAAGAAGGACACTGCCACGCCAAGCCCAGATCCCCCCGACAAGGAACATCCTCTTCAGGCCCTGAGCCCCATGCCGAGCCCGCGCAACCAGAAGGCACCCTCGTCGAGGGTCCACCTCAAGAGAGGCTCGACAAGGCTCCCGAGGAGCCCAGCGCTGCGTCACCATCGACACCCTCGTCGAGCATCCCGTCTACTTCGTCAGCACTGTGCTGCGAGATGCTCGCGAGCGGTACACTATGCAGCAGAAGCTCCTCCTCGCGCTCCTCATCGCTTCCAGGAAGCTGCGCCACTACTTCCAGGGCCACCCCATCACGGTGGTCACATCATTCCCTCTGGAGCAGATCCTGCGCAATCCAAACGCCACTGATCGCGTCGCAGGGTGGAACATTGAGCTGCAACCTTTTGGCCTGCGCTTCGACACCACCAGGGTCATCAAGGGGAGGCATTGGCTGACTTCGTCGCCGAGTGGACAGACACCCAGCAAGAAGAGCCTCATGAGGCAGAAACCACGCCAGCTGGAGACACAGTGCCAAGCCACTGGACCATGCACTTCGACGGAGCATTCGCATGCCAGAACGCTGGGGCTGGCGTCGTCCTGACCTCACCCAAGGGCGACAAGCTCTACTACGCCGTCCAGCTGTGCTTCACGACAGACAAGGTCTCCAACAACATCGCCGAGTACGAGGGCCTCCTCGCCGGGCTCAGAGCCGCAATCGCCCTCGGCATCAAGCGCTTACTCATCAAGGGCGACTCCCAGCTCCTCGTCAACTTCTCCAACAAGAGCTATACGCCTAAGGACGGCCACATGGCCGCTTACCTCGAGGAGGTCCGCAAGCTCGAGAAACACTTCAAGGGGATGGAGCTCAGGCACATCCCACGAAGGGAGAACCAGGAGGCCGACGACATCGCCAGGCGAGCATCACGCAGAGAAGCCCAGCAGGCGGGCGTGTTCGAGGAGAGACTCACCAGGGCATCGGTGAAACAGCCAAAAGAAGCGGTCGAATGAACATGGACGAAGAGCTCCCACCACCACCAACATCTGGAGCGCCGAGCTGCGGTCCACCCACAGGGGAACGCCTGCTGCTGGCCATGACGCATCAAGAGACGGGCTGGATCGATGAGCTCAAGGAGTACCTCAGGGACGGAGTCCTCCCTGAAGAGGATGCAGAAGCAGAGAGAGTTGCTCGCCAGGCCAAGTCATACTGCCTTCACGAGGGAGACCTGTACCGCAAGCGTCCAAATGGAGTTGCACTAAAATGCGTCCCCCCTGAAGAAGGCCGCCAGCTGATCAAGGACATACACAGTGGAGAATGTGGCCACCACTCGTCATCACGCACCCTTGCAGGGAAAGTCTTCAGGAGTGGTTCTATTGGCCCTCAGTGCTTCAAGATGCAACCACCGTTGTCCAGGCTTGCGAGGCATGCCAGTTCCACGCCAAGCAAGTCCACCAGCCTGCACTGGGGCTCCAGACCATCCCCTCTCCTGGCCCTTTGCGGTCTGGGGGCTGGACATCCTGGGACCTTTCCCACGCTCCAGCGGGGGCTACCGCTACCTCTACGTCGCCATCGACAAGTTCACCAAATGGGCGGAGGTTGAAGCGGTGCGCACCATCCCGGCGAGATCAGCGGTGAAATTCATCAGAGGCCTGGCCTGTCGCTTCGGCGTGCCAAATCGCATCATCACCGACAACGGCTCACAGTTCACCAGCGGCATCTTCAGGGCCTACTGCGAGAGTCTTGGCACACGGCTCTGCTTCGCCTCGGTGGCTCATCCACGAAGCAACGGGCAGGCTGAGCGGCGAACGCAGAAGTGCTCAAAGGCCTCAAGACAAGAAGCTTCAATCGCCTCAAGGCCCACGGCAAGAACTGGATCGAAGAGCTCCCCTCCGTGCTCTGGTCCATCCGCACCACCGCCACGAAGCCCACTGGAGAAACGCCGTTCGCTCTCGTCTATGGCGCTGAAGCAGTCCTCCCCACCGAGATCAAGCATGGGTCCCCACGGATCCTTGCTTTCAACGAGGACAACCAAGAGGAGCTCCACAACGACGACTTGCTGCTGCTCGATGGACTACGCCGCCGTGCCGCCCTCCGAGCGGCAAGTACCAGCAAGACCTGCGCCGCTACCACAGCCGCCACATACGGCCGCGCACCCTCGAGACAGGCGATCTCGTCCTCAGGAGGATCCTCTCCAGAGAGGGCCTCCACAAGCTCTCACCCATGTGGGAAGGCCCCTACAGGGTCGCGCACATCGCCAGGCCGGCGCGGTACGGCTCGAGACGGAAGACGGCGATCCAATCAAAAATCCATGGAACATCGAGCACCTACGCAAGTTCTACCCGTGATCACGTCGCGGCAGGCATTTTTTGTCTCAAGAGGGAAGCACGCGTCTTCACCTCCCAGCTTCACCAAGCTTTCCCTTCACGAGGGCCATCTCCACTGAGAGTTTCCTACAACGCGTCGCCACGGGCCGCGGGAAGCCTCAGCCACTCCATGTGGAACCCCATGCCCAGACATGGCGGACTTTGTCTTGGCCTCGCCAAGTGTAATGAACAATTTCAGGTCATCATGAACCTATTGCGCTTCGGCGCCGTTATGTAATATTGCTTGGTGAGTTTGTTTTCTTACATTTCATTCGCGCTCACATTTTTCCCCATGCGCACCTCGCGAGCGGGGGCTGAGCACGGTGCCTGTGTCTCGGGAGCATCCCAGCAGCATCGTAAAATCCAAAGGATCCGAGCTCTAACTCGTGGCTCTCCGCCCACGACCGTTATCTCACCAAAGAGCTCTGACTCGTGGGTTAGCTCCCATGCACGTCACCTCACCAAGGACCTTGGTGCTTATTCTCCTCGTGAGATACCCATGAGGAAATCTATGAGCGCGCATGAGTTGTACAACTATGCTTTGCTTGTGGGTTCGCCTCTCTCTCCAACGCAGGGAACAAGACGCCTTGCAGGGCTCCAAAAGCTCCAAACCAGCCTCAGGCAGCCTCGAGAGGGAGAACACCTCACCAGGAACACAACACCCTCTACAGCAGGCGTCTCGCCAAGCTAAGTCCAGAACTTACGCCTCATGAGCTCTTTTTCCCTCTCGCTGGTTTTGTCGCCCCTCGAGCCTCTCTTTTCTCTCTTACGCCTCATGGGCTGCTTGCACGTCAAAGGGGAGCCCCGAGCATCGCGCCTCGAGGGCTCTTACCTCTCTAAGCCTTACGCACCCCCCGGCCTTGTCGAGCCCTGACTCCGGCATACCGAAGCGGCGGTGCTATTTGCGCTAAGAGCAGGGTCCTAACGACGTAGAGCGAAAAAGACATGAGGGAACAGATAAAAGGCCTCCCGAGGGGCACTCACACTTGCACAAAATAAAAGTGTCTTTACAAACCAGCACAAAATAAAGCAACAAGTCTTAAGATAACTGGTGCCCTTGGCACATCTCTCCACAGGGGCAACCTAAGCAGCGGGGTTGTCGTCGTCGCCGTCGACAGCCTCATCATCCACCTCCTCAGCCCTGCCTCGTCGTCGCTCTCCTCGACCTCGACCCTCTTGAAGCGTTGATATACTTCTCCACGTCGTCCCACACCGAGGCGTCCAGCTTCGAGGCAAGTTCCTTCTCCAGAGGCTCCATCACAGACGCGAAGTCGAAGCCGGGGTGGAGGTGTGCAAGGTTGGCGAAGACTTGGCCGACCGCGACGCCAAGGAGCTCGCGGCTCTCGGTGTCGACCAGGTCGTCGAGGTTCGTCACGACCTCTTCAAGCTTGGTGAGAAGCTGCTCGAAGAAGCTGAGGTAGGTGGCACGTCGGAGTTCCCCTCGACAGAAGCCTGGGGGCTTCGGTCCCCAGGCGGCCCGCAACGGCCCGCGCACGCCTCACCAAGGAAGCAAACATGCGCTCCCGCTGGCGCGACAAGACCTGCGCAGCCAGAGCGCTCGCCGAGCTTCCTCGACGAGCTCCACAACAGGCCCCACCTGTTGCTGCATCTCATTCATGTCCTCAAGGAGGCAAGGTCCTGCTCCGCGTGCTTCCGAGCCTCCACAGCGTCATGAAGGCGGGAGTCAAATCGCTTCTTCTGAGCCTCAAGCTCCCTGATGCGAGCATCAAGCTCGTTGCGTCTCTTCGTGAAGCGTCCTCCTGCTTCTTGGCCTTCTCCGCGAACTCCTTCCTGCAGTTGTCGCGGAAGAGCTTCTCCTTGGTCGCGGACTCCTCCGCCATCTGCTCCTCCTTCTTGCGGAGGTTCTCGTTGGTCAGCGCGAGGCGCTTCTGGTAGAACGCCTCGTCTTGAGTAACTTGCTCTCGCGAGACTCCAGGTGCTCCCGCTGCGCAGATTGATCCTTCTCGATCTGTTCGACCTGTTCCTCGCGCTTGCGTAGCTCGGTCTCGCGGGCATCAAGTTCTGCTCCGCGCTGCACCATCTGGTTTTCGCGGACGCGCAGGTCCTCGCGGAGCTTCTCCAGGCCTTGCCGCACGGTCTCCGACTCGGCGATGATCCCCGCCTCGCGGTCCAGAAGCTCTTGTGCTTGGTGGAGACCGCCGCCTCGCGCGCCGCCAGCTCCTGATGCTTGGCCTCGGTCTCCGCCTCGAGAGCCTCGCGCCTAGCACTCAGGTCCGCAAGGGTCTCCTCGACCTCGCGGACCACGCTGATGCGGATCTCTTCAGCAGAGCGCAGCGCCGCCTCGCGTTGCGCCTGGGCTGCCTCGTCCTTCCGGCGGCAGCGCTCCACGGTCTCCTGGAGGCAAGCCCAGCCCCGCGCAAGCTCGGCGTCCTCCTCCGCCCTGGCGCGTCTTCCTCAGCGAGCTGGGCCTCGAGCCCATCGAGCACCTCCCTCGCCGAGCGAAGGACAGCCTCTCGGCGAGCTGCGACTGGGCGCTGACCCGCAAGGCTAGGGCCCATGATTCTCCAGAGGGCCTGGAAGCGCCAGCGCCTGCCGAGGACCCGGGGCATCGCGCCTTGGGCTCTGAGTGTCCTCGAGGCGCGCCTGGGGGCTCTGGTGGGAGCCTCCCCCTTCTTCCATGCTAGGGGCCTTCTGGGGGCTCTGGCGAGAGCCCCCCTCGCCTTCTGCGCTGGGAGCCTTCTGGGGGCTCGAGGCGCCCCCACCATCAGCTCCACCATCTTTCTGCCCCTGGGGAGCACTCTCCTCTTCCCCAGGAGCAGGGTTGGCCTTCTCTGCTGAGGCCGTCCCCGCGGCAGCCTCAGTGCCCACCGTAGGCCCTCCAAGGCCCGGCTCGGTGGAGGCGACGGCGTGGTTCCTCCATTTCGACGTCAGCGTGCGCCTCTGCAGACGCAGCTGTCTCCGCCGCGCCCTCCTTCGCCGGCGGCGTGGTCCTTGCCGCATCCTTCTCCGGCGTCTTCTCTTGCCGCACAGGAGAGGCGTCAGGCCGCGCAGGTGACGGCATCGTCACCTCTGCCTCCTCCTCCTCCTCGCGGCGCTCCTCTGCCTCAGGAGGCGGCGCCGCAGCCTCGGGAGAGGAAGCGGTGGCCTCGGGGTGCACCTCTTCAGCCGTAGGCGCCGCAGACGCCGCGGCAGAGCTGGAGATCTCTCCAAGTCTCCGGAGCCTCCGCCTCTTTGGCTCCTCAGGGCGCCTGGAGAGGAAAAGACTCAAAAACCCCTCGAGAGCCTACACAAGAACAACATCAAACAGGAAAGGGAGTACAAAAACTTACGCCGCGGTGTCGACCCACTTCCTCTTCTTCCGCCGCGCGGGCGGAGCACTGGGCTCCGCGCTCGTCCGTGCCTCTGTCCTCCCGGGCTCCGGCGTTCCTGTCGTGGATCGCCTTGGAGCGGGGCTCGCAGTGGCCCGACGAAGCATCGTCATCATCGCTCTCCTCCTTCCCTCGACACGCTGCGAGGGGGCAACCACGAACTGGTCGCCGCTGCCGAGGAGATCTCGTGGATCTCAGCTTCAGGCGCCGCACTCTTCGAGGCGCTCGAATTCTCCGCCGAGGAAGCGGCGCCTCCCGAGGCGCCGGTTGCGCCTGCGTCAGACTCCGCGGGCGTCTCCGTCGTCTCCTCGTCGCCCTCAGCTGGCGCCCCCTGCGCCGGACTCCGGGTCCTCGCGAGGCCCAACGTGCCCCTCAGGCACCAGGCCCCACTGGTCGAACTTCGGCATCGTCTGCACGTGCGAGACGCGCCCGAGATCGATCCGATGGAGCGGCACTGTCTGTCGGTAGGCGCGGGGATGTCTGGAGACGTGAAGAGGGTCTCCATGATGCGTGCACCTCCTCCTGCGTGTAGAGGGTAGCGCTCAGGCGCATCTTGTCCCTCTGGTTGGAGTACAGCCACATCGCGTCCGCGTGCCTCTGGAGCGGAGCAATGCGGCGCCTCACGAAGTCCTTGGCCACCATCTGCCCGGTGAGGCCAGCCTCGCGGAGGTCCCTCAAGCGCCTCACCACGGGCCAAGTGTGCGCCCTTGAGCCCTTGGAAGACCAGCTCGCCCTCTTCGTCGGAGGCGCTTCAGGCAGCTCGAAGAAGCGCTCTGGCTCCCGAACTGCATGAGGAACCAGCGCTTGCGGAAGTCCTCCACCTTCTTCGTCACGCTGGTCACAATGTTCTCGCCGTTCCGCGCGATGGGGATGTAGACGCCCTTCATGCCGTCGGTGATGCGGAAGGACACGCACCCGACCGCTCCTTGTTCGCCGTGAACCGGAGCGCGTAGAAGCTGCGGAAGAGGTCCACCGAAGGCGGAATGCCGATGTACGCCTCGCAGAGGTAGGCGAAGATGGCGAGGACGAGGATGGAGTTGGGGTGGAGATGAAGAACCTGGATCTGGTAGCGCTCCAGAACCGCCAGGAAGAAATCGGAGAAGGGAGGAACGAGCCCGGCGAAGAGAGTGTGCATGAAGATGGGGTAGAAGCTGCCGAGGAGTTGTTCGCCAGCTTGAGCACCGTGGCGCCGTGCTCGTTGGTCGCCGAGGCCGCCATGTGACGCACCTTGTCCAGCTGCGCTCCTTCTCGAAGCGGGAGCCATCAGAGCCGGCTCGAATCGCCGCCGCTGCTCGCAGCAGGCTCGCCGCCCTACACACCGCCTTGCCCTTCGTGGACGCGGTGGCCTTCTTGGGCGCCATTGCAGCAAGTTGCAAGGAGGAGCTTGGGGATTGAGCGCTGGAGAAGGAGGCGAAAGGGGAACGAGTGGAGTAATGGCCGCCTGCGCCGAGCTCTCGCCTTATATCGGCTCATCGAGCCGTTACCAGGACGTGGCGGGACCCACCACTACGCCCGTTACTTCAGAGGAGATCGTGGATCGTGTCCGGCCGCGACGCTCCACGTGTCTCGGGCTGCAGGCTTCTTTGGGCCCACGACGATTCGCCTCCGCCTGAGGACTCCAGCGTGCCCATCGCGGGCCCGGGGGCTACTGTCGGCCCAGTGGAAACCGGGTACCATGGGCCGGCCTGCCACAGCCCTCAAACGCTCCGCAGGAAATTCTGCTAAGGACCAGGCTGTCAGCCCGCGAGGGTTTCTTTGCTCGACTGAGCATTTCTGCTAAGGACCAGACGTTCGGCCTAGAGGCCTCGAGAGAACTTCTGCCTCGGGAAGACCTCTCCTAGAAGACCATCAGGTCCTGGCGCGTCTCCGCGCTTCCCTCGTGAGGTTTTCCCTCGCGAGGAGTCAACGGCTACAGAGCCTCGGCGAGGCTCCAGGCCCTCGCGGGGTTCCTTCAAGTGGAAGCAAGCTCCTGCGCGCGCTGCAGAGCGCACATGGGCTCTGCCCGCCACAGAGTGACGCGCGCGCTGCGCGCGATGACGAAGACGCCGCAGTTGCCATTCTCGTGTATAAAGCGGTCAAAGGAGCTGGAGGAAGCAAAGCGGACTCCAAGACTTGCCAATTTGGTGATAAAGCGGCCGGCCGCCGCTACGCTCCAACTGCGACGTCACCGTGGGCGCGCCCCAAAGCTCTGCAGCGCCATCCCACGTCCTGGTTGGACGGTGGCTTTTTCTGCCAAGACAACGTGCTCTCTGCCATGGACCGCGTCCATGGACGCCCCCGACGCTGTGCGCTGTGCTCCATCTTGCGGCATTGTGGTATCCCTTCCCGCCGGAGTTTTTCGGGGAAGAGGACCAACGCCAGTATATAAGGAGCCAGTGTACGACCAAGGAGGGGATCCCGCATTCGCCAACTCATTCCACAACCAAGCAGCTACGTCTGAAGGAGAAGACGGAGCTCATTCCACCATAGTCCACCATAGCCACAACTGTGCCCTCGGCAAGCACCCTTGTACTGTGAACCTCTTCAAGCAGTGCAATACATCTTAGCAGGACGTAGGGCTTTTACACCTCACGGTGGGCCTAAACCTGGGTAGCGGCTCGTGTTCCTTCTCTGTCGTGATGTTCCTCACCGAGCTCGACGAGCACCGTCGCCGAGGTTGTTGAGGATCTGTTGACGTTGTGTTCAGCCCCTTACTCGTTTCTTGGCTTCTGAGAGACACCCTAGTTCCTGGGATCAGTCTCCGACAAAGTCAAGTAACCTTTTTTACCGGCAAGTTTGAAATCTCTATTAAGTTCTTTTACGGCCCAATAAGCTTTATGTTATAATTCTAGAGGTAATGGCAAGCTTTTCCGTAAACCATTTTATAAGGAGACATACCCATAGGAATTTTATAAGCAGTTCTATAAGCCCACAAAGCTTCATTAAGCTTCCTAGCCCAATTCTTTCTAGATTTATTAACAGTCTTCTGCAAAATAGATTTAATCTCTCTATTTGATAATTCTACTTGTCCACTTGTTTGAGGATGATAAGGTGAAGAAATTCTATGATTAACATCATATTTAGCAAGGGATTTTCTAAAGCACCATGGATAAAATGAGAACCACCATCAGTCATGAGATATCTAGGCACACCAAACCTTGGAAAAATAATAACTTTAAGCATTTTTAATGATGTCTCACCATCAGCACTAGATGTTGGTATAGCTTCTACCCATTTAGTAACTTAATCAACAGCAATAAGTATATGAGCATAACCATCAGAAGGAGGAAAAGGACCCATAAAGTCAAATCCCCAACAGTCAAAAGGTTCAATAACAAGAGAATAATTCATAGGCATTTCATTGCGTCTAGTTATATTACCAACTATTTGACATTCATCGCATGATAAAATAAATTTCTTGCATCTTTAAAAAGAGTAGGCCAATAAAAAACCTGATTGTAAAACCTTTTATGCAGTTATATCCCCAGCATGATGTCCTCCATAAGCACTTCCATGGCATTTTCTCAATATTTCTTTTTGTTCAAATTCTGGAACACATCTTCGCATTATACCATCCACTCCTTCTTTATATAAGTGTGGGTCATCCCAAAAATAATGCCTCAAGTCATAAAAGAATTTCCTTCTTTGCTGAGCTGTAAAGGTTGGAGGCAAATACTTGGCAACAATAAAGTTAGCATAGTCAGCATACCAAGGACTTTCTCGCGAGCTTACCTTTATCACAGCCAATTGTTCATTTGGAAAACTATCGTTAACAGGAACAGGATCATAAGAAATGTTTTCCAATCTAGACAAATTATCAGCGACAGGATTTTCAGCACTTTCCTATCTACAATATGCAAATCAAACTCTTGTAATAAAAGCACCCATCTTATAAGTCTAGGCTTAGCATCTTTCTTTTCCATATGGTATCTAATAGCAGCATGATCGGTATGGATAATAACTTTCGAATCAACAATATAGGGTCTAAACTTATCACAAGCAAAAACTACTGCTAAAAACTCTTTTTCAGTAGTGGCATAATTCTTTTGAGCAGCATCAAGAGTCTTACTAGCATAATGAATAACATTCAACTTCTTATCTACTCGCTGTCGAAGAACAGCACCTACAGCAAAATCACTAGCATCGCAAATAATTTCGAAAGGTAAAGTCCAATCAGGAGGTTGAACACAGGAGCAGTGGTTAAAGCCTTTTTTAGAGCCTCAAAAGCTTCTTTACAATCATCATCAAAAACAAAGGTACATCTTTCTGGAGAAGATTAGTAAGAGGTTTTGAAATTTTAGAGAAATCTTTAATAAACCTTCTATAGAAACCGGCATGACCGAAAATACTACGAATACCTTTAACATCCCTGGGACAGGGCATTTTCTCAATTGCTTCAACTTTAGCTCTGTCCACTTCAATACCTCTTTCAAAAAATTTATGTCCAAGAACAATCCCTTCATTAACCATAAAGTGACATTTCTCCCAATTAAGAACAAGATTAGTTTCCTCGCATCTCTGCAAAACTTTATCAAGGTTTTGCAAGCAGTTATCAAAAGAAGTTCCATAGACGGAAAAATCGTCCATGAATACTTCCACATTTTTTTCACAAAAACCATGAAAAATAGCAAACATGCATCTTTGAAATGTAGCAGGAGCATTACACAAACCAAAAGGCATACGCCTATAAGCATAAGTTCCATAAGGACAAGTAAAAGTAGTTTTCTCTTGATCTTTCGCTCTAACAGCATTTTTTGAAAATCCAGAATAACCATCAAGAAAGCAAAATGAGTTTTCTTAGACAACCTTTCTAACATTTGATCAATAAAAGGTAAAGGATAGTGATCTTTCTTAGTAACTTTATTAACCTTTCGAAAATCAATGCACATCTATATCCAACAACTACTCTTTGAGGAATAAGTTCATCATTTCCATTTGGCACAACAGTAACTCCTCCTTTCTTAGGAACACAATGCACATGACTTACCCATTTACTATCAGCAATAGGATAAATTATACTAGCATCGAGGAGTTTTTAGTACCTCATTTCTTACCACTTCCTTCATTCTAGGGATTAAACGACACTGGTGCTCCACAACAGGTTTTGCATCATCTTCCATGTTGATGGCGTGTTGACATACAGCAGGAGAAATCCCTTTTAAATCATCCAGAGTGTATCCGATAGCTCATCGGTGTTTCCTCAATACTTCCAATAACCTTGCCTCTTCAGTACCTGAAAGTTTAGAACTAATAATAACAGGATGTGTTTTCTTATCATCAATGTGAGCATATTTAAGATTATCAGGCAAAGGTTTTAAATCAAAAACATGATCTTCTTTACGAGGTGCAGGGGTACCCAAATCTTCCACCGGCAAATTATGCTTAAGTAATGGTGGTTGATGAAGAAAGATATTGTCAATTTCATTCATTTCCTCCATAAAGACCTCACTTTCGTGTTCCTCCATAAATTGCTGCAAGGCATTGTTAGGAGCAATAGGAATAGCAACAAGTTGTTCAATTTTCGAGTCCTCATTAGGCAAATCAGTTTCATAAAGTTTCTTACCAAACTTAGAGAAATTAAACTCATAAGATTCTCCATTAAATTTAGTGTAAATTTTCTCTTTCTAACAATCTATAATAGCACCACATGTATTCAAGAAAGGTCTACCGAAAATAATAGGAAAAGTTTTACTAGCTTTAGAACCAAGTACTAAAAAATCAGTAGGATATTTAGTTTTACCGCATAAAACCTCGACATCTCTCACAATACCAATGGGAGAGATAGTTTCCCTATTGGCAAGTTGAATAACCACATCAATATCCTCAAGTTCACAGGGACTAATTTCATGCATAATTTCTTTATAAAGTTCAAAAGGCATAGCACTAGAACTTGCACCAATATCACATAAACCATATGACATAGGTATACATCTCGGGTACCCTACCATGAGGGTACCTGGTGCACGTAATGACTAAGGCCTAATCACGAAGGGCCTGCTCGAAGCCCAAGACAGGAGGCCCAAAGAAGATGGAGTAACCTCCAAGATTTAGACATAGGCATAGTCGGTTAGAGCTTTCCTTATATGTAAACCAGGTCGGTTACGTACTCCCGAGACCCAGCCTATTTAAAGGCTGGGAGGGGCGCCGATCTGAGGACAAGCCATACTCAAACCACCAAAGCTCTAGCGAAAACGACATCTCGCCGGAGCCACCTTGTAACCTCATAATCTCACGCGATCAATAACAGACAAGCAGGAAGTTGGGTCTTTACCTCCACTCGAGGGGCCTGAACCTGGGTAAATCTTTGCCTCTGCTTGTCAGCCGACGAAACTACCAGAACTACCACGTTCTCTCCCCATAATCTCAACCTAGGTCCTTAACCATGGGAATTGATGAGTGTACCCCTCGTCAATTGACGCCGTCTGTGGGAAAGAATAGTGCTGGACTCGCGGTTTCTTCGATTCCATCGGAAAACGGCGACTCGCCGATCGGATCTACAAACGGCAACTCGCCGGCTGCATCAACAAACCAAAACTCGCCGACTCAGGCGGCACACGGCAACTCGCCGGCTCACTCGACAAACGGCAACACGCCAGCTTCACCCGCAAAAAGCACATCGGATCCTCTGATGGATTTCGAACCACACTCGCCAGAATTCCAGGAGGCTTTCTCCGATCTCGAGTCAGGTTTGGGTTTAACCATTGGTTCGTTCAATTTTTTCGTCAACAAGCTTGGTGTGCAGGACTTGACAGATCCACGCCAACTCGCGACTTCCGCACCCGAGGCTCCATCGGTTGCGGCTCCTTCGACTGCGGATCCCTCAGCTGCGTCCATACCATCGTCGATCCTCGAAGCTTGTTCGTCTGCAACAACCATGTCCACACAAGAGATGCGCGAGCTCATTGAGGAACTCCAGGGCGAGGAGGCCGAATCAGCATATCGCACAAACGATCCCGAGCTCGATCTCCCACTCGAGGATAGTTTCGACTGCGGGATCTCCCTCAGCGACTTCGACGAACCTGAAACTCATATCGGTAACCACGTCGACTCCGAGATCTACACCAACAACAACAACCTTGACTTCGAGATTCATAACAACTTCGCCGACGCCGAGATGAGCATACGCGATGAAGGCATCGACAGCGAGATCCGTCCAGACGGACCACTCGATGGGCATATCAACTCCGACATGAGCCTTGATGACGACGTCGAGTCCATGGTGGGACTCGAAAAACACATATACATTCCCTCGGGTGATACCCCAGCAGGTCTACGTCGCCATCGCCGCAGAATCATCAGATGCTGCGGCCAGCCGCCGGCCTACAGAATTCCCGTGCACAGTTACTATGTCGGACGGAGTCACAACTCTCACAATCACTGCTGAGATGGCAGCAAAAGCAGATAAAGTCATCAAGGAGTGCACAATGATGCCAGCAGACGCAACACAAGAGGAGATGTTGACCTTCCAGTACTTCAACTGGCAGGAGTCACTTCGACTGCGGTAGGTCAGAGCAACACGCGAAGAATGCAAAAATCAAGCTAGCTTGTCGAGTGCGCGAAGAAGACAGCTCTCCCTGAGCTCCACCGGGCGAGCAGACACAAGACCCAGATCAAGGTTTTCACACCTCTCGCCAGACGAAAGGGCGGCACTCACCCGCAACTTAGGCAACTCTTTCATGACATACGACGAAGAGGGAGTGCCAGTACCCAAAACTGCTGCGGGTGCCCTCTTCACCGCTGCAGCATACCTAGAGGCAATCAAGCCTCCAGCTGATGACCCCAATGCAAAACTGCATCGCCAGCAGATCAATCACTCGCCTTAGCGGCGAAGGCCATACGCCAAACTCCAAGAACTCCAGGTGGGAGTCGAGACCGTGTGATGACGTGAAAAACACGTTCGTCGGGAGACCCCAAGAGGAAGGTATGATGTAGTCAGCAGCAAGTTTTCCCTCAGAAAGAAACCAAGGTTATCGAACCAGTAGGAGCAGCAACTCTTCAGAAGGTTGTCAACGGCGCCAGAAAAATAGCTGTCGAAGGGAGTCTGGACTGTTGACGTGGAATCTGCACACAACACAATCAAACTACTTTGCCCCAACGAAACAGTGAGGTTGTCAATCTCACTGGCTTGCTGAAAACAAAGGATTAAACGTATGGTGTGGAAAATGAGTATTAAATTGCAGAGAATGAAAAAGGAACAGTTTGCAGTTTGTGGTTGTTTAATCAGTTTAAAAGAATGGACCGGGGTCCACAGTTCACTAGTGGTGTCTCTCCATAAAAGATAACTAACATGTTGGGTGAACAAATTACAGCTGGGCAATTGACGAATAGTGAGCGCATGACAATGCATATACATGACATGTTGACTACTATGATATTTAATTGGGCATTACGACATAATACATAGACCGTTATCCAACAGCATCTATGACTAATAATCCACCGCCGGGTTGTCATCCGAGTCCCCCGTTGGTATTAAGTTGCAAGCAACGGATAATTGCATTAAGTAAAGTGCGTAATGTAAACAAACACATATGCCCGTGGACATAGCATCGTTAGGTTATCCCTAGTGGCAACAGCACATCCACAACCTTAGAACTTTCTGTCACTGTCCCAGGTTAAACGGAGACATGAACCCACTATCTAGCATAAATACTCTCTCTTGGAGTTACAAGCATCTACTTGGCCAAAGCATCTACGAGTAACGGAAAGCATGCAAGATCTTAAATAACATATAAGATAGATTGATAATCAACTTGACATAATATTCAATATTCATCGGATCCCAGCAAACACAACATGTAGCATTACAATAATATGATCTTGATCATGTAGGGCAGCTCACAAGATCTAAACATGATGGCACAAAGTGGAGAGACAACCATCTAGCTACTGCTATGGACCCGTAGTCCAAGGATGAACTACTCACGCATCACTCCGGAGGCAGGCATGGCGATGTAGAAGCCTCCGGTGACGATTCCCCTCTCCGGCAGGGTGCCGGGAAGAGGTTCTGAACCCTCCCGAGCTAGGGTTGACGACGGCGGCGTCTCTGGATCTTTTCGTGGATTTTGCTCAGGTACTTAGGGTTTTCGCGTCGGGGGGAATAAGTAGGCGAAAGGGCGGCGGCTGCGGACCCCCGAGGGGCCCACACCACCCTAGGGCGCGGCAGAAGGGGGGCCCGCGCCCTAGGTGCGTGTGGCCTCCTGGTGGCCCTCCTCTGCTGCTCCTTCGCTCCGTCAGGCGTGTTCTGGAAAAATAGGCACCCCCGTGTAGTTTCGTCCAATTCCGAGAATATTTCCAGACTAGCTTTTCTGGAATACAAAAACAGCAGAAAACAGGAACTGGCACTTCGGCATCTTGTTAATAGGTTAGTCCCAAAAAATGTATAAAAGTGATATAAAGTAGATGCAAAACATGTAGCAATTGGTATAAAACAAGCATGGAACATCAAAAATTATAGATACGTTTGAGACGTATCAGCATCCCCAAGCTTAGTTCCTACTCGTCCTCGAGTAGGTAAACGATAAAAACAAAATAATTTTTGAGGTGACATGCTACTATCATAATCTTGATCATATAATATTGCAAGGCACATGTAAATGAATGAAGTGATCCAAGTCAATGGTCTATAATTTGCTACCAAATAGATAATGAGTAAACAATGAATCACACAAGCTAAACGTTTTCATGAATAGTACTTTCGAGACAAGCATCAAACAGTTTTGCATAAGTGTTAACTCATAAAGCAATAGTTTCTAATAAAAGGTATTTAATCAACACAAAGGAAGAATTTAGTTTCAGCATTTGCTTCAACTTTCAACATATTTATCTCATGGATATTGTCAACACAAAGTAGTATAACAAGTCCAATACATTGCATATAACGCATGTTGTAACAAAGTTGACACTAGTGTTTGCTTGTGGAAGACAGAAAGAATAGGAAAACTGACTCAACATAAAAGTAAAAGAAAGGCCCTTCGCAGAGGGAAGCAGGGATTAAATCATGTGCTAGAGCTTTTAGGTTTTTGAAAGCATATAGAGATTGCATAAAATATTTGATACTCCTCCCAACCTTGCTAACACAAGCCATGGCTAACCGAATCCTCGGGTGCCTTCCATCAATCACATACCATGGAGGAGTATCTATTTTTGAGAGGTGTTTGTTAATTGTCAACGAATGGTAGCGGGTGAGAACAGTATTCTACCTGTCGAACGGACTTTTAAGAGCGGCTCCCATGAAGGACGTTATTTCTACCAGCAAGGCAGATCATCCCTCTTTCTCTTTGGTTTACACACATTCAGGTATTTCACTGTTTGTCATTGCTTACTGATGAATCAGGGCAAAAGTGTGAAGAGAATTAATTGGTTAAAGTTGTAATTAATTGGGACTGGGCACCCCGTTGCCAGCTCTTTTTGCAAGTTATTGGATAAGCGGATGTATATGCCACTAGTCCAGGTGTAAAAGTCCATTCAACAAATAGAATAAAGAATAACCACACTAATTCCTCATGAGCTAGTAAACATTGACACAAAAAGGGAATAATAACATTTTGAATAATTTAAAGGTAGCACATGAAAAATTTACTTGGAGTGGCAAGGAAATACCACATATAGGTAGTTATGGTGGACACAAATGGCATGGATTTTGGCTCAAGGATTTGGATGCACGAGAAGCATTCCCTCTCAGTACAGAGTTTAGGCTAGCAAGGTTATGTAAGCAAACAAGAATATCAACCCGTACACCAAGTTTTATATGACAAACATATTGCAAACGTTATAAGACTTCATACCGTCTTCCTTGTTAACCAAACCCTGTTATTAGAAAATATCTAGACCTTAGAGATACCACCGATGCAAACCAAATTTTCAACAAGCTTTACGGTAGTTCTTCACTAATAGGCTTAACTCATGTGATGCACAATTTAATCATGATCTACTTGTTAACTCAAAACAATTGACAAGCATCAAGTTATCCATTTTAGTGATCTACAAGATTAAGCAAGTTTTTCCTTATACCAATTACCACATGCAACATTTTCTGAACCAACCAAACACCAATCAATTTATTTCATCAACTCTCCAAACAAATATAAGTGAAGCAAGAGAGTACTTTCTACAAAAGAAAGCTAATAGCTCTGACAAGAGATACATGAAAACAAGAGCTAAAAGCTGAACAGCGCTAGATATGAATACTCAACAAATATAAGTGAAGAATAGGAGTATTCTCATGAAAAAGCGGAGCGTGTCTCTCTCCCAATCAAGAATGCTAGGGTCCAGTCAAGCTTTATTGAAAATAAAAGTGCAATACTGAAAATAAAAGCACACAGACGCTCCAAGAAAAGCACATATGATGTGAAAGAATTAAAATATAGTTTCACTAGAGATGACCTGATAATTTTGACGATGAAGAAGGGGATGCCTTGGGCATCCCCAAGCTTAGACGCTTGAGTCTTCTTGAAATATGCTGGGGAGATCCATGGGAGCCTCCCCAAGCTTAAGCTCTTCACTCTTCTTGATCCTATTATATCATCCTTCTCTCTTGACCCTTGAAAACTTCCGTCACACCAAACTCAAAGTAGATCTCATTAGAGGGTTAGTGCATAATCAAAAATTCACATGTTCTATAAAGACGCAATATGATTTGTTACTTTAAACATTAGCTACAGCCACTGATGTTATGTGAAGCTCTTCCACCCAAAAAAGAATTTCACTCAACACTAGTAAAAGAGAGAATGCAAAAATAAAAAGGCATAATCTGTCTAAAACAGAACAGTCCGCAAAGACGAATTTTTTCAAGGCACTTACGACGCTCAGATCGAAAACTCTGAACTAATGAAAGTTTCAGACATTCATAAAGATTACGCACAAAAAATTTCAGATTTAATTAACAATCTGGTGATTTTAGGAATTTCGTACAGTGAACAGCAAAAATCTGTTTCTGCGCAGCAATCAAAATTAAGCATCATCTTAACATTAGAGGCTACTCTTGGCACAACAATGCGAGAAAATAAAGATACAAAGGAGTTGCTACAGAAGTAAACAAACCTTGACTCAATAAAAGAAAAATTGCAGAAAAATAAAATGGGTTGCCTCCCATAAGCGCTTTTCTTTAACGCCTTTTAGCTAGGCACAAAGCATGCATCAAGTATTACCAAGTGAAGAAGCATCAAAGAGAGGTCGGAAGTTTTCTCAACAATGCAATTTATCTTATCTATGTAGGTTTCGGAATTCCCTTTCTCAATACCTCTAGGCTCATCATTTTCATCAAATGGGTTCTCAGGAACAATCCAATCAAAATTCTTTTCTAGTGCCTCCTGCATTCCTATAAGCTTAAAAGGTATTGGTATTTTAACTTCCCCCTCACCATTAGTTTCCTTAGTGTACTTGAGCCTCTCTTTTTCAAGTTTTTCAAGTGTATTAACAACGTCAATACAATACCAAGCATCTTGTATTTAATAAAAACTTTTCTAGCTTCCCTAGCAACATCACCAAATTCTTTAAGTAGGGTTTCTAAAACAAAATCTTTCTTTTCACCATCTTCCGTATCATGGAGTTTTAGAAACATGTGCTGCATTATGGGACTAAGATTGACAAACGAGCTTCCAACATGTGAACTAGAGAAGCTGTAGCAATTTCATAATTTGGAGCAAGTTCTACCAAGGATCTATCTTCAAAATCTTTAACCATACTAACATGATTAAGAATTCCTCAATGTTATCTCTTCCAATGATAGACCCACTACCCACAGATATTTCTTTTAAAGTATACTTAGGGAGAAGCATGATGAAATAATAAAAACCAAACAGAAAATAAACTAGATGCAAGTAACTAATTTTTTTGTGTTTTTGATAATTGAAAGCAAACAAGATAAAATAAAATAAACTAAGCAAGACAAAAACAAAGTAAAGAGATTGGAAGCGTGAAACTCCCCTTGCAGAAGACTGCTGTCTCCCCGGCAACGGCGCCAGAAAAATAGCTTGATGACGTGAAACACACGTTCGTTGGGAGACCCCAAGAGGAAGGTATGATGTAGTCAGCAGCAAGTTTTCCCTCAGAAAGAAACCAAGGTTATCGAACCAGTAGGAGCAGCAACTCTTCAGAAGGTTGTCAACGGCGCCAGAAAAATAGCTGTCGAGGGAGTCTGGACTGTTGACGTGGAATCTGCACACAACACAATCAAACTACTTTGCCCCAACGAAACAGTGAGGTTGTCAATCTCACTGGCTTGCTGAAAACAAAGGATTAAACGTATGGTGTGGAAAATGAGTATTAAATTGCAGAGAATGAAAAAGGAACAGTTTGCAGTTTGTGGTTGTTTAATCAGTGTAAAAGAATGGACCGGGGTCCACAGTTCACTAGTGGTGTCTCTCCATAAAAGATAACTAACATGTTGGGTGAACAAATTACAGCTGGGCAATTGACGAATAGTGAGCGCATGACAATGCATATACATGACATGTTGACTACTATGATATTTAATTGGGCATTACGACATAATACATAGACCGTTATCCAACAGCATCTATGACTAATAATCCACCGCCGGGTTGTCATCCGAGTCCCCCGTTGGTATTAAGTTGCAAGCAACGGATAATTGCATTAAGTAAAGTGCGTAATGTAAACAAACACATATGCCCGTGGACATAGCATCGTTAGGTTATCCCTAGTGGCAACAGCACATCCACAACCTTAGAACTTTCTGTCACTGTCCCAGGTTAAACGGAGACATGAACCCACTATCTAGCATAAATACTCTCTCTTGGAGTTACAAGCATCTACTTGGCCAAAGCATCTACGAGTAACGGAAAGCATGCAAGATCTTAAATAACATATAAGATAGATTGATAATCAACTTGACATAATATTCAATATTCATCGGATCCCAGCAAACACAACATGTAGCATTACAATAATATGATCTTGATCATGTAGGGCAGCTCACAAGATCTAAACATGATGGCACAAAGTGGAGAGACAACCATCTAGCTACTGCTATGGACCCGTAGTCCAAGGATGAACTACTCACGCATCACTCCGGAGGCAGGCATGGCGATGTAGAAGCCTCCGGTGACGATTCCCCTCTCCGGCAGGGTGCCGGGAAGAGGTTCTGAACCCTCCCGAGCTAGGGTTGACGACGGCGGCGTCTCTGGATCTTTTCGTGGATATTTGCTCAGGTACTTAGGGTTTTCGCGTCGGGGGGAATAAGTAGGCGAAAGGGCGGCGGCTGCGGACCCCCGAGGGGCCCACACCACCTAGGGCGCGGCAGAAGGGGGGCCCGCGCCCTAGGTGCGTGTGGCCTCCTGGTGGCCCTCCTCTGCTGCTCCTTCGCTCCGTCAGGCGTGTTCTGGAAAAATAGGCACCCCCGTATAGTTTCGTCCAATTCCGAGAATATTTCCAGACTAGCTTTTCTGGAATACAAAAACAGCAGAAAACAGGAACTGGCACTTCGGCATCTTGTTAATAGGTTAGTCCCAAAAAATGTATAAAAGTGATATAAAGTAGATGCAAAACATGTAGCAATTGGTATAAAACAAGCATGGAACATCAAAAATTATAGATACGTTTGAGACGTATCACCGTGCCCTAGTCGACACGCATCGGGAAGAGCATAATCACAGTGGTCACCGCCACCACTCGAAGGAAAGAAGTGGCTCACGTAGGCGCAGGTCCAGGAGCAGATCACGCAGATCTTACAGTAGCGACTCATACTCTGATCGGGAGCCTGAGCCACATGGAGCTCTGTGCTTCACTCGACGCGTCCGCGAGACACGGATGCCCAAAGGGTTCAAACTAACATCTGAACAGCCCAAGTACACGGGTCGAAAGGAACCTTCCGGGTGGCTGGAAGACTACAGGTTGGCTGTCGCGTGCCAGCGAGGCACAAACACCACGGCCATGCAATACATACGACTCATGCTCGAAGGCACAGCCCACGACTGGCTCAAAGCTTTACCTCCATCACATACGACTCGTGGGATCACTTCCGCAATGAATTCATCAAAAACTTCGAGCCTCTATGTGAGCGCCCAAAAACATTTGAGGAGCTTCGAGCTTGCGTTCAACGGTCAAACGAAACGTTGAGGTCATACATCAGACGATGGACTGAGATACGCAACTCAGTCGGAGTAATTTCAGAAGATATGGCCATGGACGCTTTCATAATGGTACTCGCCAGGCGGGACCTCAAAGAAGCACTTGGTCGCAAAAAGCCAACCTCTGTGGCTAACCTCTTGATGACCGCGACTGAGTGGGCAGACGGAGAAGACATGGCGCGCACCACACGCGGGTCCTCACCCGTGACAATCATGAAAACGGCAGTCGAAGCCGCAGGGACTCGTACAGAGACGACCGAAGGCGCAAGCGTTCAAAACGTCACTACGACGATGACAGACCCGAATTCATGGCGGCTGGGTTCTCCACACCCGCAACGACCAAGACAGAAGCGACTGGCGGTCAGAAGATCGACGGGACAGTCGAGATGATCGTCAGGACAGTCGAGACCGCGGCCAACGCAGTGATAGCTACAAGAGGAAGGACTGGCGCAAGTCACGATCCGGAGCACAATCTGAGCGATCATTCGAAGAAAAGATGGATGCTGATTGCAGATTCCACCTGTACAAGGGGACGACGGAAAACTGCGCTCCAATCACTCGATGAGAAACTGCAGGGAGTTCGACTGTCGTGGTGGGATCACGGCAGATGCCATAGGTATGGCTAAGATGGGGCCGAATGGTCGTTGGGGGAATCCGGGGAGGGTTTATGCACTCAAGAAGTGCACACGCAAGAACACGCAAGAACACGAACGAAGAACCAAGAAAGCAAGAACACAAAGCACACCACGATGTACCCTGCTTCGGGGCCCTCTTGCGGAGGTAACACCCCTACTGCAGCACTATCCTAGCCAGTGTATAGCTCAGAGTGACAAGTACAAGCTGCTCCTCGAGCTGTATGACGCTACAAGGTGAGAACTCGAGGTAGAAGATGGAGCTAGACGGGAGGAAGAAGGCACTCCGAGCTGAGTCCGAGGTGTTTCCGGGGTGTTCCGAGCTTCCTCTCTCTCTCTCTCTCTCTCTCTCTTGATCAACTAGTTCCAGCGCGGGGGGGGGGGTCTCTCTTTCGATCTTGGATCCTCTGCAGGAGGGGGTGAAGCCCACTATATAGGCCAGCCGGGTTACCATTGTGCCCCTCGCAGAACACTGTTGCCATGCCTCTGCAACGGTCACCACCGTACCACCGTACCTCGGTCGGGACAAGACGTGGCTTGCCCATCTCCTGTAGCCTAACGGCAGAACTAGCATGTCCCCTCTGACCGAGACAGGACGTGGCCTGGCAGAGCTACCTCGTAGCCTTTTCCCAGACCTCGCGTAGTCAGCGATCAGAGACGTGCAGGCCCGCCGAACCCGGAGCACGCCTCTGCCATGCTCCTTGACAGACGCTCCCGTGTCAGGCGCTCTAGTACCCGGCTGGAAGTGACAGGAGCATTGACTCCTGCCCGACCTACAGCCCACCACCTCGGTTAGCTCGGCACGGATGTGACGGGCTCCGTACCTCGGGTCTTGCGCTTAATCTCCTTTACCAGGTCGGATCTTACTTCCTCCCCACAGCTTCTCCTGCACTCACAACACAAACCACTGCACTGAGGTAGTTAGGTCGGCTGAACATAGCTCGGACAGTGAACCTCGGCCCTGGCCAACAGTATACCTCGGATCCCTTGGGCCAAAATAGGTCGGCCTGTACTCTCCAGGTCAAGATGAAGCTCGGACTTCCCAGGCCCAAACAGGTCGGCCCTTTCCGTACCTCGGCACAACTTCGAACACCACCTTATGCCAAGCCTTGACCCTACCCGGGGATACTCCCCCGACATTAGTCCCCGAAGCTGGTGCGGTCCTACGACCTCGGAAGGAGGGCCGTAGCAGGTTCAAAACAAGCACACACCACCTCCTAAACCGACCTCCAACATAGTCACGCCGAGGTACCTCCCACACACCACCATCCAATCCGAGGTAGATATGCGAACTGAACTCTCCGAGCTATCTGACTCAGCACCATCTTGCCTCAAGATTTTCCGAGGCACGTGGCGAAGAATCTCTGCCCGGGCTTCGGAATCCGGACCTCTGAAAACCAGGTTCTGACCACACGCCGCCCTCGTCAGCCGGACCCACCGAACAGCGCACCTGCGCACTCAAGTACTTGACCGCCCCGACCCCTCGATTCTCGCTGACCAGCGCAGGAAATCCGGGGTAGGCGGTTGCCACCCTGCGGCCCACGATGTGGCCGATCGTGCGGCCACAAACCGCGTAACCGTGCGCCCACCGCACACGATCCCGCGCCTTCCCGATAACCGCGCGGTAGTGGCGCAGTTAATGCGTGCAGTTACCGCACGCGGCTATAAGTAGGGCCCCACGGGCAACTTCGCCATCTTCTTCCTCCTTCATCGCCGTCTCGCCTCCATCGCACCAGTGCTGCCGCTTCCAGGAGAAGAAACGTGTTCCCGCCGCGCCGACGAGCAGCTCCTTCGTCGCCGCTGCGACCGCGTCACCGGCGCCGCCCTTCAGCACCTCGTTTTCACGGTATGCACTCCCTTTCTTGATACCCTAGGCATTGCCCTAGGTTTCTTCCTCTTCGCGCTTTGGTTCTTCATATGTTCTTGAATAAAATTCTATTTACCTCCTCCGGTAGATCTTACTCGCATACTTTTTTGGGTAGAAACGAGTTTCATACCTCGGACTGACGTTCGCCTAGCATATAGTGCCTCTAGTACATTAGATAGCCGTCCAACTCCTCCTGAGTTAGCCAGATATAGCCTTAGATTCCAGATTTACTTTTTCTTTGCTAAACTTCTGTGCATCTTCTGCAGATTGATTCTGCCGAGATGTCTCCTCCTGAGACTTCGGAACAAACCGAGGTTCCAGACCTCGAACTGGAGGTCGGAGAACGAGCCGGCTGGGAAGGTTCGGATGTAACTCCGGACGAAATCCAGTGGCTCAGGGCGACTCGGCGGATTCCCGCCGGGGTAGAGTGTCGCCTGCCAGAGGGCGAACTCGAGCCTCAAGTCAAGGAAGGGGAACGGGTGGTCTTCGTCGCGCACTTCCAGCGCGGCTTCGGACTGCCCGTTAGTGATTTCTTCCGGAGCTTCCTCGACAAGTTCGGACTCCAGGTTCATCACCTCCCCGCCAACGCCATCACCACTCTCTCCTGCATCGTTTCCTTCTCTGAGGGATACCTCGGCCTCAAAGCCACGGTAGACCTCTTTTCTCGCTACTTCCAACTTAAGCGGCAAGTGATCCCGGATCCAAAAACAAGGATCTGCCCAAGCTACTAACCGCCTGCGGAGCAGCCATCGTAGCTCCTCGCCGAAACTCCATCTTCCCACGTATCGCTACTCCGGACACCGTTCGCAAGTGGCTCCGGACGTGGTTTTACGTGAAGAACTCCGGCGAAGAGGACTTCCTCAACCTGCCGGCGTTTAACCTCAGCCCTCCTACAGAACCGCTCAACTGGGACTACACTCCCCCTCACAGCGGCGAAATCAAGTCCATCCATGGTATTTGCGAAATGGCAGGACCCGAGGACCCTGCGAACGACGGGAAAGTCCTGACGGCTGACGATCTGGCCTGCACATTCGTGAAGCGCAGGGTCTCCCCTCTCCAGGCGAGGACTCACAAGATCTGCCACATGAGCGGTCTTTATGATCCAACCCGCCATACGCACGTTGCACTGGACAACGCCGCGGTAGCTCGGCGAGTCCGAGCTATCACCAAGTCCAAGATCCTGACGCTTGGACATGGGGAAGGGAACCCCACTACAGGACCAAGCCACCAAAACAGGTACGCTATTCCGACGTTTTCTTCGGTACTCCTTTACCACCGAGGTCTTGCTACCGACGTTCATCTTGACCATTTTCTTCCTAACTCCTTTTCATATGTCTGCCATATAGCTGTTCTCCCGCCAGACCGCCGAGGATGGAGTCCATCCTGCGGACCACTTCGGCAAGGATCTCCCTGTCGAGGACCCACCATCCAACGTGGATCCTGACAACGAGGATTACATGCCCATTGCCTCGGCCCGCGTCACCACCGCGGGTAAGCCTCAAGCACAAGCTTCAGTTCAAGAGATTTCGGATGACGAGGAGGGATTTCTCGTCATGGAACCAATAAACGCGGTACCTATCTCCTGCCTTCCTCACCTTCCGAACTTTACTCCAGCAACCAGCCGGAAACGCGCTGGTGCCGCAACTTCGGCCGCCGAACCATCCGCCACTGGAGCCTCCGGACCCACTGAGGCTCCGGTCAAGAGACGTCGGCTGAAGAAGTCCGGAAATCCTCCTCATGCCCGAGGGGGCAAGAGGTTTCCTACCTCGGATGGGTAATGCTTTGCTCTATAGCCAACATGTTTGTTGCTTAAACATATTACCTCGGTATTAACACTTAACCATCTTCCCTTCGTTGCAGTGACCCCATAGACGTGGATCAGGAGGTATCCTCCATGACTGCACCCGTTGGTGCCTCTGAAGCCACGCCCACCCCGACGAACTCTCGCCCCGGATCTCCTCCACCGAGGTCTGGCCCGGCCTTGGAGAAATCTGCCCCTACCCGAGGTCAGACTTCTCCGCGTCCTCAAACGGATGCGGGGACCAATCGCGCCAGAACTCCGGCTACCGCCTTGCCGGAGCCTCGACTCTCCCCCCGCAGCCAGACTGCCCGCAACCAACAGCAGCAACAAAAGCAACAGCAGAAGCAACAGCAGAAGCAACAGCCCAAGCAGCAGCCCAAGCAACAGCCCCAAAAACCAGTTCGCCAACTACCTTGCCGTTGGAGAAGGCAAGGAGAAAGAGAAAGATACGGTGAAGTCTAAGGTCACCCCCAAACCAACATCTGGGTCTGGCACCCTGACTATCTCTTCTCCTTCAAGGATGCAACCGAGGTCTCCTCCCCCGGTGACACGCCGAATTCCTCCATTCGCCGCACCCGTTGATGAGACTGCCCTCCGGCCGAAGAATATGCTCGGAGGGCATCTCTTATATTGGATAACCGGCCTGCTTCAAGCTCCGAGGCTGCTTTGGCCTTGGAGGCCTCGGTTAGGGGCATCGAGCAGGGCGGACCGTGGGGATTCCTCCTCTGCGCACTGACAGTGACCAGAGCCTCGGCTCCTTGGAACACTACAATGCAGACTGGAATTCTGCAGACGAGGTCTCCTCGGCCTCCCTAGCTGCTCCGGTGGCTGAGCATCCTGCGGGAAACAGCGCCTGCGGCCGAAGCGTATACGACCTACAAACGCTGCCCTGCGTGCTGCTCAAAACATCGACGTAAGTCCTATTCTCTTTACTTTCATGCAGTATCTCATCTAATATCCACCATTCCCAGTCCCCGAGATTCGAGGTAAACTATTGACGCTCCGCCGGAGTTAAAATTGTTTGGCTTGAATCTCAACTTTCAATTTTCATCCGACGTATCCAAACCATTTTACCTTACTCTAGCATGCACCTCGGGTACGAGTCCCCGAGACTCCTGTCGAGGCATACCCCGGCAACATTTTCCCAATGATTTGACTCCGAGTCCCCGAGACTCTTGTCGAGGTATAGCCTTTCTAACCGAGCTATGTTTTTCTTCCTTGCAGAATACTATGAACGTCCGCACGGACATCTTTCCATACCCTCTTGTTTGACCACAAGAAACTCCACGACGAGCACAAGGCCGTCCTTGCAGAAAAGAACTCTTTGGACGAAGCTCCAAGAGAAAGCCGAAGTAGCTCGTCTGGTAAAGGAACTGAAGCGCATCACTGAGCTGCGGACGTCGGAAAAAGAGCAGCTGCAGGCGGAAAAGGCCAGTGTTGTTGAAACAGAGAAGAAACTTCGGGAGGATGCCGCCAAGGAACATGAGAATGCGCTCCAGTTAGCCGAGGCCCGCGCCACCTCGGCCACCGAGGCTTATGAAGCCCTTCAAGCTTCGGTTAACCAGCTCCTCCCGACGCTGGAACGCATCAACCAAGAAATGGACGGTAAGCTTCTTGCCCCCCTTATCCTTGCTTTGTCCTCAACAGTACTGGCTCTTTGCCGAACTGTTTCTTTCATTATTAACAGGCTATCCTTCTGCAGAGCACTTCACCTACACCCAAATCTCGGCTCGCAATATCACTGCTCAGCACAGGAAGAGGCGTAACGAGACGAACCCCGTCTGGACCATTGAGGACCACATCGTGGCCATCAAAGCTCGGATCCATCCCTTGAAAACCATTGGGTCCGAACTCCTCGATGCAGGTGTGTCTGCTTTCCGAGCCTTGTGGCCTCTTGCCGATGCTCCCAATACTACGCCTGAGCTCGCCGCCAAGCTTCGTGAAGCCGAACAAAGACTTCGAGAGTGGCGCTCATCTTCAGCTCGCGCTGGAGCTGATGCCGCTCTCAAATTCATCATGACTTGGTGCGAGAAGATCGACCTCGAAAAGATGGACACTCTTCGCCGAGGCTCGCCCTGGTCCACGGACCCAATTCCATCGCGCGCGAAAAGATGGCCCTTCTTCGCTGGATATGCCAACACCAAGAACTTGAGCGAGGAGACACCTACTCCGACGCCGAAGATGACGAGCCAGAAGAGATGAATACGAAACAGAATCCGACGTCGAAGCCGAGCAAGGTGACGATGGTGACACCCGCGAAGCAGAAACCGAGGCTTCTCCACAACCTGGTGCCGAGGTTACTGCCGACGTTGCCAGCACCTCCCAGGCTACCTCGGCTCCGGACGAAATCCCTGCTGCATCGGCTGCTGCCGACGTAATTCCTGATGCCTCGACCTGAACTTATGCTTGGCCAAAAAACTTCATTAAATCCCCGGTATGCCGGGACGCAGATGTAATCAAACTTAAGTAGTTCCTTTTGCTACCTCTGTTACTATCATGCTTATTCGAACCATGCTTTTCTAAGCTTTACGTCGAATCCTTTTGAATGATTGCTCGAGTTTACTTTCGTGTTTACTATATTTGGCATTCTTTGCTCTTGTCTGCCATTCTGGCGTTCGACAGTCGAGTCACAAGATTGTTGTTCATAGCATACAGTACTTGGTAAATTCCGAGGTATGTTTCAAAGTCATCCGACATAAACGAAAGGTAAAGACAGGGGTTAGTAAACGACACATGCCGAACTATATTTTGGACCGAGTCCCCGAGTTCATTTTCATGTCTCCCACGTTTTTTCCTCTTTGCTCTTGACTACCTTTTAGGCAGATGCCAGTCGAGTCACAAGATTAGTTTCATAGCACACATTACTTGAAGTTTGAGACGAGGTTCAAAATAGTTCGGCATATGAACGAAACTGACAAACAGAGATAAAACATAAGCACAAGAGCGAGGCAGTCCCCGAGCTTTAACCTCGGAGTGCCGACATTTTTATTAAGGATTAACCGAGGTACATACATTGCGCCTTTCATGAGTAGAAAGGTCGGAGTAGAGCTACGTTCCATGGTCGCCTGACCTCTGACCCGGGGTTGTCCAGCCCATCTTCCCTTGGTTCCTGCGCATCTATAAGATAGTAGGAATCATTGAGCAGAGCTCGGCTCACAACGAACGGTCCCTCCCATGGAGGTGACAACTTGTGCCGGCCTTTCTTGCGCTGCACCACCTTAGCACCAAATCTCCCTCGTGAAACACACGAGGGTTGATACTCCGGCTATGATAACGTCGGAGACCTTGCTGGTAAATTGCTGACCGAGATGAGGCCAATTCTCTCGCTTCCTCAAGCAGATCTACTGCATCCTCCCGAGCCTCTTTTGCCTCGGCTTCAGTGTACATTGCCACTCTGGGCGCATCATATTCGATGTCAGTGGGTAGCATAGCTTCTGCCCCATAGACCATAAAAAATGGCGTATAGCCAGTTGATCGATTTGGCGTGGTCCTTAGACCCCACAGTACTGCTGGTATCTCATCTATCCAACACCCCGGCGTTTTCAGCAGTGGTTCAATGAGCCGAGCCTTGATGCCGGCCAACACTAGAGCATTTGATCTTTCCACTTGTCCATTAGACTCCGGGTGTGCCACCGAGGCTATGTCCAGCCGGATTCCCTTGTTCATGCAAAACCGAGCGAACTCTCCAACAGCAAAGTTAGTGCCGTTGTCCGAGATAATGCTATGGGGGTAGCCATATCGCAGAATAATCTCCTTCAAGAAAGTCACTGCTGAATGACCATCCAACTTCCGGATTGGTTTCACCTCGATCCACTTGGTGAACTTGTCCACCATCACCAATATGTGTGTCATGTTACCTCGGGCTGGTTTGAACTCTCCCACCATATCCAAACACCATACCGCAAACGGCCAAGTGATAGGAATTGTTTTGAGCGCCGAGCTGGCATATGCGTTTGCTTGGCAAACCTTTGGCATCCTTCACATCTCCGGACTATGGCCTCTGCATCAGCAAGAGCAGTGGGCCAATAGAACCCATGCCTAAACACCTTGGCCACCAGAGCTCTTGTGCTGCAATGATGACCACATTCTCCTTGGTGGATCTCCAAAAGCATCTCCTTGCCTTCAGCTGGCTCAACACACCGTTGCAACACCTCGGTTACGCTTCTTTTATAGAGCTCCTTGTTGATGATGGTGTACGCCTTGGCCCTCCTTTGAATCCTCCTAGCCTCGGTTGTGTCACTTGGCGTGCTTCCCTCCGTTATGAACTTCATAATTTGCTCCGCCCACTCCGGCACCGGGTGCAAAGGAAAAAGTTCCTCATCCACCTCCATTGGCTCGGCCACCATAATCTCCTCCATTATTTCCTCCACCATCCTGCGACCAGTCCCCGAGTCTGGATGAGCAGTCCCCGAGGTTTGGTGTGCAGTCCCCGAGCTCTGCCACGCAGTCCCCGGGTCCGACCAAACGCATCCGACGTCTACCTCCATTGGAACAGGTCCGGGCTCTTGCTCCGCCGGGATGAAAATAGATTCGGATTCAGGAGAAGGTTTGATTGAAGGAGTTCTCAAGTGATTCAGGGCTACCCCTGGTGGTACTGCCTCTTTTGATGAACCGAGCTTTGACAACACGTCGGCAGCATCATTTTCTGCCCGAGGTATATGCCTGTACTCACACCCTTCAAAGAACCCGGATATCTTTTGCACATGGAACCGATATAACGCCATGTTGGCATCCAGAGCATCCCAAGTTCCAGAAGATTGTTGCACCACCAGGTCGGAATCGCCGAAGCACTCTACACGCCGGATACCGATCTCCTTTGCCACCTTGAGGCCATGGATTAAGGCCTCATACTCCGCCACATTGTTTGATGCTGAGAAATGAATCTGCAGCACGTACTTCAGCTGATCTTGCTTTGGCGAGGTGAGGACTATTCCAGCCCCCAGCCCGATCTTTGTTTTGGACCCATCAAAATGCATTTTCCAATAATTATAGTCCGGCCTGGGTGGCTCATACTGCATCTCGGCCCAATCACAAAAGAAGTCCGGCAACGCCTGGGATTTAATTGCGTCTCTTCTCTCATAATGTGGTGCATATGGAGACACCTCAATCGCCCATTTGGCAACTCGGCCAGTTGCATCTTTGCACCCGATGATCTCCGAGATTGGAGCTTCGCACACCACCGTCATGGGATGCTCCTGGAAATAATGCTTCAACTTCTTGACCGCCAGGTAACACCATACGTCATCTTCTGGTAGTGAGGATAGTTCTGCTTCGAGTAGAGATCACCTCGCTCAAGTAATACACCGGTCTCTGCACCGACCTGCCACCTTCTTCGCGCTCCACCACCACTGCCACACTTATAAGAATCTGCAACCCGGATTGTTTCTGCTAGGGATCTCGGCATATCTCTCTGCAGCCTCTGCCACAGCATGCTGCCATGTCGACAGCCATCTGCAAACCAGGAAATGGCCTGTGCCTCTACCACTCCTTCACAGGAATTCCGAACATTGCTCCACCGAGTTAAGAATTCTCGGTCAGTTTCATGATCATCTTGCTTACATGCCGCCAGGAGCTGAGGTCGGTTTGGCCTCTTGTATGTACTAGCAAAGTTGCTGTTAAACGCCAGCTCCAAGTCTATCCAGGAGTTGATACTATACTCCGGCAAATTATTCAGCCAGATCCGAGCTGGACCTTCCAACATGTGCGGGAGATACCGGACCGCCCATCGGCGATTGCTCCCCGCAATGTGCACCGAGGATACATAATCTGTCAGCCAATCTTGTGGCTTGGTGCTCCCATTGTATGGCTTGGTGTTCCGACCTAACTGGAACTGAGATACTGGTGGTGGTGGCTCCTTCATGATCCGAGGTCCAAAACACGCCGGACCAGGAGGGCCTTCCTCCTCCAGTTGCTCAGACAAGTAGATTCTATCCAGCTTGTTACGGACATCGCCTGGAGCTAACATCCGACCTCCTATCTGAGGTCCCAACGCCCCATCCACTCTGTGGTATCCAGCTTGTGCCATGGCCGAGTCTCCATCATCATATCGGTCATCGCCTTGACCGACGTTCTGAGGTTGCTGAACATACTCCGGCTCTCGCTGATATTGCCCCTACTGCCGAGGTTGTTGCTGATACCTCGGGGGCGGAGGTGGTTTACCTCGGCCAGCCGATGCTGCTTGACCGCCGTTCTGATTTCCCTGACCGGAGTTACCCTTAGCCCGGCTCGCATTGCCTGGGCCGGGGTTTCCCTTAGCTCGGCTAGCATTGCCCGGGCCCACCTTCTGCTTTGCTGCTAGGACTGGATCATACATCTGCAGCTGCTGGTTCTGACCCGAGGTGACACTCGGGCTCGATCGGCTCCTCCGACGAGTGGAGACGAGGCTTGCCCCTTGGACACCTGACTGACTGGCCTAGCTGAATAAACCATCTCTGAATCACCAGCCCCGGCATATGCTCTGCGGAGAGCCTCATTCTGCTGGTTAGCCACATATACTAACTCATTGACTCGCTTCTGCTGCGCACGCCACGCATCTCCAGATAATTCGGATAGCTCGGCCCTGCCTGCCTCGGCAGCTCTGAGGTTCTTAGCAGGGGAACTATACACCGGCCTTCCAGTTGACACGCGACTCCCACTCCTAGCCGAGGTGGTAGGTCGAGCCTCCCTGTTTATCTCATCGTTGAGCCCCTTGCCTCTCTGCCGCACCTCGGCTCCCCTATGTGTATCAACCGCTACCGGGGTGAAGCCATTCGCTGCATTGTACTCGCGCAGATCTCTATTGAACTCATCTCTAGCTGTTATCATTGCTACAGCCTCCTTCTGCAACAGGACACGCTTTGCCTCTAGGTCGGCCACAGTCACTACTATGTCCACTCCTGGATTTACTGGGTCTGCCAGTGTATCCACGATCTCTACCAGGGTCGCACCTCGGCCCTGCAGCTCTGGGGTGCCAGGCAAGTCCTTCTCTAGCCTGGGCTTTGCTGATCTCACCTTAGCAACCTCGGCTGCCTTGGACTGGCTGGCATCTACTTTGCCAACGGCGTCAACCGGGCCTGTCATCATCACCTCTACGCAGCTCTCGGGCGAGTGATACGCCGACCTAAAGCCGCGAGGAGAGGAGTTTCGTCGTCCACGAGCACCTGCTCCGGGTACCCGCGAACAACCTCGACAGCAACGTACGTGACGAAGCTGCCGAGCATCATGGTGAAGCCGTCCTCGGGGAAAGGCTTGCCGGCGAAACATCCCGCGTTGTCGCTGATGAAGGTGAACTCTCCGATCTTGGCGACAAGCCCGGAAAGAACACGCTCGCCTGAGCCCGTCCGGATGAAAACTCCCTCCAACGCCTCAATCTGCCCCACGGTGGGCGCCAACTGTCGTGGTGGGATCACGGCAGATGCCATAGGTATGGCTAAGATGGGGCCGAATGGTCGTTGGGGGAATCCGGGGAGGGTTTATGCACTCAAGAAGTGCACACGCAAGAACACGCAAGAACACGAACGAAGAACCAAGAAAGCAAGAACACAAAGCACACCACGATGTACCCTGCTTCGGGGCCCTCTTGCGGAGGTAACACCCCTACTGCAGCACTATCCTAGCCAGTGTATAGCTCAGAGTGACAAGTACAAGCTGCTCCTCGAGCTGTATGATGCTACAAAGGTGAGAACTCGAGGTAGAAGATGGAGCTAGACGGGAGGAAGAAGGCACTCCGAGCTGAGTCCGAGGTGTTTCCGGGGTGTTCCGAGCTTGCTCTCTCTCTCTCTCTTCTCTCTTGACCAACTAGTTCCAGCGCGGGGGGGGGGGTCTCTCTTTCGATCTTGGATCCTCTCTGGCAGGAGGGGGTGAAGCCCACTATATAGGCCAGCCGGGTTACCACTGTGCCCCTCGCAGAACACTGTTGCCATGCCTCTGCAACGGTCACCACCGTACCACCGTACCTCGGTCGGGGACAAGACGTGGCTTGCCCATCTCCTGTAGCCTAACGGTAGAACTAGCATGTCCCCTCTGACCGAGACAGGACGTGGCCTGGCAGAGCTACCTCGTAGCCTTTTCCCAGACCTCGCGTAGTCAGCGATCAGAGACGTGCAGGCCCGCCGAACCCGGAGCACGCCTCTGCCATGCTCCTTGACAGACGCTCCCGCGTCAGGCGCTCTAGTACCCGGCTGGAAGTGACAGGAGCATTGACTCCTGCCCGACCTACAGCCCACCACCTCGGTTAGCTCGACACGGATGTGACGGGCTCCGTACCTCGGGTCTTGCGCTTAATCTCCTTTACCAGGTCGGATCTTACTTCCTCCCCACAACTTCTCCTGCACTCACAGCACAAACCACTGCACCGAGGTGGTTAGGTCGGCTGAACATAGCTCGGACAGTGAACCTCGGCCCTGGCCAACAGTATACCTCGGATCCCTTTGGGCCAAAATAGGTCGGCCTGTACTCTCCAGGTCAAGATGAAGCTCGGAACTTCCCAGGCCCAAACAGGTCGGCCCTTTCCGTACCTCGGCACAACTTCGAACACCACCTTATGCCAAGCCTTGACCCTACCCGGGGATACTCCCCCGACATCGACCAAATGGCGACTGATTACGTAAATCTCAGAAAGGCAGCAGCCACGCAAGCACCTGCACCCGTGCCTCAGCCAAACAATATGCCTGTTCTGATCGCACCACCTCCACCACCACAGCCTGCCGCAGGCGGAAATCTCACGGGTGCCATACAACACATACCTCGGGTGGGCAGATGTACATGATACAGAAAGGTCGCCCTTCCAACAGGGAGCAAAAATTTCGCACTCGACAAGTAAACATGGTGGTCATGTCGCCTCCCGCTGTAACTGAATTCTTGAAGGGTTCTGAAACCGCAATAAGCTTCAGCAGAGAGAACCACCCTCCGTCGGTTGTTCGTCCGGGCGCTCTGCTCTGGTACTCGACGCGCAAATTGGAGGCTACGCCATGTCCAAGGTATTCATGGACGGTGGCAGCGGCATAAACATCATCTTCGCAGATACGCTCCGCAAAATGAACAGGTCAGTCGAAAACCTGCCAAGGTCCTCAAATACCTTTCACGGCATCGTCCCAGGCAAAGCAATAAGCCCAGAAAGCACCATACAACTCGACGTAACGTTCGGCGACAAGAACCACTTCAGGACAGAATCGATTGAGTTCGAAGTTGTCGACTGGAAGTCACAATACCATGCTATACTTGGGCGCCCGACGTTCGCTCGATTCATGGCGGTGCCACATTACGCATACCTCCAGCTGAAGATGCCTGGACCAAAAGGAGTAATCACAGTCAAGGGAAATTTCCAAAAGTCTAACTCTTGCGACCGAGAATTCAGCAAAATCTCTGAGATGTTTGGCATGGAAGCAACACTCGCTGATCTAGCGGTCTCCAACGATCGAACACTTATGCCAGAACACAAAAAGGTGGCAGTCGACAGAGCATTCAATGCCACCAATGACACAAGATCGCATCAGGTGCACCCGACTGACCCGACCAAGACAGTCAATGTCTCGTCGAGTCTGCCTATCGCATAGGAAAGCGCGCTCGTCGAATTCCTCCGTGAGAACTGGGATATATTTGCATGGTGTCCAGCCAACATGCTAGGTATTCCAGGGAATTCGCCGAGCACTCTCTCCAATTATTTCCAGATGCTAAATTAATCAAGCAAACAATGCGCCGCATATCCGGCCCAAAAAGAACCGCAGTCGAAGCCGAAGTCGACAGGCTACTCGCAGCAGGTTTCATTAGAGAAATCAAGAAGTCACAATGGGTGGCTAACCTCGTACTCATAGAGAAGAAGCACACAGATATCCTTCGGATGTGCGTAGATTTTACAGCACTCAATAAGTGCTGTCCAAAGGATCACTTTCCACCACCTCGAATCGACCAGATCGTCGACTCCACCGCCGGGTATGCTCGCTTGTCCTTCCTGGATGCTTACTCGGGTTACCACCAGATAAGGATGAAGGAAGCGGATGAAGAGAAAACGGCGTTCATAACCCCACTTGGGGTCTACTGCTACACCACAATGCCTTTCGGGCTCAAGAACGCAGGCGTAACCTACCAGCGCATGATGAAAGATTGCCTCAAGAAGCAAATTGGGCGAAACGTCCAGGTCTATGTAGATGACATTGTCATCACAACAAGGGAGGAAAACACACTACTCGATGACTTGCGAGAGACGTTCGCAAACCTCAAACGCTTCCACATCAAGCTCAACCCGAAGAAGTGCACGTTCGGCGTGCCAGCCGGGCAACTCCTCGGGTATCTAGTCTCAGCTCGAGGAATCGAGGCAGACCCGGAGAAAATACAGGCCATCTTGACGATGCAAAGTCCTTCAAAGCTCCATGACGTGCACAAGTTGGCGGGTCGAGTAGCAGCACTCAGTCGATTCATTAGCAAGCTGAGTGAAAAAGCACTCCCGTTCTATCGGCTGATGAAGAAAGCAGACAAATTCGAGTGGACGCAAGAAGCCGAAGCAGCCTTCACGGACCTCAAGCGAGTCCTCACAAGCCCTCCAATCCTCGTCGCACCAAGGGAACGCGAGCCACTGTACCTATATGTCTCTGCAACTAACAGGGTGGTGAGCACCGTACTGGTAGTCGAACGAAGGGAGGAGGGACACACCCAAAGCATACAACGTCCAGTCTATTACTTGAGTGAAGTGCTCTCCATATCAAAGCAGCGGTACCCACACTATCAAAAGCTGGCCTACGCCGTGTTCATGTCCTCAAGGAAGCTGACGCATTACTTCTCCGAGCACCCGATCACTGTAATCAGCACCTCAGGGATCGGGGACATCCTCACAAACCCCAACGCAACTGGGCGAGTAGCAAAATGGCTCATCGAGCTAGCACCACGAGACATCAAGTATGATTACCCGAAGGCCATCAAAGCACAAGTCTTACCTGACTTCCAAACCGAGTGGATTGAAGCTCAGCTCCCAGGAGCGCCAGATGTGTCCAACTCATGGATTATGTACTTTGACGGCTCGAAGAAAAACGAAGGCGCAGGCGCAGGTGTCATCCTCATATCACCAAAAGGCGACAAGCTCCGCTACATCCTGCAAATGGGGTTCGAGTTCCCATCAAACAACGAAGCGGAGTATGAGGCCTGATCCATGGCATGAGGATGGCCAAAGCCCTCGGGTGCACTCGACTGATGATCTACGGTGACTCGAATCTTGTGGTACAGCAAACAATGAAGGTCTGCGACGCAATCGCAGATAACATGATCGCCTACCGTGACCTGTACAACCTCATGGAGGGCAGCTTCAAAGGCTGCGAGTTGCGGCACATAGGGCGTGAGAGACATGAAGAAGCAGATAAGCTAGCCAATATTGGCGCGACCAAAGCACCAGTTCCACCTGGTGTCTTCTTCGAGCGCATCGAGCGCAGGTCCATCAAGAAAAAACGAGCATCTCCTACATCAGCTGCAGCAGCCAAGAGCAAAGCACCTAGCACAGAGGACCCGCCAGTCGAGGTACTCCTCATCGAACCAACTTGGACTCAGCCTTTCCTCGCATACATACTCCTCGGCGAGGTACCTGAAGACATAACAGAGTCAAGACGCGTCACTCGATGATCTAAAACATACACTGTCATCAACGGTGAACTGTACAAACGCAGCGTATCAGGTATGTTCCAACGTTGCATAGCATTTGAAGATGGCCAAGCTATCCTTCGTGATATTCATGCAGGTACTTGCGGGCACCATGCCAGCAGTCGATCACTCGTAGCCAAAGCCTTTCGCGCAGGCTTCTACCGGCCCACAGCACTCAAAGACGCGGAGGACATAGTCAAAAGGTGCATCGGCTGTCAAAAATTCGCCACAAAGCCGCACTCACCCGCATCGGCGTTGAAGACAATACCATTGGCCTGGCCCTTCGCCCAGTGGGGGCTCGATATGGTCGGGCCACTCAAAAAATCCTCCCATGGAGGGCATACTCACCTTCTGGTGGCAGTCGACAAGTTCACCAAGTGGATTGAAGCAGTCCCTATCACAAGTTCGACTGCTACTACAGCAGTTAATTTCATAAAATCCATCATATACCGCTTTGGTGTGCCAAGTAGCATCATCACTGATGACGGTACAAACTTCACGGCTGAAGAATTCCGAACTTTCTGCAAAGAGCCAGATATCACGCTCAACTATGCATCTCTGGCACACCCGCAGTCAAATGGCCAAGTCGAAAAAGCCAATGGGCTTGTGACGAGTGAAATCAAGAAACGCCTCCTGGTCCCACTCAAAAGAGCAGCGGGTGCTTGGGTCGAAGAACTTCCATCTGTGCTATGGAGCTTACGCACAACTCCCAATGCCTCAACACAATTTACCCCATTCTTCATGGTCTACGGCGCAGAGGCAATCCTGCCATCAGACGTAAGGTTCAATGCACCAAGAGTCGAAGAAGAAGCAGCGGCGGCGGAGAGCAAATGGCAAGTAAAAAGTACTATTTACTCCGCCGTACCCTTTTAACCTCAACGTAAAAGAATCTGCACCGTGGATGCGAGATCGTGGGCAAAGAAGCAAATCCAGCCGTACACGTGGCAGCCATGGAGAGCAACCGTCGCCGGCCACTCCGCCCACTACGCACAGGAATCTAGGAACTGTCATCATAGCCCCGGAGAAATCATGCCTGAACGGTCAAATCCAGTCCAAACGGCTGCACAATGGGCCCACATACGTGTCACGTCCCATCCATCGCAGCATAGCGCACGCCACCGCGTGTTAGGTGGCGCAGTCGCCATAAAACGTCATCCCTGACGTCATTGCAACAGATTTGTTCAGAAAAGATTTCGGGTTCGCCCAATGCATATCAATCACTCGATTGTTTCGGGTGAATGGTCACTCGACCGTTTCTTCGACTGAGAAATATCACTCCCATCGGGAGCATATCAAAAATTTCTTCGACTGGAGATGCTCAAAGATAAAATGATTTTGAGATTATCCTCCATTACAAGCAATACAGCATAATCTTGGGGGCTACTCCCATCGGGAGCACTGTCGTGCACCCGATGGAAATATGGCAAAAAAATTCTTCGATTAACATATGCAGGGTAAAATGATTCTGAGATTATCCTCCATTGCAAGCAATAAAGCACAATCTCGGGGGCTACTCCCATCGGGAGCGCTGTCGCGCACCCGATAGAATAATGACAAAGTATCAGTCGACAAAAGTATCGACTCCGTCCATATACAAAATCATACTCGAAACATTCCCGAGTTGCGTCCGTCACAAATACCTCGGATGCTGCACGCATAGTGCAAAGGTAAGACCCGCCGAACTTTCGAGCTGGGCTAAGGACCGTTCCAGCAACGTCAATCCTTATACTTTCCGTGTCAGCAGACATGATGAAAATCCTGACGGACGCGTTGGGTAGAATTCAAATCTATACTGCAGATCAACTCAGTAAGACCTCCGCGGCCTAGTCGAATCTGACCAGTTTGTACCAGATTCGAGTCTGGGGACTCGAGTTTGATTGAAAGCTAGTAAGGTATTACCCGAATGTGTAGTTAACCAGTCCCGATCCGTCGAGTGTACTGGGCCTGCTAAGCTATTATCCCTTGATTATCATAAGCAAAAACCACAGTCGATGAAATACTCGACATAGCCAACATGTGCTATTCATACAGGAATTCCAATTATAATATACAGAGTACAAAGCATATGACGTGCACTTACGAACGAGTCCATGCCCGATTCTTCGAGTCAGACAAGTACTCGGGGGCTACAGACATAGGTATACATCTCGGGTACCCTACCATGAGGGTACCTGGTGTACGTAATGACTAAGGCCTAATCACGAAGGGCCTGCTCGAAGCCCAAGACAGGAGGCCCAAAGAAGATGGAGTAACCTCCAAGATTTAGACATAGGCATAGTCGGTTAGGGCTTTCCTTATATGTAAACCAGGTCGGTTACGTACTCCCGAGACCCAGCCTATTTAAAGGCTGGGAGGGGCACCGATCTGAGGACAAGCCATACTCAAACCACCAAACCTCTAGCGAGATCGACATCTCGCCGGAGCCACCTTGTAACCTCATAATCTCACGCGATCAACAACAGACAAGCAGGAAGTAGGGTCTTTACCTCCACTCGAGAGGCCTGAACCTGGGAAAATCTTTGCCTCTGCTTGTCAGCCGACGAAACTACCAGCACTACCACGTTCTCTCCCATAATCTCAACCCTAGGTCCTTAACCATGGGATTTGATGAGTGTACCCCTCATCACCATAATAGCAATGTTCTCCTATCTTCACTGAAAGCACAGGAACACTTGTTTTCCTAGATTTACCAGGATGCGAAACAATATTAAAAGCATCTTCACAAAAGATAATACGTTCTCCATCTACATTTTCAGTTACCAAATCCTCTACTATTGCTACTTCAGGTTCAACAGTTATTTGTTCATCAGGCTCTAAAGGTTTCTTGGCACTTTTATTAACCACACTAGCTATCAGAGAATGTTCCTTGACTTTAACAGGAAAAGGTATTTTTTTCAATATAAGGTTCTGGCAAAATGTGATCAACAGTATGAACTTCTACTTTTGCCAATGCCGAATTGGTTTTATCTTTATAAGGTTCATGATATTTATTCAAATCCTTCTTAGGCACATCAAGATAAGAGGCAAAAGCTTTGTAATAATTTGCAACAACTTGAGAATCAAGACAATAAACAACACTAACATTACGGAAATCATCAGTCTCCATAAAAGATTTAATGCATTCGTAATCATAATTTATACCTGACTTTCTACCTTTGTCGTTCTCCCATCCTTCAGTATTTTCCTGAATACGGTCAAGAAGGTCCCATTTAACTTCTTCTTCAGTACGTGTAAATGATCCAGAACAGGAGGCATCCAATAAATCCTTATCATGAAGAGAAAGCCTTGCATAAAAATTATTGATAACAATATTACTTGGGAGCTCATGAATGGGGCATTTGAGCATTAGTGACTTCAATCTCCCCCACGCTTGGGCAATACTCTCTCCATCATGAGGCCAAAAATTATATATGTGATTTCGATCTTGATGAATCTCACTAGGAGGATAGAATTTAGAATAAAAGAGAGGTACAATTTCCACCCAGCCAATAGATCGGCCATTCTTCAGCATCTTATACCATTCCGCAGCTCGACCCTTCAGTGATAGAGAATAACTTCCTCTTGACTTTTTCCATTGAAATACCTGCACACTTGAATAACTCGCATAATTCATGTATAAATAGTAAATGATCACCAGGATGGATGGTTCCATCTCCAACATAGCGGATATCCATAACACGTTCAACAATTTTCATAGGTATTTTAAATGGATCTAATTCAGCAGGCGGCGGTTCATCTACTACCTTAGCAGTGGCAGTAGTATTCCCAAATAGGGATTCGAATGGAGATCTCTCCATAATAAAATAAATTAGCAAGCAGAAATAAAAACATCACTTACAGTAAAGGTTTCCCTTACCAATTCCACTTACCAATAGCACTTCACTCCCCGGCAACGGCGCCAGAAAATAGTCTAGATGACCCACAAGTATAGGGGGTGTATCGTAGTACTTTCGATAAATAAGAGTGTCGAACCCAACGAGGAGCAGAAGGTGTTGACAATTAGTTTTGATCAAGGAATCACTGTAAATACTAGCAGACAAGTTTTTAGAGGTTTTTGATATTGCAGATAAATAAAATACGTGTAAATAAAAGACAGTAATAATAATTGCAGCAAGTGGCCCAATCCTTTTTAGAGCAAAGGATAAGCCAGTTGGTTTACTTATGATGGCAAAATGTTTTTGAGGACACACGGGAATTTCGTCAAGTGCTTTCGCTTCCTACAGCTGATTAATCTTTATTGTTTTGATAAGTGTTGTGTGGGTGAACCTATGCTAATGCACTGCCCTAACTTGGACTAATACATACTTGTGATTAAACCCTTTGCAAGAATCCGCGTTACAAGGAAGTAATTAAGATAAATCTAACCACAGCCTTAAACTCTGAGATCCTACACTCCCTCATGCACCGGTTTACTAACGGGGGTTTAGGTTTCTGTCACTCCGGCAACCCCACAATTAGTAGCCGAATACACAATGTATTCCCCTAGGCCCATAAAGGTGAAGTGTCATGTAGTCGACGTTCACACGACACCACTAGAAGAATAACACCACAACTTAAATATCAAACCATTAAATATTACTCAACATAGTTCCACTACTAACAGCATGACTTCTCCCATGTCCTCAAGAACTGAACGAACTACTCACAAGACATCATATGAATCATGATCAGAGGTGATATAATGATGAATAACAATCTGGACATATACTTCAATTCACCGATAAAACTTAATAGCATCAACCACAAGTAGTAATCAACACCAGGAAAGTTTCCCCTATGAACTACACAAAGTATAACCCTAGATGTTACAGCGGAACGGAGTGGAGCGGTGGAGATGATGATGACGGCGGTGGAGATGATGATGATGATCCCAATGAAGTCCAGCGTGATGACGATGGCGATGATTTCCCCTCTCCGGGAAGGAATTTCCCCGGCAGATTTCTCCCTGCCGGAGAGCTTTTTTCTCTCTGTGGTTTCCGCCTCGTGGAGGCGGCGGAATATTTCCTCGATGGCTCCCCCTGTCTTAGGGTTTTCTGGGCGATTAAGTACGCGAAGGGGGAGCGCCAGGGCGGCCACACCATGCCTCGGCGCGGCAGAGGTGGGGCCCGCGCCGTGGGGTGCTGTGGGCCCCTCGTGGCCCATCTCAGCCTCCCCTTTTGGCTGGCTTCAGCATCTGATAAAATAGGAACATCTGTATATTTTCCGTGAATTTTCGATCTTTAGAAATAGGGTGTCTTGACGATGCTTTTTCCAGCTGAATCCTGACTCCGGCAGTTAATTCTCCAATAATCATCAAACATGCAAAACAAGGTAAAATAACATAAGTATATCATTCAAATATGAAATATATCAATGAATAGCAGTAAATTATGATATAAAATAGTGATGCAAAATGGACGTATCACTACCACGAAACTGACCCGTGGTAAAAGGCCATATTTCTTCTAGTGCCACCATAAGTCGTGAGTTTTCCCAAGTGACCTTTACTTGGTCTGAAATTTTGTTCCATTTAAGTCGTGGTTTCTTTCACATGCGGTAAACTTTGTTCTACATGGTCTAAATTATGTTTCACTTGTTATTGTAATTTCTTCCACTGGTGCTCAAATTTTGTTCCACTTGCTCCAAAATTTGGTTCGGGGTGTAGTTATGATTTGTTCTGGGGACACTAAATTGTTTCCACTCAAATTCATCATTTTCTGTATGTATTCGTGATTTGTTAGTTGGATGCTAAATTTAGCTCCACTTGGCCCAAAAGTTTGTTTTCGTTAGTCATGATTTTTTGAGAGACACTATTTTTTCCACTTGATTTATAATCCTGTTCCCTTTTTAGTACTGATTTGTTTCTTGAGAACTATTTTTTTCTGTTTGGACCAAAAATTGTGTTCTTGTTGCAACTGTTATTGATTATATACACGTTTAAATTTTGTCTCACTAATTGGTGCAAAAATAAATCTTTTTGCATGTAATACGTGCCTCATTTATAGATTAAATATCAAGTTGCAACCACGTAGATACCGACCTGACAGAACTAGAAAGATATGAGAACTCTAACTTTTGCAAAAGAACTCTTAGCTAAGGAAGAAAATTACAATACAAACCAAAGAAATCTCTAAGCAAGATACAAACGCTTGTTCCTCTACTCTGATACCACCATAGAGGCCATCCGAAAAAAACTGACATATTACCTCTTCACTGAGCTCGACGCGGCTCTATTACCTCCAAAATATTTTTTCCAAATACAAAACCATTGTCGTTGAAAGAATCTGGCCGGACAAAAGCCTAGAGACACGCGATCGAATTTCAGATCTATTGGTCGTCCATGGATACATGAACATGTGCTAGATGTATAAATACATGTACATATGCGTGTAACGCACCACCTCATCAAGTAATAAACAGATCTCACGTACACATGTGCGTGTGCTTGCTAGTAGAACAACTAGTTTTGGCTTCGTACATGATTTGCAGCTACGAAACAATCTCCACGTAGCTGCAAATCATGTGGAGATTGTTTCGTAGCTGCAAACAATCTCCACGTAACAATCTCCAATTAATTGGTACAGTACTGATTTCAATACCGCTGCTCTACATGTTAAAGAATCAACCGAGCAAACACAAACCATAGGGTACAACTAGGAGAAGGGTACCCTTTTGAAAGGGAACGGGAGCAGGCTACGAACGCCACGTGGTGGGCTTCTACACGTAGGGAAAACCAACTTGCCCAGTACGTCCTGCCACGCGAAACGTGCGGCCCGTGCGGTAGGCGAAACGCGTGAAAACGAAATTGGTCAGCGCACGGCAGAGCAGCGAATCCCCGCGTAGGTCGGCCGACCCGCGTACGTCTCCGCGCATCGCATGCACATGCATGCGTATGTCTCGACATGCATGCGTACGTCTCGCGCATGGCAGGGCCAACCCGCGCGTCCCGAGCTTATGCGGCCATGCGCGCGTCAGTGACGAAGCCCCCGCGTACGTCTCCCGGTCTATACGGCGTACAATCTGAAGCAGTAACATGTGCTAGTATAGTACACACATAGCAGGGAGTACAACAAAAATAGAGCGCGATGTACAATGTGCAAATTATACAAATTAGGGAGTACAAATTACACACAAAAATATTGTACAAATTAAACAGTAGCAGAAGTACAAAATACACAGAGTGTGATGTACAAACTAAACAGAACAAGAAGCATAAACTATACAGAAAGAAGGTGTACAAGTAAATAGAACTGGGAATACAGATCACACAGAGGATGTTGTACAAAGTAAACAGAACATGTTATACAAAGTACACAGAACACATGTTGTACAACTATATAGACACAGATTGTACAACTAACAAGTTGTACAACTACACAGATACAAGTTATACAATTAGACAGACACAGGTTGTACAGGCACACAGGTTGTACGACTATACATGCACAGGTTGTACAATTACACCGACACAGTTTGTATAGACATATGTTGTACAACTACAGAGACACAGGTTGTACAACTATACATAACCGGGAGTACAAAAAAAAAGTTCGTCGATACCTATCAACATGGGATCTAGTTTTGAAAATCTCGACGCGAGGAGCTCAAAAGTGAAAACGGTTCGTAATTTGGGTAAACGGTTCTCAATATATTTTGTTTTCAAAATTTGGATTTGAAAAATAAAAGTTAAAAAGGGAAAACTGCATGTACGTGCATGTCCTCCTTTTCTCTCTCATACTCCCCCACTTTCAATCTAACTGTGACACTTGGCAGACATGCAGACAACCAAAATTAAAACATGTAAGGAGAAACTGACACTTGCCACAATTAGAACGATGGTGGGGTTCCCTTTGCAAAGGGAACCTTTTTCTAGCGATTTCCCAAACCATATTATCGATTGGAGCTGCCGTAAACAGGCTTGCAAAGTTGCCTTAAGCCAAACTTTCTTTCGATAAAGGCCTCAACCCAAACTGGGCCCAAAAAAGCGATTCTGCGGCAGGGAGCCCTGAATAGGGTGGCCCTAGGGAAGAGCAATATCGCGCCCGCGAGCGGCGCGTTTCGCGTCGGCCGCTGAAACGACACACTTCATGGCCGCTTTGGAGCGGCCCAATAAGAAAATCACAGTGTTTTTTCCTTTTCTATTTTCTTTTCTGTTTTCTTTTTTATTTTTATTTTCTTTTTCTTTTTCACTATTGTGATTTCGCAAAAATGTACGAATTAAAAAAATGTTGTACAATTTTTGAATGTGGAAACAATTCGAATTTGAACATTTTTGAAATCTGAATATTTTAATTTGAATAATTTTTGAATGTGAACAAATTTCGAATTTGAACAACTTTCGAATTTGAACAATTTTTTAATATGAAAAAAATGTTGAATTGGAACAATTCTGGAATGTGAAGAAATTTTGAATTGTAACAATTTCGAATATGAACGAATCTTGAATTTGAACAAGTTTTGTTTATGAACAAATTTTTAATTGGAACAATTTTCGTATATGAACAAAATCTTAATTTTGAACAATTTTTGAATATAAACAAATTCAAATTTGATTAATTTTCAAAAACATTTTTCAAAATCATAAAAAGTGAAAACACGAGAAAATAAAAGAATAGAAAAACAAAATTGAAGAACGAAAAAGAAAAAGAAAAAAGGAAATGAAGCAGAAAAGAAAACGAAAAAAGAACGAAAAAAACGAAAACGGAAACAGAGAAGAAAAATGATGAAAAGGGTCGGCCCAGCAGCGGCACGTTTCAGGCGGCGCGGCCTTCTAGCGTCGTTGCTGGGCGATATATAGCATTTGGCATGGCCGCGTGAGAAGGAGTAAAACAAGGTGGTGCCATAATGAGACACTAGTCTGTACGGGTGTCCCTATTCACGCTCTCAGTGTTGCTTCGCGCGCGTACGCGTACCCCGCGCTGGAGACCTTCGTTCATGGGCTTGGCCCAGTTAGGGTGTGTTCGGTTTTGGAATTGCAAGGAATGGAATGGTTCCATTCCATTCCAGCAGAACGGAACCGTCCCATTCTTGTGTTCGGTTGGACAAAAAAATTGTCACGGAACCGTTCCATTCTTGTGTTCGGTTTTGGAATGGGGAAGAATGGAATAGAATGGGATGAGAATGGAATTATTCCTAAACTCGATTAATTATTCCTAATCTCGATTAATTATTCCTAATCGTGAGTAATTATTTTTAATCTTGATTAATTATTTTTAATCTTTGATTAATTAGTGCTAAACTTGATTAATTAGTGTTAAACTTGATTAATTAGTGCTAAACTTGATTAATTAGAGACAAACACTCTGCAATTCCACTTCGTCCGGCCGAATCGGCCGGACCGGTCCGTTCCGCATATCGGAGGAATATTCCCTCCAGTGGAACCAGTGCGTTCCATTCCATTCCGAAACCGAACGCGAGAATCGTGTCTAGGAACGGAACCGTTCCATTCCATTCCTTGCCGTTCCAGAACCGAACGCATCCTTAATGTTTTACTGGTTCCAGGGATCACATATTTTTGAGCGATGTACGAGTATGCAAAAAAATCATTTCAGACGCGTTCGTACAAACAGAACTATCTGAAAAAATTGAAAGTACATCCACGTTGCAAAATCATACACTCAAAACGAAAGGAAAGTTTCTACCGCAACCCAGATTACTCCACTAGTTTTACAAGTAAAAAAGTTTATGAAAACATATCAATAGGACATGTAGTTTTGAAAATCTGGATGCAAGAAAACTCAAAATTGAAAATTGTTCGTAAATTGTTCATATGGTTTTCAAGATATCTCGTTTTGAAATATACAATCTTGAAATAAATGCACGTAAACCTGGCTTGTCCTGCATCAGAAAAGAATCACACCAAAACTCTCTCATTGTGACACTTGTCTAACATGTAGACACATAACTGATACTTGGCGAGACTTTTTTTTAGGGCTACTTGGCGAGACTTAAACGCGCGTGAATGAGAATGCAGCATTTGGTGAGACGGAAAACGTGAGCCGGATGTTTAAAAGGTTGGTATTTTTTTTAGTGATTTCGAGATTGGAAACAATAGATGCACGTACAAAGAAGGCCTACAAAAAATACGATTAAGCTTGCAATGATCGCTCCTTTAATCTAATATTCGAAAAAAAACGCATGATTGCCCATGGCAGTCGTCAGAATGTCCTTGTCGATCATCCAGTTGCAAGTCTTATCAAATCTGTTGTTTGACCTATCTGCTGGCCGCCAGCGCTAGGGGCACATTTCTAATTACTGAATGTTCGACCTCTTGACTCATCCAGGATCAAGCAGAGAAAGAGCAATCAAATGGGACTGAAGCCGTGTGACGTTGATCCCGCACTGTGTATCCCACTTTCGAAAGCTGATCCACCTTCGCGCGCTTTCGAGAAAGAGTGGAGAAAAGGCAGCTATATTAACCCCTGAAAATTAATTGGAGCAGACACTTTGAGACTTCTAAATCGCCTCTATGTAGAGCACGCTCGCAATAGCTAGGAAATGAACTGAATGACAATACCTGGATTGGTACCCTGTAGGCCTGTACCTACTGTCACGCTCACGCCAGCGCCTGCAGCGCGGCGCCCAGTTTAAAAACGTGCGCGCCCAGCACATCAGACATCACTACCAGTCTACCAATCGCCATGGCCACCGTCGTCACAGTCACCAAAGCTGCGCCTGCACCGAGTGTGGAGGAGACAAAGCAAAGCCTCGAGCAAACCATGGGACGCCGCCACCGCAGCCCCCGACGTCGACGCGGCCGCGCGGCCTCCGCCGTCCAAGTCGGACAACCTCTTCATGCAGATCGCCGTCCACGCTGACGGCACCATCACGCGCCCCGTGGTCCCATCCATCCCGGCCTCACCCGACGCCGCGGCCGTCTCCAGCAGGGACGTGCCCCTGGACGACTCCCTCGGCACGTACATCCGCCTCTACCTCCCCAGCCCCGTCCCGTCGGACTCGTCGACGAAGCTCCCCGTCATCCTGTACTTCCACGGCGGCGGCTTCGTCGTCTTCTCCGCGGACACCGTCTTCTACCACGCCTCCTGCGAGGCCATGGCGGCCGCCGTCCCGGCCATCGTCGCCTCCGTCGACTACCGCCTCGCGCCCGAGCACCGTTTACCCGCGGCCTACGACGACGCCGTCGCGGCCGTGCTGTGGCTCCGCGACGCCGCGCACGAGGACCCCTGGATCGCCGCGAACGGCGATCTCTCCCGGTGCTTCGTCATGGGCAGCAGCTCCGGCGGGAACCTGGCGTTCAACGCGGGAGTCCGGACCAAGGGCGTCGACCTGAGCCCCGCCGCGGTGTGCGGGCTCTTGCTGCACCAGCCCTACCTCGGCGGCGTGGAGCGGACGCCGTCGGAGGCCGCGTCTGAGGACGACTTCATGCTGCCGCTGGAGGCCAACGACAAGTGATGGCCTCGCGCTGCCCCTGAGCGCGGACCGCGACCACGAGTTCAGCAACCCGGCGAAGGCGATGGCGCCGGAGGCCGTAGTCGGCCTGCCCGGTGCCTGGTATCGGGAGTGACGGCGACCCACTGATCGACCGGCAGAGAGGTTCGCCGCGTGGCTGCAGGGCAGCGGCGTGGACGTTGTCACCAAGATGGACGGGTCCGGGTTCCACGCAGCTGAGCTCTTTGTTCCGGAGAAGGCCGAGGAGCTCTTCGCGGCGGTACGTGAGTTCGTCCACGCCGGCAGCGGCGACGCTTGACGCTGATCGGCTTGTGCCCCGGCATGGTTGACTCGTTGATGTCAGTCGATATCGATCTGTAGCCGTGTGTTGTGATCACTAATGCGCCACTGTTCATAGCGTGGCGGTGTGCAGTGAAGTTGTTGTTAAACATGTTCCTAGCTCGAATTGATTGGTGTTCATAACCAACTCTGCACCTCAAGTTCATATAAGTATCTGATATCAGTGGCGGCGTGCGCTACTGTTCCGTGCATTGCTCTCTTCCCTCGCTCACAGAATTTATTTCAGGCGTACTTGGTCGAAACTTTTTTTTTTTTTTTTGCGGGAAACCACTGATTACATCAAAGTCCCAGAAGTTACAAAAAGACACCCCACAAAGATAGAAATAACACACAGGGTCCTTCTGCAACATAGTGACGCCGACGAGGAACCAGACGTGCCGACGACGCGCCGCCCGATGCATCTTCCAAACCTTGGAACGAAGATGATCCCCTACGGACGGGAAGTTGCCGAACCTCGAGCTCCAGAGAGCCTCCATCCATCGCCAAGCCAGCAGCACCACCGTCTTCAACATCAGTGGCTTCGATTTGAACTTCAAGAACTGGATCCGCCGCACCGGAACCCGCCGGGAACGAGCGCGCACGGCGGTCACCGAGGACCGCGAGCACGCCCAGAAGTCGCCTGCAAGATGGCGACGCTCCAGGGAGCGACGACACCGGAGAGGAAGAAGACGACCCCAAAAACGCCCACCACCGCCGCCTCCGCCTCCAAGACGCCGCCGGAGCAACCTACTCAAACCTACGCTATGTACACGACGAGATCCAGGGTTCCCCCACCCTCCCGCCGCCGGAGCGGCCGGCGGAGGGAAGGGAACCGCGAATCGCCGCCGGCGAGGTGGATGACTAGGTGGTTTCAGAAATCGCCCGCACGGCTTACTGTAGCAGCAGAGGGGACGAGTCCAAGGTCGTACTTGGTCGAAACTAGTGCTAGTAAACTACTGTATAACGACAATCCATCTATCGTCGGGCGATTAAACTAGTGCAGAGTGGCTGGACAGATGCATGCCCGACGTGTGCCACCTACAATGAAGAATCGAAATGATCACTTAATGATAACGATGATGGCTGGCTAGCTCCGTCGTGACTCATGACTCCCGAGTCCCGACAGATGCCATGGCTTAAACAAACAGGGATGCAAATGCTGACTTCAGTTCTATCTATCCCTAATCTTCTCCGGTGTTCCTTTCATGCACCATCGTTATTTCCTTATCTCGATCCAGCTCTGGTTTCAACGGCTAGGAGCGCCTAATATCCCCATACATCGCTCATTAGGGGAGCCCCTATTCAGTACTGCTGCAATGCTTACCACGGAAACGCACATATTATTGTCAACCTGGGCCGGCCCATTAGCTGGATTCGATTTTGATTAAAAAAAAATCGCTACGAAAAAAAGTCCGGTTTTCTTTAAATGTGAAAAAATTTGTGAATAAAAAATGAGAGAATTCCTTATTTGGCCCTTCCTTAAAATCGCCTTCCTTATTTGGCCCTAGAAAATAAAATCTTCCCAATTTGACATCTTAATTTCATTTCTTTCCTAATATGGCCCTTTAGTGCATTTTGAGCATTAAAAAGACTCTTTTGTCCCTGATAAATGACAAAAAAAAAATCAGTCTGGTCCTCTCTATGCCTGACAAAAAAAAAAGGATCAGCATCATCTTCAGCGATGTATTTGTATTTTTGGTCGACCGCTCTCTCTCACGGCCCTCTAGCTAAAATATTTCCGTGGCGAAATAATCTTCACTGGCACGGGCGATGGTTCGCTCCTTTGTCTGGCTCTCATCACGCTCTCTGATTGCTCGTAAAAGAAAGTGAGCGCAGCAGCAAAGCCCTGCGCTATTTATCGGAGACGGTCGTCAGTTATGCTAACTACATATCTCTGACCGCTTGACGTGAGCAAGTGGGTCACTTGCTCCTGCCTAGGTATCATGCAGAACTCCACACGGAAGGGAAAGGCCACTAGCAAAGCATCTCACCCTCTCACCTTAGGCCACGTTGTCTAGTCCAATTTAATTAGCTCATCCCGTAAGCATGCATACATGGTTCAATCAATGCATCAGCACATGCATAAGTCGGTACACTATTCTTTCCATGCAAAGCAGATTTAAAATCTTGATAGAGTTAGCAAAATCAATTAATTAGAAGCTAGACTTAATTTATTCAAATAAAATGATACCACGAAATTTCGGGTTATCACAGTACCAGTCCACGAGCATGCTCTTGACTGTATGCTTAGCTCAAATGCCTGATTTATTTAATTCAGAACGTTTTTTTGCCCACGAGAGAGGAAAGGGGAGGACCGAACTGAATCTTTTTTTTTGTCACATAATTTATCAGGGGCAGATGAGTCTTTTTTAGTGCTCAAAATGCACTAGAGGGTCATATTAGGAAAGAAATGAAATTAAGATGTCAAATTGGAAGATTTTTATTTTGTAGGGCCGAATAGGAAGACGATTTTAAGGAAGGGCCTAAAAATAAGGAATTTCTCTCTAAAAAAATCTCCATATTTTTCAAAAAAAATCATAAATTTTAAATATCATGAATTTGAAAAATGGTTCATGAATTTAAAAAATGTTCGGTGAATTTAGAATATCCTAAATTGAAAAGTTCATGTATTTGAAAAATGGTTCCACGAATTTGAAAAAATGTTTGTGAATTTGAAAATGGTTCATGAATTCAAAAAAGGTTCATCAAATTAAAAGTGTTGAATTTTAAAAAGTTCACAAATATGAAAAATGGTTCATGATTTTAAAATGGTTCATGAATTTAAAAAATGGTTCATCAAATTAAAATGTGTTGAATTTAAAAAAATCATGAATTTGAAAAATGGTTCATGAATATTAAAATGGTTCATGAATTTATTTTTTAAAGTTCATGAATTCAAAAAATGGTTCAAGAATTTCAAAGTGGTTCGTGAATTTAAAATGTGTTGAATTATATTTATATTTTTGATAAAAATTCACATTTTTAAAAAAGTCCATGAACATTTTTAAAAATGAACACTTATTAATTTGAATATTTTTCAACATGAAGATTTTCAAAAATGTGAATTTTATAATTTTGAACATTTTTTTGAAAACTAAAAATGAAAAGAAAAAATACTAGAAAACAGAAAAAGAAAAATTTGGTCGGAAAAAACTTTAGAAGAAAAAGAAAATCAAAAACCGGCCGGAAGCAACTAGAAGTTTCTAAAACCTGAAAAGACTAATCAAAGCCACCATACCTGGTCGGCCCATTTATCCCGATCCTTAGGCGATCCGTGCTAACCATTGCAGTGGGCGCTCAATAGGAATCACCGCTCATTAGCGGCACTAGTGGCTCGCGCCGCCTTACTGGGCCGACACCTTTTTTTTACTTTTCTTTTCTGTTCTATTTTCGTTTTTGTTTCCTTTTTTTTACTTTTTATGATTTTGCAACATGTTTCGAAAATTGTTCAATTTTAAATTTATTCATGTTCAAAAAAATTTAATTCAAGATTTTGTTCATACAACAAAATTATTCAAATCAAAAATTTGTTTCATATTCGAATATTGTTCAAATTCAAGATTTTTTTCATATTCGAAAATTGTTCTAGTTCAAAAAAATCACATTTAAAATTTGTTCGAATTAAAGATTTTTGTTCGTATTTGAAAATTGTTCCAAACTCAAAAAAACTCATATTCAAAAATTGTTCCAATTCATGTATTTGTTCATATTGAAAAATTATTCAAATTTAGAATTTGTTCAT